>VMDO01001864.1:30214-188272 GCA_007922755.1 Pedetes capensis
GATGGGAGACCGCCTGGGAACACCAGAAGCTGTAGGCTTGGGAGAAGGACCTGGCAACCCCCTCCCAAAAATCAATCTGCCATTGAAAACCCTATGAACAGCAGAGAAGCACTGACAATAGTGTTTCCCCTGTTGTACAGAGGGTCGCTATGAGTCGGATACCGACTCGACGGCACCTAACAACAACAACAACAACAATCTCCAACAATAAAATCTGTGGGCATGTAACTGTAACATACCAAGCTTCTATTTGCAGATAATCCGCTTCCAAGATTGTATCTGACAACTTTTAATGATCACAAATGCTCAGACAATATTTTGTAATAATAACCAACCTATCACTGAAATAATTTTTGAGGTGTAAAGTGCGCCTCTCACACTTGAATATTTCAGTCAGCATTCAAGTTATCATGCAATTCGATATTCTTTTCCTTGCCAGCAGATGGCGCTGTAGGTTTTAAATCACTAAACTAAAATCCCTAGCTGAAGTTTTAGTTTGGTTCTTTTTATTCGTGCACCCCTTGCAAGCCCTAAAAATATTCATCATTTTTGTTCAAATAATTTTAACTTTCAAAATTTTTTCGAATGTTTTTCAATATTCTACAAAGATAAGATCCCAGAAGAGAAAGACTTGTAACACTAACAAGTATTATATCCACCCCTAGGGAAGACCAGTGCTGGGATTTAGCTCAGTTGGTAGAGCACTGCGCTGCAGTCTCTGAGGTTCTGAGTTCAATAACCAATCCCGAAACAGTAAGCCATTGAAAACCCTATGAGGGTCGCTATGAGTCGGATACCGACTCCACGGCACCTAACAAGGGAAGACCAGTGAATGCAAGAGTGTTGTCTCAAGTAGGGAAGGTGGGAGTGAATTCTTCCTAAACTGTTTTCACTAGCTTTCCACTGTCTTTATCCGCATATCTTCCATCGTTCTCTAGGATTTCAGCAATGACAACCAGGTGCCAAGTTATTCACTTCCCATACTGAACACCTCGCTTAAAAAGTCACCAAGATGGAGAACAACCAAGAGGGAGCCCGGAGAGCCCTTGGCGTCTGGCTCGAGACCCCTTTGTGAACATTGTGTTGAAAACACCGTTTCTCCTAGGCTGAGGATTTCTAGTCTATATGTGTCCAAATTTAGGCTAACTTGTCGCCGAAGTACAGCGGATCAATATTCTTACTTTGAAATAGGAAATCTTCTCTAAAGAACTTTTTATCAACAAGTTCTAACTTTTCCGTGGAAGTCCTGGGAGTTGCTGGGCACCTGGGAGCCACAGTAAAGCTGGGACCACTGGCGCGCTGCCAGGAATGCTTCCACTCCAGCTATTCTCTGGGCCCCAGCATCCTCGCGGCGCCAGTGCCGGGACCCACGTGGACCCAGAATCTCTCTACGGTGAGCTTTGTCGGACGTATGAAGACGACGAGAAAATACTGATGACAAAATGACGCTGAAAAGCTTAATCCCAGGGATTTGATGCGTTTGAATCTCTCTGCCACAGAGTAGATCCCGTACTTCAAAACCCCGCGAGGCCGCAGTGTGGTGCCCTCCACGCCCAGCCGCCTCTCGCGCGCAGGTTGAAAGTTGACCCAGCGCCTACAGAAAGCGCAGGGTGTGCGAGGCTAATGCAAATTTCAAGGTCAACGTGCCTCTCGCTGGGGCTGGAGAGCAGCCAAGAGCTGCTGGGCCTGAAACGCTGGGAGAGCGCCCGGCTTCCGCTCATTGGACACTGCAGGGGCGGCCTCTGAGACCTGAGACCTCACCCCCGAACCCGGCGGTTTCTCGGAATCTCGCTGGGGCCTCTGCGTCGCCGCCAGAAGCCACGCTCCGGGCTGGACTCCTCCGGCCCGCAGTTCCCAAGGCGCTCAGGGAATTCGCTTTTTTCGGAGCATCTCTCAAGCCAAATTGTGTTATTTTTTGCCCAACTTTGTTTTTAATTTTTAGAATGTTCGGAAATAGATAAACTGAAACACGCACAAGTCTCTTTCTGAGAAAACACACACAGCTACCCAAATCCAGGCTTCTCCTGTTTAATCTAGATAAGCAATAAACGGTTTATCAGAGCTGTAGAAATAACAAAGAGAAACTCCTGGCTTTGGACTTCAAAGGTAGATTGTGTTCCGTTCTGATTCTGTTTGGGCTCCTCTTTCAAATTTCAAGCAAATATTAGGGTGGCCGCTAAGAAATTTAAGTATGACGTTAACAATTCCTTTGGACTGAGGCTCAATACTGTAATTTCAGTGTGGTGCTGCTTGCTGAATATTTTAGAATCCTTTACAAAGCCGTAGATATGTTACTTCCAGCAATAACAAAACCGTGTTCATCGTCAGGCACTGTGCTCTGGTATATATACTTGGTATCCAGCACTCAGCGGAAAATGTTCCCCTTCCTGATGCGTTGGCTAACGGGCTTCCTGAGCCAATCCGACCAGCACCGGGTTGCCTGGCTGGCTGTTCCCCAGAGTGGCCGGAGCTGCCGACCTTTCTGCGGGTAAAAGAATCCTCATCGACTCCTGTCTCCCAACTGCTTTGGTAACTCAGTGCCCCTCTCTGAAAGTGCAGACTCAGGATTCCCTCCCAGCCTTCACTCTAAGGGGTCATCGGTGGGCCAGGAGACTTCCCACGGTGATTTCCCACCCTCACCCACAGGCCTTGCAACAAGGAGGCTCTTATTTTGGTTTTCCCTTTGCCACGGAATTGCCAATTACATCAGGAGCCCGGGCCCTTTCCCAGACTCCTGGCGGAACAAAGTTGGAACACATGGATTTCCTAAGCTCCAGCGGCCAGGGGGCACTAAGTGAGTGGCTAAAGTCACCCTTCTGCGGGCCAGAAACCTAGTGGCGGGAGAGGGAGCTGAGGCCGTGACTTAGGGGATCGCGACGATTAAACCAGGTAAGGAGACATCGGGCAGATGTGTTTTCATTGCCCTGTAAGATAAATACAGTGTTAAGTGCCTGACAACTTCCCAGAAGCAATCAGCAAAAGTTTACGAGTGCATAAACCTCAAAGACCATTCCCCCACGGTTGTTATAAGGACCGTGTTTAGAGCTTCTATAAATTCTCCAGCCACTTCCCAAAGCTAAGTTTCTAACAACTATTAAGTTGCCGCCTCCTCGAGGGAGACCGGGGGGACTGTTGTTGTTGATGTTGTTGTTGTTTTAATCACGAAAGAAAGAGCCTTTTGGCTCCTACTGAGTGAAATAAAGTTGCAGAGAAAGTTTGTTTCAGGAGTTTGAATAGCTGGGGCGGGGGCAAGGCAGGTGGTCGGAGGTCGTAAAGAGGATCCGGGAAGAGAGGAGACGCCCTCCCATATTTAGTTACCTGATAGCTTCGAAAAACCAAGGTTTTGTGAGGGTCTCTGTTCTATCTGCGCGGGGCAGGCAGCGACTTTGCCACTGTTGGCGTCATCCCTGCTCTGTCCTCCTGTCCCTGAAGGGCACAACCCTGCAAGACACCTGCCGCTAAGCCAGCGCTCCCACCAAGCAGGGACAACGTAGATCCTAAGCCCAAGTGCCCAATGAGGGCCCAGCAGTAATCCCGGTGTCCTGAGGAAAGTTCCAGAACACCAGAAAGAAAGGCTAAGTGGAGAACTAAGTCAGGCATCAGAGAACGTCACCCCACCCAAAGGCACGACGGTGCTAACTTCCATCCTCCTGTGACCAGCCAGCAGACTTGGATATATTTGTATCGCCAAGCACACAAGACCCACCTACATTTATAGGGAAACTGCGTTTATAATCCCAGAGAAAACAAAGCCGCTAATTGAAAAACAATAACACTGGCGTGTCTTTAGCTTCCTAAGGGGAGAGGTTAACAGCTGCTGGCGCCAGGGAAGGGAAGGAGGGAGGCAAGCCGAGAGTGAGCGGGCACGCTGCACGTGAACGAGCCTTTGCGTCCCCAGCGACAGACGTGGGCAGGCTCAAGCCTTCGGACGCCGGCCTGGGTCGCTGGCCATAGGCCCTCCCGCTCTTTCTCAATCTTTGGGATCCACCATCACCGAAGAAGCGTCGGTAGGACAGCCTAGTTGCTGTCCCCTAGAGATTGGATCTCAGGCAATTATTTCCCAAAGATAGCTCTGGGCCCTTTTCCATCCATTCCAGGTGAAAATGCAGACATTTCTCTGTCGCTGTCCCCCTTCCTTTATAAAATAAGGCGCCCAACTGCTCTGATATTACCATTCAAAAACAGGTTCTGTGGAGAACCTCATTTGTGAATCTATTACAGAGATTAATAGATTATTTCTCCTTTTTCAACTAATTCTCAGTGGGGAAATTTAACCATATGGTAAGGAGAGAATTAGAATTTCATCACATTAGAGCAAAATGTAATGAAAAGAGTCCAACACCTGGGGCCAACTCTGAAACCACAATTAAAAGGTTTTTTAATGAAACCAGAGCAACCCCAAACTGCACAGCCCTCCGTAATTCTGCCACATAACAGAGAATAACTGGAGGTGTTGGGAAATACTGTTTTTATTATAAGGATGAGAACTAGCTGCTAAATACCATGTGCTTGAAGAAGAGACCAAACTCAGAAGCAAGAGGACAGCGTGTACCATTTCTCATCCGGAGAGGAGCGCTGGTGTTCACAGTCTCCCCTTAACTAACCCTCCAAAACAACCCAGGCGGATCCAGATGTCCCTAAACGGCTTCCTAGCTGTGACGGTTACGTTTCCAGCTAACTAAATATGCACAAATGCCCCCACTTGGTGTGTGAGAGGATTTGCTCCTGGTGTTCACTCTTCTGAAGCAACTGGATTTAAATCCTGAGGAAAGTTTGAGAAACTAGATTTTTCCAGTTTAGGAAACCGTGGGCTTCATAATCACTATCACTGTAGCAGTCATTTGGATACCGCTGCAAAAGCCCTCCCCCACTCTATTGCTCTTATTATTTTTTAATCAAGTGAGCTGCATAATCAGTCTTCATTTCGCCTTCTTAAAGGTTTTGTTTTGTTTTGTTTTCTTCATCAAGATAGGAAATGGGTAGTGGAGGGACATGGAAAAAAAGGCAGAAAATCTAGAGTGGATTTTGGGTAAGTCATCTGGGACATCACCTTCCCCCTGGAAGTCCCATCTCCAAATCCAGACCCGAGACATCCTATGGCAGGGGTGGAGTACAATTCTCCCCTGGAAGGGTAATTTAGCACAAGCTGAGGCAGCAGTGGCGAGGGAAGGGCAGCGGGGGGGGGGGGGAATGCGGTGGGTGGGGGCGTCTGCTTTCCACGGGACTCCCAGGCTTTGCCGCCGATCTACAATTTGCTGAAGGAGCAAAGAACATCCTCGGCTCTAAGTAGGGCTTTTAGTGTGCTCATTGATGAGTGAAAGTCGCCACACATGTCAAGCTAAAGGCAGTTGTTGGGTTACTAACAGGACCCAGCGCCTTGCAAACATATGCGCTAAGCTGTGTATACAGATGGCAGGCAGAATAATGGAGCAGGCGCCTTTTATAAAGCTCTAGCTGCTGCCTGTCTTCAGACCTGGGAAATGAAACTATTCAGACTCGCGGCCAGATAGCGCCTGCGATTGTTTGTTACCGTTTTAATCCTATTAATTAAAACGTTAACCTGATTGGGTAGAAAGCGCTGTCCCAACAGGCGAGTCTTCTTCATAATAACCTACTCAGAGATAATGATGTAAAAGACTCCCCCGTCTGTGTCGGCGGCTGGTTGATGGGTCCGGAAATCTCTTGAAGGTGAATCCAAGCAAGATAAACGGTGTGGAGAGGAGGCGCGGGGCTGGGCTCAGAGCGGCGGCGGCGGCGGCGGCGGCGGCTCCACTCCCTCCGCGCCCACCCTCCCACCATGCGGGGCTGCGGCCCATGGTGAGCCCCAGCAGCCAGCACCACCGGCTGGAGACGAAGAAGAAGAAGAGGAGGAGGCAGCGAGCGCGGGGGAAAGCGAAAAAGAAAAAGAAAGACCGGGAGAAGGCTGCCGGCAGCCCCGGGACCGGCGCGCGCACCGTCTCCGGAGCCCGGCTGGAGCGCGTCTGCGGGGCCGCCTGACTCCCGAGCCGGGGAAGCGGCGGCGGCGGCGGCCCCGGACCATGGAGCGCGGGCTGCACCTCGGCGCGGCGGCCGCGAGCGAAGACGACCTCTTCCTGCACAAGAGCCTGAGTGCCTCCGCCGCCAAGCGCCTGGAGGCAGCTTTCCGCTCCACGCCCCCGGGCATGGACCTGTCCCTGCCGCCGGGGACCCGAGAACGCCCGGCGTCCTCCTCCTCGTCGCCCCTCGGCTGCTTCGAGCCCGCTGACCCCGAGGGGGCAGGGCTGCTGCTGCCACCGCCCGGGGGAGGCGGCGGCGGCGGCGCGGGCGGCGGCGGCGGCGGGGTGAGCGTCCCCGGGCTGCTCGTGGGCTCCGCCGGCGGAGGGGGCGACCCCAGCCTGAACAGCCTGCCGGCGGGGGCCGCCCTGTGCCTCAAGTACGGGGAGAGCGCGAGCCGCGGCTCGGTGGCCGAGAGCAGCGGGGGCGAGCAGAGCCCCGACGACGACAGCGACGGTCGCTGCGAGCTGGTGCTGCGGGCCGCGGGCGCCGACCCGCGGGCGTCCCCGGGCGCGGGAGGCGGCGGCGCCAAGGCGGCCGAGGGCTGCTCCAACGCCCATCTCCACGGTGGCGCCGGCGTCCCCCCGGGGGGGCCTGGCGGCGGTGGCAGCGGGAGTGGCGGTGGCGGCGGCGGGAGCGGCAGCAGCAAGAAATCCAAAGAGCAGAAGGCTCTGCGGCTCAACATCAACGCCCGGGAGCGCCGGCGGATGCACGACCTGAACGACGCGCTGGACGAGCTGCGCGCCGTGATCCCCTACGCGCACAGCCCCTCGGTGCGGAAGCTCTCCAAGATCGCCACGCTGCTGCTAGCCAAGAACTACATCCTCATGCAGGCGCAGGCCCTGGAGGAGATGCGGCGCCTCGTCGCCTACCTCAACCAGGGCCAGGCCATCTCGGCCGCCTCTCTGCCCAGCTCGGCGGCAGCCGCCGCCGCCGCTGCCCTGCACCCGGCGCTCGGCGCCTATGAGCAGGCGGCCAGCTACCCGTTCAGCACCGGCCTCCCCCCAGCTGCCTCCTGCCCCGAGAAGTGCGCCCTGTTCAACAGCGTCTCCTCCAGCCTCTGCAAACAGTGCACGGAGAAGCCTTAAACACCCCCTGATCCCCCAAACACAAGACAGACTCAAAAGCTAGAAGGGAAAAAGTTGCTCCCCCCCCCTTTTTTTTGGTCCTCTCGTAGTTGTGAAACACTTGCAGAGCAAACCAGGCAGAGGCAAGAACTGATAAGTATCAGAGACAAACAAGACTTTTTGCCTTGACATCCCCAGAATCTCGGTCTTTGGGGTGGGGAGGGAGGGCGGAGGGAGTTGGGATGGAGTATGGATGTCTTTTTTTTTTTTTTTTTTCTCTCAGAAAAGTGGCAACTTTGGTGGCAGCCTAGACCTGGAGGAAGCGGTCTTCCTTAAAGGTGAAAAACAAGTTCTAGAAGTAGTGCTTGATTTTTAAGCGCGGAGAGTATTGAATGGCAAAATACTAATGCTACTAATTGTGGATTTGGCTGAAGGGGAGAGGAGTGCGGGGTTCGGAGGCATGGGGGACCGAATATTCATTCAGACAAATCACAAAGGGCACTTGAAAATAAATTTTGATTCTGAGCCAGGAGAGAAACTTGAAATGTAGACTTATTTAAGTAGGGGGGAAAACAGAGAGACATTGTTGCTATGAAAGACTTGTATTTTTTATTGTCTCTGATCTTTAATCCTGTGAAAATGCTCAAAGTTTTGGCAAGAGTGATATAAAAAAAAACTGTGGCTGAAAGAGTTGCATTTAAAAATATTTATGTGCACCTTCTTACTTTCTATTCTGCAATGATGTATTAACAATTCATGGTATTTATTTCTTATTCTTCAATGATTCTTCCATATCAACAGTATTTATCATATGTTAAGGTCATGAGTCTTATGTGCAGATTTTTTAATGCCTCTAAAATTCTGTTTTATAGATTAACTTATACTGTGTGCCAAGTGTTTAAAGGTTTATTTGCCAACAAGTATGAAGAGAAATATTGATGTATCTGAGCTGCTTAGGTTTTGAAAGGTCACCTGGATAATTTCAGTTGCATCATCCCTGTATTTAAATTGAGCTTTAATAAATTGCTTCAGTCCAAAAATTACAGGAAAGGTGTATTCTTAATTGATGAATGAATCGATCTCTTTTTTTGAAAGGGGACTTCTTTGCATTCCAAAAGGGAAAGACATCACAGCAATAGATCCTATAAGTAAGAACATGCTAAGTAAATATTTTTTCCAGGCTGTGCTGTGCATTTTTAAAAGTCTAATTTAATTGCTTTTAATATATATGTACATATATAAGTTATTTTAACAGTGGAGAATTATTTAAGTTAAAAGACTGGTTTGATTTGCCTATGCTGTGAAATCCTTTGTTATTTTTCTAAAAAAAAAATAAGATTTTAAAAGAAATAAAGTAAAACTAAGGAAGAACAAGAAGCTATTTACCCAAAGTGAGTTTTCAGTTTTAGTTTGCTTGGCTGTTTGCCTGCCTTTCCATCCTATGAAAATCAAGAGAACCTTTTTTTTTTTTTTTTTTTTTTTTTTTTTTTAATAAATGGAGTCCTGCTATTTTCCGCTCTTTGCAGATAATACAAATTCAATTTGTCAGGTTGGATGGTGAGTTGGGAGCTGTGATGGATCTGTCGGTGGGTTTTGGATGTGTAAAGAATGATATATATATTAAATAGGTCAGACTATGACAGCTGTGTACGACCATTTGTATGTGTATCTATGTCAGAAAGAATCTTTATTAAAATATTTTGATCAAACATTTTATTATACTGTGCTTTGTGGAAGGAGCAATCACCTCTCCCATGTTACTCTGCTTGAAAGATAATAAAAAAGGAGTTTCAGAGGAGGAGCTAAAGTTTGGCAGGGATGCACAATTAGGAGCAGTCCTAGTTCACTTGTTTACTTGTTAAAAGGCCATGGAAGGAGAGGTGAATGGGGTTAATGGGGGAACTAGAAGAGTCCAGAGTTCCTGGCCCTTGGCAAGAAACTATAAGGCCATGTTCCCCTTGGAATTCCTTTCCATTTGTATGGCATTTGTAACCATGCCAGGGCCTGCCAACGTGGGAAAAGTTTCTTAAAGCGTTTTTAATCAAAATTTCTACCTCCAATACTTGAAGACCAAGGAAAAACAGATAGATCTGGATTCTCTGAGGACTGACTGTTGTGGCTTTCCACTTTTTTATGACAAAAGAATCAACTAAGTTGAATTGTATAAATGTAAATAATGCCCATAGAGATTTCCAGAGCTTCCTGTAGGTGTTGCTTGTTAAGGGGATTTTTAGATGTTTGGATTGTCGTGGGCATGGGTTCTACTGAAGAGTAGCATATGCTTGTATTTGGACCTTATGTTGCCCTCAGATGTAGAAGGTGTGCTTTGTATTGTAGTAGAAGTTGTAGAGATGATAGTGATGTGGTGGCAAAGAAGGTATAGGTTTCCTCTGTACCCAGTATGCTAAATGCATTTTTTGCCTGTGTAGTCTCAGCTCATAAAGATATCCCTAAATGCCATCAAACTTGGTAGGGGGTGAGGAAGGATATTTTCTGCTCCACTTGCCATCAAAGAAGATTAATCAGAACCTGTAACTTTTCAGAAAACATAACAGCAAAGGGCCTTGAAGCTGGAGCCCTCCCAGTCTGGGAGTGTGGGTAGAGAGAGGGAAAAGACCAGGGCAGCCCCCAGGCAGAAGGAGACCCGTCTCTCAGCATTTACCAGACAAAGCCTGGGTGCGTCTAATTATGATTATTAAAACAATTTCCATGACGATGTCTAATATTATGTTAATTTGAAAACAACTGTGTATGAAAACTGTCGACTATAATACCTAAATTCATTTAATGAAACACATCGTTAAGGCAATTAAACCTCCTGGATGTGATTAAGAAACATAATTACGACACTGTTCTGTGCCATAATTGGGTGTCTTTAATCAAGGGGTAAAGTGATCAGCAACACAGCCATTAGTTTGTATTGTTCTGGCCCTGCTGTCCATCATTCTGATTAGGAATTAACTACAGCCACCACCAGTCGGCTTTTTTTTTTTTCCTTTTGCATATTAACATTGTAGGGGACACATTTGCTGGAAGATTTGCTGCTTAATATCTCTCATTATTAAGAAGGCCTCCTTGAAATACTTCCTCTATAACATCTGTACTGTTCAAGTATTATTAGAAATTGGACAGAATAACAAATCTTGAACTTCAGGAAAAAAGAAAAAAATGCTCACCCTCCTATCACTCTCTAATCATCCAGCCTCCAGGGGGAGGCCTAGATGTTGAGGTCAACAGGTATAACTATTCAGTGCAACAGGATTAATGATATTTATTTTCCTTTACTAATTTCAGACAAATCAACCTTCTTCCCAGATCCGAGCGTTGGTCAGTGTGTGGTTGTAGGAATCACAGTGGAACAGCTCAAAAAACAGGAGAGGGGTCTTCTGATTTACTGAAGGGTCCTCTTTGCCCTCATTCCAACCATGCTAAAGTTTCTTCTTCAGCAGCAGCAGCTTTGGGAGAAGGAAACGGATGGTTGGAGAGACCACTCTCTCTCCCTCCCTACAAAGCTCTTGGGCCAGCTTTTCTTCTGAGGTGTGAGCCCTGAATGCCTGCCTAGTCAGGAGAGTTAGCCCCCAGGATGCTTCGTGAATAAGCACCCCTCGGGTGGGGTGGGGTTATTGTGCTCTTGCCAAAGTTCCTTTGGGCCAGAGTGCACAGCCTGACTCCCAAGGAATAATGACCACCCTGGGAACCAGCGCTGGCACTCACCTTTCCTTGGAGGCTTCTCCCAGGCTCATCTGCTGGCCGGAACCCCTGCTCAAGTTCCTTAGGAAACCGAGAGTGAGCAGAGGAACACTAGCGAAGGCATGGAATCCCACTTGGCTTTTTAGTCCCACTAGGTCCTCTCACCGGCTTGACACTGGGCACTACCAGACGCTCCAGCTGCTCATTTGCTTCCTCAGGACCAGCAAATGATCATCTTCGAAAGCTCTCTCGTTACCCCTCCTTCTCCCTACTTGTGCATGTGTGCGCATGAGTGTGTGTGGACCCACACACGTGCGCACACATACACACATTCTGCAGTGTACTCTCAGCAGCTGGGCCACCCCTCCAAGACTTCATGTTACACGGGAACTTTTCTCCCTGCGGACACATTCACTGCCCATCCTCACAGCTGACAGTCCAGCACGAAGAACCCAAGCCTACAGAACTCCTTTTTCCAAGCACCTTTGGTCTCCGACGCCAGAACCGACCCCTTTGACGCGCCCCCGACCCTGTGATTGCTCCAGGATGAGTGGCATTGACTTTTCCAATGTAATGACTTATGAAAGATATAATCATGTGTTAAATTGAATCCTCCGTTTAACTGTTAATGGTGTGCTCTGGGCACATTTACGTATTAGATGCTATGGTAACTAATTACCACTATGAAAAAGGATAATACACTTCCCAGACTTTGAAAAATAGTGATGAGAGTTCACTTCTCGTCTCGCAGCGCATTGTGGCGGCTCTGCTTGGTGGAGCAAGGGAGCAAGTGGAGGTCTGAGATCCGAAAGAATGTTCCAGGAAAGCTTGAGGTAATGAATTCTGGTGAGGCGAGCCTCTTTAGTCAAACCTTTAATGAAAATGTGATTCACCCGGGACGTGGGGGGAGGGCTGGGATGGGGCGTTAACTACACAACGATGCCTCTGCACAAAATTAAATTGCAAAACCTAAACCATCAGAAACATAAATAAGTTTTCTTTTAATTAAAATGCAGGTCAGACTAAATTATCCACGTGCCAAGCAACTTTACATCAATTAACATTTTTTGTTGTGTGGACAAAATAATTGAGCCTGTCTCCCGTGCGCTCTGCGTTGGCATTTGTAACTCCAGTGCTCGTGGATCTGCCAAGACAATGAACTGCAGGTTGACTTAAACTTGGCCTTTTAAATCAAACATTAGGCTCAATAAGAGGGAAAACTAAGAGACAGCAATTTCAGTTTTAAAGTAGAAACAACTTTCAGGATAAGAGTCTTTATCCCCTGACCAGATCTCTGGCTCTTCTGGTCGTCTGGTGTGCTTACCAGAACTAGGGTTCTGTAGGCTGTGCAGGAGAGCCAGGAGCCTGTTCTCCTCAGGTCGGGGCAAGTGATTGTGTTGTCTCCTGGCAGAGGCGGAGCGGGTGGGGGCGGCGGCCTTCCAGCAAGCTCACCAGGCCTTGGTCGCTCACAAACCCAACTATGGCCACAACACGTGCACCCACCGCGCTGTTCTAGCTCCTTTCTAGCTCTGCGTCCCGAAGACAATGGAGATCTGGGTACCTGCAGCCACAGAGCTTCCCTTCTCCCTCTCTTCCTTTAGATTGGCGTTTCTGATCCCTCCAGAAAGTGTAATTGCCGTCCAACCTCCAAGTTTCGCTGGAGGAAAAGCGAACTTCAGGGGCTCTGCCTCAAACTTTCTTTCAGGGTGTCAATTAGGATTGGGCTGTCGCCTGCACTTCAGCGACAAAGGTGGGTTATGCGTACCTATCAAACGTCTAAGAAGCACCCTTTGTATCTGTACCAAACCCGGAAATTCTGCGAAAGTGCCTCAGTTTTAAACCCCAAAGAACTCTTTTCTTCCTCACTGGGCAGGGAATCTTCTCGCCTTTCCTGGAATTGACTTAGGTTAAATTCTACCACTTTTTCTAAATTACTCGTCTTACTTAAGACCCAGGAGACTTTTCTGGGACGTTGCAAAATAATAAACTAACCTTGAGTGTGTGTGTGTGTGTGTGTGTGTGTGTGTGTGTGTGTGTGCGCGCGCGCGCAGGAAACTTTTTCTGTCTTTCCAAGTGTTCTCTCATTTAGGCAATTCAGAAATATAGATTAGAGAGCTTCGGAAGGGAGATGACTGGGATGGGAAGTTTAGCCTGCAAAGAGAAAGGGATTTTGCAGTTAACCCTCCCCCACAGATGATGGACAAGCCTATCTTACAAGTCACTAGGATGTTTTGATGAGGAGTTGGCTTTAATTATGCACAATGTGATATCATTTTCTTTCCCAGCTTGAGAAAGAGTTAATTCTTTCCCAAAGACCGTAGTTGCCCTTGTCTTTTCAACCTGATTCAGAGATGCAATAAAATATGAAGCAAATTTATGGTCTGTTTCAAGCATTTTATTGCTGTATTTTTAAATTCATATATGCACATATAAGAACTATGATCTGTGAATAATTTGAAATGCTATAGTAGAATGATACATTTTAGATAAAACATAACCATATCTTTATATAATTGTTTCAGATTAAAATAAAAAAGAAAAATAGATTCCTAATGTGGACCACGCTGAAAAACTAATGACAGCCATAAACTGCTAACCAACCATAAATTAACATCTTCATCAAATGCTAAAATGGTTATCGGTGGTTATATAAAGCAATTATTATTTCTCCTTATAAGTTTTAGAATAAAGTTCAGAGATATTTAAAGGATCCATTATTTACAAATGTTTCTCAGTCTTGAAGATTTCATTTTTTATTAGGTGGATGGTTGCAACTCAAATCTGCTATGTTGATAGAGGTGTTTAGAGATGAGAATTTAGATTTAAGCATAAAAGTGCTTCATGCCCCAACCTCATTTAATACATTTGTTCTGCTCCAACAATTACTGAAGTATTTGATACAAGAATTTCTCTGTTAAATATCCTTATCTATTCTTTGAAAAGACAAATAATATCTGAGTGTGGGAGATTATGTACCTATCTAGTTAAATTATTAAATCATGAATTGTCTATTCAAGTAGGTACAGTGACACTTGCCATGGACAGTCTCTCTGCAGTATTATGGTCAGAACTCACGTACCAGGCTGAACCTGTGCCCTTTATTTGAGACTTTGCTTAAAGGAAATGCTTTTCCTAGCCAGGCCTCCACAGAAACAAAAAGAGGCATGGAAAGGGGAAGGACATCTATTTATCAGCAAGTAGGAGCAATTAATACGTAGGAGAACATAGTTTAATTTAGTTTTCTTTCGGAGAAGCATTAGGCATACATATATTTAAAGTGTAGGTTTCTCAAAATAGTGAAATTGGTTAAAAATCTGTAACTACTTAAGAAATTAAGCTTATTGAGGCAATCTAGAAAATTATTTTTTATGAAACCAAAAGTTATTTAAACTATGGAGGATGTGGATAGCATATATACTCAAATTATCTTTGCTACTTAGTTATTTACAGTAGGTTGCCCTATGGAATAGTTGTAGAAGTTCATCTGTAAAGGTCAAGGAGCAATGAGGATCTTCAACTGGATAAGTCTTAGGACCCTTCCTTAACTTTAATATTTTTGCAAGCATTGTTTAGTCTAATTCCTTCTTTAAAGATTAAAAGTATTTTTTAAGTTTTTGTGACTAAATTAACTCAAAATAAAAAGTCTTTAAAAAGCTTTTAATTGTACAACATGGAGGAGGCACTGCTACACGTATAATGTTAGCTTCTTCAAAAATTCAAGAGTGATTTTGAATACCATTAAAAATATTCCTTCTGAAATACAAAGCAAAGGCTCTTATAAAACTTTAAATATATTGGTTAGTTCTTAGAATTATGGATCAAAGTATATTTCATCTAAACAATATTTAACAATAAAAGACAAACGCATCTATTAATGTTTGAGTTATATGTCAAGTAATAATGACATAATATAATAGAGTTATGTTAACTACAATGACTAGTTCTTAAAAATAAAAGTTGTGTGAAGTGAGTGTTCACTTGCAAGTAAATAAAAATTTCCAACTGGTATATACTTCATATTTACAAATGTTTAAGTTTGACTTGATGAATCATTAAATATTAATATTTTTTACCTGTTATTTCCATTCCCCTCGCTTCTCTTAAACGCACAAATTGCTGTAAGATATGAAATACTTCACGATTTTAACTATGAACATTTTACTGTCTAGTCTGTAATATAATATCTCTCCTTATAAAAATCAATACATTTAGAAATTAAGAACACAAACTATATTTCCAATAATTAGTAATAAAGAATATTCCCACCCTTTAAAAAATCCAGCATAACCATCAGGTATTTTTTATCTAGCTCTATCCTGAAGAAAGTGCACGTTACTCATGTGATCATAGCTAATTCCAGAAAGTTCTGCAAATTTTTATTAGTGTATATAGAGTAAAATTGAAAGCAAAGGGAGTAATTTCACAGAACACCCATTAAATGGGCAATTCACACTAGTTGGTAAATCAGTAATCCTGAAACTGACTACTTCAAATGAGCAGAAAGACCTTCTCATAGAGGTTAGCTTCTGTTACCTGCTAAGTGAAGCAACTTCTAATAGACTTGTTACAGTGTAAAGTGAGTTTCTGTAAAATGTCCTTGACTCCCATGAGTGTTCCTAAGAAAAGCCAAGTGTTCTAGTGAAATACTGTATGTACACTTACTGAAAGAGCCACATTTCATTTTCATCAACAGCATCCTGTATTATATGCTTTGTTTACAATTTGCATTTTAGTTTTATGAATAAATTGAATACTGTCCAAATATTACTCAGCTTTATTCATTATCTGTGGTAAAGTGAAGAAAGCTGCAGAAGAAAAAGCCCACATCTAATGACGTCTCCCTCCTATTTCCTGTTGTTCTTACACATCTTTTCCCACAGAAGAACAGTGATTATTAAGAATTGTAGCCCAGCCGGGTGAGCCTGCTTAAAATGAACATTACAAACTTAGTAATGTTTCTTGGATCTGTTTTTTTATCTCACACATAAACAATTAAGTTAAAATATTTTGTAAGATACTCTGAACATAACAATTAATGTACTTTTAGGGAAGGCATCAGAAAATAAGAAAAAAAATATATGAAGGTGAGGAATAAGGGAGTGGGGATATTCAACCAGCAAAATCATTTTCCAAACAATGTGCTATTAGTAATCAAATCTTCTGTCACCTAATTTATTCCTAGAGGAGAAATGAGACATAATCATTCATCTGTGTTTTAAAAGTTGATTTATTGATTTTTTTGTAAATAAAAGAACATAAGTATTATATTTGGAAGATAATTTCTTATTTAACATCTCTTAAGACAATTTGTTTCCTTATAAGTCCACACAACATTTTAAAAATAAAAAATAATAGTAAAAATATGAAAACAACAGCTTATAATTTACAGCATTTTCCTATCTGAAAAAATTTAAAAATATAACCATTGACAAATTATCACCTACTTAAAATTATGTAGTTGAGTTTTCATGAATTAAATTTAACTTCCTCTAGAAAGCAGTATAAACAAAAGAACATTTAAGATAAAAAGTTCAAACTCAATGATCATTGACTTAGATTAACTCTAACAAGTAAGGTAAGTAATAATTGCTTTAGATAAATACCACAGAGTTTTATGAGATCATTCATTACAATTCAAAATAATGCTACAAGGATGTAATCTTGGCATGCTGACTTTTCTTAACTATGTGAGTATGCATACCTAATAATGCAGTGCAAGTAAACAATATTTTGCAATTTTGGCAAGTTTAATAGGTGGGAAAAGTGCACATTATAAGGGCTTGAAATTTTTATTTATATAATTATTGCTATTTTTTTGTACTAAGATCAAAACCTGAATAAACCTTGTGCTTTGGTCTTTGAAGAGTTTTAAGATTTAAGTGTTAAGTTAGAAGCTGCTTAAAGGAAATATTATCCAAATAATTTTTTATGAGAAAATAAGCACAAGTAACCATGTAAATTTTGAGCATGGAGGCCCTTTTGCTCTATACATGTAACTCAAAAGTTAAATATAGAATGGGGACGATATAATAATGTGTGCCAGGAAGCCAAAACAAGGCAGGTGAAAGTTCCCATATAGGTTGCTTACCAGCATGTCTTATTTAGTGATAAGGTGGCTTTGAAAAAAATCCCTCCAGGATTTTTAGTTTCTATTAAACAACTGAATGCTCTGTTACTATTGGTCACTGATATAAAATAATACCTCAGTCATTATTTATTCCCTTTAATTAAAAACTTAGATGAAGCTGTAAAATGAAAATGTAAGTTAATATATATATGTATATACATATATATGTGTAAACTTATCTTTTCATATATATAGTAACTTACATTTTCATTTTACAGCTTCATCTATATACCTATATATATCTATACACACACACATATAACCATATACATACATGGTTTTTCAAAGATCCTGGAGTCTCAGTAACTATTTGGTTTTGTTTACTTTTATCATATTATCACAATACATGTTGTATATGTTTTTATTTTGTGTAATTATAAATGGTAATTTCTCAGGACAGAATACTACTTTGGAATGATTGATGGAAGTCGATTAAGAACTAGTGCTAACTCAGAATATTAGAATAGTTTTGAAGAGATAAATTTATTATGTTCCAATATATTTATAATAAATTTGTTGTATTTATGTTGTTTTCCCTATTAATTTTGTATTCTTGAAGGAGAAGGATAACCCAGTGGATAATGTCACATCTAGAGTAGAGTAAATGCTCAGTAAATGTTTGGCTGAATAACTGATAATGAGTTAACTAATGACTTAATGATTCCCTGTAACAAATACATTTCCAGTACTGGGGGTTGAACCCAGGGCCTCCTGTAGGCATGCTAGGCATGTGCTTCACCACTGAGCTGTACCCTCAACCCTTTTTAAAATTTTTATCTTGAGACAGGGTCTGGGTAAGTTGCACAAGCTGCCTTTAGCCTCTAACTCCTGATCCTCCTACCTCTGCCTCCTGAGTCACTGGGATTAGAGGCATGTGCCAAGGTGCCTGGATTTTTCATAAGAATATATTTTAAAGGTCCATAATTGTTTAAGTATCTCTGTTAAATTTTAGAATTGCATAGTACATCATATCTTCTGAAATAAGTTCACACATGTAACTGTGTTTATTATAATTAACCCAGATATCAAAAAGGTCTTATTTTTATTTTTCACCTGAAGACAATAAAGCACTGAGAGGCAAAGTGACTTGATGATAACAAACCAGTTATGTCATGGTTAGAATCATTTAGCTTCTTTCTTTTCTTTCTCTTTCTTTCTTTCTTCCTTTCTCTTTTTCTTTCTTCTTTCTTCCTTTCTTTCTTTTTCTTTTTTTTTATCTTTTCTTTTTTATGAGACAAGGTGTGGCTCTATAGCCCAGGCTAGCCTCAAACTCATGTCAGTCCTCCTGACTCAGCCTCCCAAGTGCTAGGATTACAGGTATGCATCACCATGCCTGTATATTTCCATGACCTTTTCTTACTCATAAACATTGTAGTTATTAGATTTAAGTCTGTTATACAGCTCTCTTATTTTAGTTCTACTGTCGATTCTTTTCATAAATCTTTCATCAAACATTTTATTATTACTTTCTATTCTAAATTCCTGCTTGTACTTCTAATTATATATTAAGTAGCAATTGTTGTTGTTAGGTGCCGCCGAGTGGGTGTCCAACCCATAGTGACCCTACACAGGACAGGCAAAGCTCTATTGTTAGTGTTTCTCTGCTATTCATAGAGTTTTTAGTGGCAGATTGATTTTGGGGAGTGGGTTTCCAGGTCCTTCTCCCATGCCTACAGTATCTGGTGTTCCCAGGCTATCTCCAGTCCAAGTACTAACCAGGCCAGAGCCTGCTTAGCTTCCAAGATCTGACAGGATCAGACGCCATAGTGGTATGGCTGTAGGTTTGAGAAGCAATTAGGATGTGATAATTTCCTATTTTCTCTCTGCTGCAAGATAATAAAGTGTACTACTAAATTGAATTTAAGAATATGATGATGTCTATTTCAGGCAATATGGCTGGCGGACAAGATGTCCTAGTATGAAATGAATGGATTGTGCTTTGTGGCAGACAGGAGATAAAGTGAAGTGCTCAAGGTGGGCCTAATCTCATGGTGTGTGTGTGTGTCGGGGGGAGACAATGAGAGAGAGAGAGAGAGAGATCTAAAACCCTTGTATAAAGCCAATAATCTGCAGAGCCAATATACTTAGTAGATGGACTAGAAAGAAATTTTGCTCCACAGAGCAAGACTTTGTGTTTATGTGCCTGTACAGACTGTGTACCTGGATCAAACAAACAAACATGTCTTCTGTGTATTCCTAACCATGGGGTTGTATTTTACCCAATCTAGAGCTGTAATTCACAATACCTAAGTAGTAACTCCTGCCTCTTCCCAAATACTCAAGCTGCAAATTTCATGGGATAGTATTTGATAGTAATACCAGCAGTCAGACAAAAGCATACCCAAATTCTTCCTGGAGGAACAAACTTTAAACCCAGGTCTTAAAACATTTTCCAGAGATAAAATTCCAAGGAACTTGGGCTCAGCAGTCAAGCCATCTCAAGGAGGTATTAAAGGGAAAGTTAAAAAAACCACAGTATCAGATCTATAAAACATGAATGAATTGGAAATAGATGCAGAGTATGAAGTATATTTTTTAATATAATTAAGGGAATGAAAGAAGATGTTGTGTGTGTGCTGAAGGAATAAGATGTAGTTTAAAAATCACCAGGTAGAAATGAAGAAGAAAAAAGAATCATCAAATTGAAAAATGTTGTCATCGAACTGGGCAAACACCATGCAATGGAAAATGCAAAGGCTGACAAGTTGGATATGGGCAGCCTGATTCAAAATCATCAGAGGAGACCCCACGGGAGGGAGAGTGTTGAATATATCTGAAAATGGAACACAACAGATTTAGAACACCTTACTGAGAATGAAGGCTGTTATGGATTGAATGTGTGTATAAGGTGGGAGTGGTTGGAGCCAAGGGCTGTAGCAGCCCAGGGCCGAGGATGGCTGGGCACAATAGCAGGAGGGTAGGAGCATAGGAGTTTTGAAGTTCTCCTTTGCCTTCTCCCCAACAGAAATTTTCTCACTGACCTAGGGGCTATCCCTGATGGACAGATCATGAAAACATGAAGAGTACATATTATAGAATACTATGCTGCACCTAAGAGCAACAGAGTAACTAAATCTAAAGCTTTGGGAACATATATTTAAAAATAAAAAGCTTAATAATGAAATTGAAAAGGATATGATTTTTAGAGTATATGTATATAAGTTAAAAACATATGCACTCAAGATAATTATTTACATTTATAAGAACACAAATAAAAATGCACACATCAAAGGCTTTACATTGTTAGCCCATGACAGGGAGCTATGATGTTAGGGATTAGGGATAAAATAGGATAAGTAAAACCAAAGGGACTTTGTTTGGACCAACTATAATTGTATACCATGAACTACAGAGTATAAGAAGTATGATTAGCCAACCCTACAAACTTAAGGGTAAAAAAAGAGAAGGAAGACAAACCCAATGGATGAATTAAAGACCAGATTAGATATACTGGTATTATGTGGAGAAGCAACTGGAAGAACAATCTAAAGAAATTACCTTCAATGTAAGTTTGAGATAGAAAATATGAAGAGAAAAGGTCACACAACATGGAGCACACAGTGACAAGATCTAATATATGGGCTGAAAGAGGTAATATTCAAAGAGAATGACTGAGAATATTCTATACTTAAAAGATCTCATTTTCAGACTCATGAAGCAGCATGTGACATCCAAGGATGACAAACAGAAACTAAGGACAACAGAGCCAAACCCAACATGTTTGCATAGTTAGAAGAGCAGACTACCTACAGAATCATTGACTGACAGCTAGTCCCTCAATAACATGAATGAAAGCATTAAGAACATGCAATATCTTCAAAGTGCTATGAGATGAAAAACCTATCAACCTAGACTTGTGTATCCAGCAAAACTTTCCATCAAGAATGAGGATATCCAGCAATCCCTCTACTGGATGTTTGCCCAACAGACTTGACATCAGTCTATCAACAAGTTGTCTGCACTCTCAAGTTCATTGCAGCACTATGCACAATAGCCAACTTATAGTATCAACCTCAGTGTCAATCAAAAAATGAATGGGAAGACAATATGGGATATATACACAATGGAATACTACTTGGCCTTAAAAAAGAAATTCTGTCATTTGTAGCAAAATAGATGGAATAGGTATTAGAAAGACAATTACCACATATTCTCACTTATATGTAGAATTTAAAATAATGAAAATTATAGAAGCAGAGAATTATATGGTAGCTGCCAAGACGAGGGGAAAGGTTGAGTAAATGGGGAGATGATAATCAGAATGTACAAAATCTCAGCCAGGAGAAATTTTTTTGAGTTCTATTGCACAGATATGGGAGAAGGACATGGCAATCCACTCCTGAGGCAATCCCAAAACAATCAGCCATTGAAAACCCTATGAGGGTCACTATGAGTCAGACCCAACTCTACATCACCTAACAACAGCACAGATAGTGAACACAGTTAATAATAGAGTGTTATACATTGGAAATGTGCTAAGAGAATACATTTGAAATGCTCTTACAACAAACAATGTTAAGTAGTTGAGGTGATAGATATGTTTCTGGCTTGATATAATTATTCCACATTGTATTCATAAGTCATAATATCACTCTGTAACCCATGAACTCATACAGTCATAAATTGTTATTTTGTAATAAAAAAGGATGAGGGTAAAAATAAAGACATTTTCAATCAAGCAAAAAAGACTCATGCTAGTAGTTAGTCTTTCACTAAAGAAGCATTCAGACCTTGTATTTCAGTCAGGAGAAAATAAATGTTAGGATATCTTAGGTACTAAGTATGCTAAACATTTTATAATATTTTTAAGAAACAGTTTGTTGAAAACAAAAGCAAATTTCTGAACTATTACAATTGCCAATTAATACAGCAGGAATTAACTGGACTTAATTATCTGCCTTGTGTATTTATATATATATCATTTATGTCAAATGTCAATAATTTGATATTAGAAATCTTTGAATCACTGAATGTACCATTGTGTTATAAGAAATTATACTGCATTACATAATGTTGTACTTCAAAATAATGCAAATAACCTCAAAGTCCAAAAGGCATGATGTCAAGAATACTGCTATCTAGAGTCTCAATTCATATAAATTGAAGCATTTAGGAAAGGGCTTATTGCAATATTGGCATAACCCTTACAGTTGATACTAAAGCCAAATGCTACAGTCAATGTTGTAATGATTTCAACATTTACTCTTATAATAAACCTAATACTAATGTCTAGGGCAATTGCTGAATATATAATAGGTTTTGTGTTTTCTTATACATCCAATCTTACCAGTATCTAGTTTGAACATGAGAGGTCTTATATAACAAGAAATTTTGTTCTATTGAGCCATAGTATACAAAGTAATAAAGAACATTTACGGATGATTAAATATTGAAGTGAAGTTGAAGCATTTAATCTACTGCAAAACTCATTTAATGCAACGTACTCTGGTAATATAGATATTATTGATATTACACTTGAAGGGAACATTTTCATACAGTGTAGCTCATGGAAATTTAATTTCTTTCTTCTCTGAGAATCTGGAATTTGTTAGACTGTGTCCATTTCCAGCACAATTTACCAATAGTATAAAAAAAATGCACTTTTACATATTAGAGAAGAATTTGAGTGACTCAGAAAATCCCCTAGTACCAAATCTATTGCTGTGAAAGTACATTTACTATAATTGGTGAAAATCACAATAAGTAGAAACTTTGTTGTTGTTAGGTGCTATTGAGTTCAGTCTAACTCATAGCTCCACTATGTACAAGAGAATGAAATACTCCTTGATACTGTGCCATGCATGGCACTATGTCAGTGATTCTCTGCTATTTACAGGGTGTTCCATGGCTGATTGTTGTGGGATTGTTTAGGGAGTGGGTTGCTAGGTCCTTCTCCAATTTTTGTGGTGCTGGAGATCGAACCCAGGGACTCAGAACACACAGAGCAAACTCTGTACCAAATGAGCTACAGCCCAGCTCAAGTAGAAACTTAGAAGTTGTTGATGTCCATTTTTATGCCACCATCCTATTTTATTTTATAATAGACTTTGTGATCAAGTACAAACTAGAATGATCTCAGAACAAGTATAAATTGGCAGTTTTTAAGCAATAAACATAGCAATTACATTTGTAAAAATTAAAAACAAATAGATGAGCATAGGCCTTTTAGGTTCATTCTGATAGATTTCTACTTTTCCCTTTTAGTTTCACCAAGATTTTGCCTTGTATCTAAATAAGACATCAGAATCTGGATACTGAATGCCAAACAACAACCGGCTGTGGTCTAGTCCTATTGGCTTATTGTCAATTATTTCTAAGTCAAAATAAGTGAAAAATATCACCAACAATAGCTTTATTTCAGTAACTGCCAGAAATCGGCCTGGACATTTGCTGGTTCCAAATCCAAATGGCATTACGTAAAATTTCAGCTTTTTCCCTCTTTTGAAAAAGGTAGTTTTCTTCTTACCATCTTCCATGAAACGATCAAATTTAAACTCCTATAAAGAAGAATAGGCAGTGTTAAAATTAAAATTTTACATGAAATAGTTTGAGTTCAGGTCTACAAAGTCTCCAGCTCTCCCGCATATCTTAAAAGGCTCCTTTTTATCTGGCAAAACAAAGAAGTAAAACTTGACGATGTGCAAATCATACGTGAACTTTCAAAAAGCTGAAATGCTACTAGGAACTTACCTCTCCACATTCAAGTGAAATCCAAACACCCATGTGACTTTTCTTCTCTGTTCATATTTTTCTCGTATTGTCTTATCAGTTTTCTATTGCTACCACAGAATACCTGAGACTGGGTTATTTGTAAAGAACAGAGGTTTACTTTGGCTTATGATTCTAGAGTCTGAGAAGTCCAAGAACATGGTGCTGCTGAGGGTCTTGTGGGGCTTTACCTCATGGTAGAAACCAGAAGGACAAACAGTTGCATTTGGAAAAGGCAAAATCTGAGGGGCAGCCTCGCTTTACAATTCTCTGCTATAGTAACTAATCCAGCCCCAAGAGAGAACTCAGAGAAAAATAGCCTGAATCCCTCTTAATGACCTAATCACCTCCTAACGGCCCTACCTCCCAACACTGTCACAATGACAATCAAATATCAACATGAGTCTCAGAGGAGCATACCGTATTTGAACCATAGTACCTGAGCTGAGGTTTCTAAGCACAGAGTCTGGATCTCTACTTTTGTTCTTCAAGGTGAGTCTTGAGATATGGGCCCTTCACACACCAATTTGGGGTAAAAGAGCGGGGTCCTGTTGTGCTGCCATTGAGATAATGAAATAATGAGCCTCAGTAGCCCTAGTTGCTGCTTAACTATGGATCCTCCATTTGCTTTTCTTTGATCCCTTCCCAACCCGCTATTGATAGATGAGCACTATGAATTTAGGATTCAGGGCTTAGGTTTGGATTAAATAGATACAAAATAATAAAATTCAGACAAAGCAGTAGAGAGAACCTAAACCACAAAATCAATTTTGCTTGTTTTTTGATGTTAAAGTGAATTTCTCCTGTGACATTTCTATTAGAGGGGACTCTCTTTGGGTTAACTCTAGGGTGGGAGGAGTTTCTGGTACATTTCTTAAATAAGTTAATTTTCTTGTTACACAAAATTAGGGCAATGGCTTATCTACTGTGTTTGGCCCACTATCTTCATTTTGCCATGCTGCCAAAGGGTTACAGTTTAGCTCTCACTTGAGTTTCTTAGAGGGGACTGAATAACCTCATTTCAGCCCATGGTGAATTAAACCATTGATTAAATTAATGCTTCTGGCTTGCATGAAAATGACCAAATATTTCCTGTAGTTGGAGCTCATTAGCATTAGACTTTCTCCGTACACAACTTTGATAGATGAGTAAACTACACAAAGTCAAATGCAAAGAAGTAAGATCAAATCCAAGACATTTCAGGTTATGGCAGAAATTGCTTAACACATGGAAAGCTAGTGAATCCATCACAAATGACCTAATTTTCTCACTCAGTGTCAGTATTGTTAATGACAGTGGATTATTTCCTTTAATAATACTGGGTTCATCCTTTTGTTCACAGAATTCTTATTTTGGTATTTGAGCTTAGAAAAACTTTGGGTAGTTCCTATTTCCCTCCAACTTGCAATTGCATGCAATAATAATGCTAAAATTAATTTGCATTTTTATAATTGTTTTATTTCCTGACAACTACTACCTTGATCCCTTCAGAACATAACTGTGTTTTACCACAGTTTGAAGATGTATCCAAATAGGATCTAACCAGTGCTAAACTAAAAATATCTGCTCATGCCTGTGGTAAGGAATGAAGACACACTTTGGATATACACTGGTATTGGAGACTGAGTTACTATATGGGACTCTCCTGGTGAACTTCTTCTATTACTGAAACTCAGGCATGCTTTCCAAAGCTTAGTGCTGATGTTTCTCCAAAGAAAACAGCCCCCCTGTCCCATAGCTCCCTGGCTAGGCTGAATCAGCTTAGGTGAACTTTGCTATGAAATGATTTGTTAGAAAATGTTTCACTATGATCTTAGTGATTAAGTCAGAAAATGCAAAAGGAAAACTTCCATGGATTATGACTTCATAGTGTCCTGATAACATAAATAAGCCAGAAACCATCATGGCTTTTCAGGCTTCTCTTTGTGAAAATCAGTGGGCTGCCCTGTGAGAGGCCATAATATAAACACATCATGCTCATGACCTTCACATAGTGCTTACAGTCAATTCCCTCACACTTCTAGTTCATCATTAATGTCACTTCTCTAGTTTTCTACCACCTTCCATTTAGATTCCTCATATGAAACATCTTAGGACTTTCTATTTTGTTATTTATTTTGTGTAACTGAAAGGGAAGTGATTAATGTCTTTACCTCTGTGACCAGTATCACATAGAGATAAATATATTTTTGAGTTAAAATTTATTTTGTTTGTTCCATTGTCCAAGCATGGAGAACGTGAACAGAAATCAACATTAGGAAGGGCCTGTGGCCTCTGCTGGAGATATAGTTTGATTTTAGACAAAAAGGAACGGGATATTTTTATCTCACTCCTGAGATTTTTGGGTCACAGGGATATAAAGCAAAGGGTCAAGAAGCTCAAGATGTATGTATTCATTGGGATCCACAAAAACTCAGGATTTATCATGCTGACTTAAATCTTTCACGGTGAGCATAGTAAGCATGATGCTTCACAATTAAACAGAGCCAATTAAATGGATGAGAACAGAGGCATCATAAGAGAAAGTTTAAGGCATAAAAATTCCTCATTGCTCCTCTACTTGGCTCCCCAACACTACTCTTTTGCATGAAGTTTGTCTAGACACCAATCCTGGTAATCACATTGCTCTGGCCCATGACTGGCTTGGGACAGGGTGTGTGAAGCAATCTGGTTAGTGCTACAAAAGAAAAGTCAATGGGGACCTCTAGGATAAATTCTCTTCTGATAAAGAAAGAAAAAGAAAAGAAACAGCTCATGACTCTTCTTATTCTAGATGTTGTCACATGTGAATATGATGTCTGGAACTGTCATAACTTTCCTGCCACCAGGATATCTCACAGGACCAAGAAATCCCTGGGAATTAGAGATGGCATACTATCTTATTTATGCCTGCATTTTCAAGGCCTGAAACACAATGCTATTTCCACAGCAGACATGCCATATATGTTTGTTGAATTAATGAATAAATACATGGGAGTAAAGTATATTTTAAAAGCAATTTTCAAACTCTTGAAGAAAACATGGATATACTGAGGCAATAAACATATAGAGAATGAGAAGTAGGTGAGTACTCATTGCTTACAAATAAAAGAAATGGTATAATATTAAAGCACTTCAAATCAAGGAGGGATAGAGGGTACAACTTTTTGGACAGAGAAGAATAGTTTGTATATATGACACAGGAAAACCCTATAACATCCTCATTTGTGTTTTCCAAATGTGATGTTTAGTTCAGTTGAACAGATTTTTTTGAGCATTTACTATATGCACAGCATTAAAATTACAAAGGCATGAACATGGTCCTGCTACAGTAGGTGATCATATCATGTGTTGTCTCCACTCAATTCGTAGTTTTGGTATAGTAATCTAAATTAGACCAAAGATAGGACTTCCTAGGAATAAACTGCATCTTTCAGTGTTTTGAAGGTATGTCTAGGGGGCTTCACTGCTGCTTCTGGATTACAGTCCTCCTGGGGGTAAGATGAGAAAGTATATAAGTCCCTTTATATCTCTATAACCTGGGTTCAAATTAGTTGTGAGCTACAGCCAGCTGATACTGGCCTGTGAGAGCTTGTGCACATCTCTTCTCAGCTCTGTGTTCAGCGCCTTCACACTGGCCACATGCAACCCACAAACGATGATAGTTTTTACAACACTAAAATAGACATCTCCCATGTGATAGCTATGCCACTGGCAGGGCCACCCATGGTGCACAGGTTTCAGCTGAGCTTCCAGACTAAGACAGGCTAGAAAGAAGGATCTGGCAGCCCACTCCTGAAACAATTAGCCATTGAAAACTCCAAGAACAGCAGAGAAGCACTATCAGATCTAGTGCTGGAAAATGAGTCCCCCAAGCTGGAAGGCATTCAAAAGACAACTGGGGTAGAAGGCTCCTCAAAGTAGAGTCGACCTTAATGACCAGAATGTAGTAAAGCCTCTGGGACCTCCTTTGCTGATATGGCACAAGTCAAAATGCAAAGAAACACAGTGGCTGTGGTAATGGGCTCAAATATAAAAATGATTGTGTGCATGCCACAGTGTCGGGCAGGTTTGTTCTGCTATACATGGCTTTGCTGGGTCAGACCTGACTTGATGGCTCCTAACAAAAACAAACAACAAAATGGACAAAACACTAAGCTCTGATTTACCAGGACACCACTGGTTTCAACATGGTCAGTATGAAATGCCAATTTACTGATACAGCAGAAGCTCTCTCCAAATGAAGCACCTGGCTATGAGAAAATCACCATGCTGTTCATCCTCTATAGCCCAATAATGTCACCAGTCCTCCCTTTGGGTGCACAACTAAGGAAGGACACTTCAAGAATAGAGAGATGGAGGTGCAAGAGCCTGAAAATATGAAGGAAGACCATGGTTTATTTTGGAATGCAATATTCTAGAGTCTTTGGGAGCTCAGACATTCTGAAACCTCATTGGATTGGAAAAACCTATGTTATGCAGAGGCTCTTCAGCCTCCATATACTTCAAGAACAGCTATACCTCTATTTGAATTAGTTTTCCTAATGTTTTTGGCCCAACAGCTATTGTCTGTTTTCTACATCTAAGGCTGGGTCTTCCCATTCAAACTCTACAGGACATGAAAGGCCTATGGTGAGAATGTGAGTTTCTGATGAGCTCCTAGGCCACTATTCTCAGTGACAAATGGCCAAGGATAAGATTTTATAGAATTTTCCTCTTTGCTGTCAATGGTTTGGGATGGACATCTGTTATGTGAGCATCTACTGTATCTACACATTGTCATCTTAAGTTATTAAGAACCAAAGAAATAAATCTACATGCCTGACATGTAGGTGCTTAGTCAATGTTTATAGAATGATCAGACCTGGCCAAATCATATAAAAGAGATTCCAAACTGTATCCTTTTTTCTTTGCTAAGAATTATCACTATTCTCTAATGAATTTTAAAACAATAATACGATGGCAAAAAATTACCTAGTTAATTCTACCATTATTATTCAGGCATAATTGGCCAATGTGAAGTCTAGAAAGTAATAGACAGTATTAATCAACTCAAATCAGGGTTACTGTAATGATGCTACATTACTATTCACAATACTGGAATTTCGTTCTTCCATTGATTTTGTAATAGGTAAACCCTCCTGATTGCCATTAAGATTGGTGGATTCATTATGTGAAGTTTGGTTATTGCTGTTTAGTATTCCATTAAAAAAAGACAAATTGAAACACTTTCAATTTTTAGCTTTGGTTTTGACCTTCCTAATGTTCTAAATCAAAGTCATTTTTTTCTTGGGGTGAGAGGGGTGGGAACTAGTAGAAGCACATAGAACAGTGCTATGAAAACAGTGATAATCTGGTAACCCTTTATGGAGTATTTGATAACTTTAATATTGATTGAACTACCATGACATGAACATTAAATTTAGTGACTAGTGGAATAATCACAATGAAAATAGTAAGCAAAAGGTAAATGAGAAATTATAGATAAAAATGAAACTATTGTAAGATTTAAAAATATTTTTCAGATATTAACTATGTATTTGCCTTATTGATTGAATATCTACTAATGAATAACATTTTTTATATTTACAAATGTGAAGATAAAGCTTGTTGGCAGAATGTTCATTCACTTGCTAATAATCTACATCCTATTTGCTATTATCACTCATATAATGCCACATAGAAACCATATGTACATTCCTCCCACACTGAGCCATTTGCTTTGCTGATAAAATATATGTGCATTGCTATTGTATTTGAAGTCTGTTCTTGTATTAATTTCCAAAATTCTACAATACCAAAATTTTGTTTGGCTGCCAAACATCTATCTTAGAAACTGGGTTTAAAAGTGGTCCAATTACAAAGTGCTCAAAAAGAACACAGAAATTTCCCTTCGGGGGAGGAAAAAAACAAAAATAGGCATTCTGTATACAAAAACTATGGCAGCTGCATTACTTCATGAGAAGCAGAGGCTGAGTACGACTGCACTCCATCTGCACACAGGTGGTGGATTTCTGAAGTGGCATTAAGGGATGAACTAAGGTGGGTTAATTTCAATCTTTGATGTTCATTAACACCCGCTAGAGAAAAAATATAAGGAGATGATGTGATTACCTTCAGAGTTTCACCTGTGAGCAGCACTGTTACAATCTCAAATTCATAATGCTACACTAATTGATCAAGGAAAGGTGCATACCTTTAGTGAAAAAGTATGTGGGCTTAACTACAGCAATGATGGAATTTTACTTTGGGAGAGTCAACACCATTTCGAAAATCCTTAGCAAAATAGTTGTAATTACTTATTTTCTATGCTAGCTAGCCCTCCATGGTTTTTAGTAATTTTTTGCAAAGTACAACCTAATTTTGGGCTACAAGTAATGGTGGCCAAGGTACAATATCCATTTTATTTGAAGCAAATAGCATTTAGTTTTATCACTGTATTTCTATCTATAGATCACATAACTTTTCGAAGACATCCTTATGAAATACTTCAATAAAGAGGAAAACTTTTCCATTAGAAGGAAAACTAGAAATCATCAAGCAGTGTCAGAAACCTTCCTGAACAAGATGGCAAGAGGAAGAGAGAGAGAGAGACCACAAAGAAGAGGAATGAGTTTGCAGTGTCTAAGAAGAAGCAATGGATGGCATCATACTAATTTACCTCAGGAGCTTCAAAGACTTCAGGGTCACCGTGAATGATCGGAGGAAAGATGGCTACCAAGTCTCCCTTCCGCAGACAGCAGTCACCAGCCTCTGAACTGAGAGTCAGATCCTCTTCAACAAAACGAATGGTGCTTGAATATGAGCATAGTCGAAGAACCTCGAGAATGATGCTTTCTGAAGGAAATAAATAGCTATTGAAATATGATTACTTCTGAAATGTGGTCTCAGTTGGCCACTACAGTTTATTACTAGTAGCATTGATTGAAAAGGAGACCATTTCTTCATCACATCCCCTGAGCACCAGGAGGGAGCCAATGGTGGCTATGAATGGTGAGGGTGAGGAGGAGGTTGGCTTAGCCCCAGCACAGCTTGGGGGCATTTTACAGGTAGAAGGCAGCAGTGCTGTGTTTGGGCAGAAAGCCACTGATTTGAATTTCTGTAGGACAGAACGATCTGCAAGAGAGGAATGCTACGTTAAGGGCATACATATTGGAAAGTAAAACCATATCTCACAGCACACTGCTGGTGTGTTATTTCACCAACTGTTAGACCAGTGATGCCTTTAAGCCCAGGATTAGCCATTTAATAACCACTTAGGCAGCTAGTAGTAAAGTAATTGTAGTAGTGCTTTCTGAGACAGCTTAACACTTAATTTCTTTTATGTTAGCTGTAAATAAAATGTGAGTCAGCATTTGCTGGAAAAATTTCAAAGGAAAAATACTTTTACAGGATTCAGAGGAAAACTGTATTTTCTAAGGCAGCCAGCCAGAACAACATACACCATCCTATCCTGGAAGATTCCAGAAGCCGAATGTCCTTTCTTTCCCAGTGGCCTTCACCTTTTGCTCCTAGCACGACAGATTTTATGGCTAATTTCCGGCAATTTATCCTGGCAGTTTGAGGAGGAATTCCTTTGGGAATAATATGCATAATTTGCATAAATCATTCTGATAGCATGCATATCAGCATGTAGCTCCTGTCTAGGTCTGCGTCGCTCCCTTCATAATCAAAACTGACTATGTTTCCACCACCGTGAATGGGGCCTAGAATATAAAGCTTGATTCTTTCTAATCAGCAATGTGTAAAGAGCTCCAAATGGAGGTTTTTTTCCCCCTTTCACATGATAACAAATGGTTGTGTTTATGACTCACAATTCAGTAATCACCCCCCGCCACACACACTCTCAGAGCCTAGGTTCTTGGTGTTCAGCAAAGCTCTGACACCCTGAGTACCCAATTATTAGATTATTAAAGGCGAGCCCAACAGTAAGGACTTACATCTGGCAAAAAATAAACAAACAAACAAAAAATAAGTAAATATTACTTCAGTAAAATTTAAATCTATGCACAGCTTGAATAGGGATATGAGGTACCTCTGGGTACTTTCTCCCAGGAGGTTTTTCCTTAAGCGTACATTTGTCTAAAGAAATGAGGCTGCGGTCAGCCCCGTGTGGGCAGTGCGGTGATTCAATGTGACGTACAGTGAGGCTGTGCATATTCTCTTGGACTGGCTTCGTTATTATAATCAGGCAGAGTCAAATCGGTTTGCTGGTGATGAGGTCAGAAAAGAACTTTGGTTTTGGAACATGGACTCCACGGCAGATAGCCACAAGGCACCTGACAGGACGGATTTCAGCTGGCAGGACACCAACAACCAACATTTCTATGGTGGAAAGCAAGGGTCGGCTTCCCACGTACTTCTGCTGGGCCTGTTGGACCAACTATAGCACAGCATCATTTTAGCTTGTGGTGTGAAATGGTAGCTGACATATGTAGCGGTGCTGTTCACCCAACAAGTCCAGTAGGGGTGTGGGAAGAAGAAACACAAAAGCAAAATAATGCTGGGGTGGCTGCTGCGACAGGGCAGGCATTTAACAGTCCGCATAACATGGTCACATCCGATTGGCTGGTGTGCTCTTGGGAAGCATGGCAGCTTGCGCCCACCACAGTATCACAAATGACAATTGGGCAAGCATATCTTATGCAGAAGTTAATCACAATAATGGAGCTCAAAGTGTGGCTCAGCAGTCAGATCGTAAGTGACAAATCTGTTTTACCTTCCAGGACCAGTTATGTGTGCAAGACGAGGTTGGCTCTCGCTCTGAGCGATCATGCCGATAATCATTAGATGACAAAAGTAATGAGTTGTGTTGTTATCAACAAGGGAGAGTGGAGCTTATGGGGGCTCTGGGGGCTCCGCCGCACAACATACAGACACAAAAGCCAGCAGCTTTTCCACCAGCCCTGGTACGATGGCAGGCAGAGCTATACATTGAGAGGAATGACAACTGCATAATAAAAAAATTGCAGCCTCTTCTTGTAGTTGTCATAGTTGAGCAGACACCAGCCAGTGCCACTGACAGACCAGCTGGGCCCTGGGAGGACTTCCATGCTGCACCAGGAGGTACAGTAAATTATCCTGCACGGTAGAGCAACATCTGTTTCTGTGCTAGTGCCGAACAAACAAGGCAATTTAAAACATACCAAGGGATAACCAAGCAACAAATGAACATGACCCTCATTTTTTCCTCTTCTCACACACGAAATGCTAAACTTCATTGTGCAAGCATTCTGTGAAAGAGAAGCCAGGTTTTTACGTGATAAGGTGTTGTCAGAGAGATTTTACATATTTCCAAAATGGAAAGAAAAAGCTCATAGTATTGTTATTCTTAGACTCTTCCCCCTTCTATCTTCATTTCTTTTATCCCAAAGCTAGCACTCAGTTCTCAATTTGCTCTAGAATTAAAAAAAAAAAACTTTCCATATACTTATAAATATTCAGTCTTTAAACCTAATTTGCTATACTTAGTTCACATGCCTTCAAGCATTTGTCTTCCAATTTCCACTGAATAAATGCGTACTAATGAGAGCTAGAGCAAGCTGCTGAGGCAGAGCTGGGTGACTTGGGTCTGGCCTGCCACCAGCTTGTGATAGGCGGGCAAATTGAGTTAAAATGAAAAGTCTTGTCAGCTGAAATTCAACATGGTAGCCAAACAGCAAGCTGTCAATCATCCAGCCAAAACAAGGGACTGCAGGTAATAAAAGGTCATTGTGAATCATTAGTGCACATGGCTTTCATAAAGAAGTTAATTTTAATTAAACATGATCTCTATCTGTAAATGTTTTATAAAACTTATTGTGCATAATGGTTGTTAATTTATGCTAACATTTAGCAAGTAATAGGACCCTCTAATTATTAAAGTGCATTGTAGGAAAGTGGCCATCAGGAATGCAAATATTTTGGGAATAAAATTTACACCAGGCACGGCAAGGTGCCAGCAACTGCAATTGTGACTAAGATAAAGCTGCCTGAGTTTTATGAAGAACAGAGTTTTATTGAGTAGTATCCATAAGAAAATTGGATTACAAAATTTCCAAAAGAAACTCACAATTCAGAGTCTGTACTACCTTTTTCACCCAGCAAGGGAAGACTTTTTTTTTTTTTTTTTTTTAGAGTGTTAAAACTATTCTAAGTGTCCCTTCTAAGTTAAGAGATAGGGAATATCTTGAGCTAAGATGCTTTATAACAAGTGGAAAATGGTAAACGAAAGGAAATGCTGGTAGAAATGGCATATATACTTTTCTTTTTTGCCCTCAGATCTTCATTCTGCTTGGAATAATTGACTGATGATGGTTATTTATTGAGTTAGAGTGCTAAAGCAGATCATGATAATCAATAATGCATGTTACAATGCAAACAAATAAGAATATCCAGAATCCTGCTTCGTGCTTAAGCCACGTCTGTATTTGTGGAATGAATGTACTGTGACATGACCAGGCTATTAATTTGGGTTGTCTTAATGACTGGTGTAGGCTGGCAGGCCATCTGATTAGCCATGGTGATCAGTGGATAGCAGTGATCACCGGAGTGAAGTGGGGAGCCAGGCCAGTCTGTAGTCACTGAGATGAACCCTTGGATGGTCTTAAAGAGAAGGGGGATGAGAAAGGGGAAAGGAGGACGGATATGAAGATGGTGTACTCGTGAAGGTGTGATGAAATGCAGTGAGGTTCGCAATGTGTGTGTGTGTGTGTGTGTGTGTGTGTGCGTGAATGTGTGGTCTTTATATGACTCTCTTCTAGACTAATGAGAAGATAAATATGAAGTTGTGATAATCATACAATCTGAAGCAAAACCATACATTTTTGACTCAACAGTGATATGTCTGAATAAAGTTAAAAATAAATCTGAACTGGTACAAATGCCTACCTTCACTCTGTATTGCAGACACAGCCTTTGGTTTACAATTAAAATATATAAATGTAAATTCAAAATTAATGTATTCAGCGGACATTTGTTAAGGTCCTACTCTGCGCAAAGCACTGGGCCACTGCTGCTAGTGGGAAAGGGGAACACAACATATGGATTTGGTCTTCACACAGACAGCAATCTAGGTAGCTTGAAGTTGGAAGGTTCATACAAACAAGAAGCCTTCCAAGATCCTAGTTAAGACATTGCACAATTCCCTTTTAAAATTTAACTTTATTTATTTACTCATTTTTTTGTGGTACTTGGGGATTGAATCCAGGGCCTTGCACATACTTTGTAAGTGCTTTCCCACCGAGCTGCATCCTCAGCCCATTTTTTTATTCTTTTAATTTTGAGTCAGGGTCTTCCTAAGTTACTCAGGCTGCCTTTGGCCTCAAACTCGCTATTCTTCCTGTCTCAGCATTCCAAGGAGTTGGGATTACAAGCGTGCTCCATCACATCTGGTCCCCAGCATGATATTTTAAAAGGGCTGGGGATGGAGCTCAGTGGTGGAGTGCTTGCCGAGTGTGTACAAGGCCCTGAGTTTGATTCTCAGCACTGTGAAATCAAACAAACAAAAGCAACATGAAGTTTGAAATATATATACATTGTGGAATGGCACGATTAATCTAATTAACATGCTTTACCCCACAGATTTCTTAGTTATTTGTGGTGAGAACACGTAAAATCTATCCTTTTAGGAATTTGATACTGCACAATTTGTTTGGTTTTTGGTCTTTGTTTTTTTGTTTGTGAGACAGAGTCCCACTTATGTAGCCCCAGGTGGCCCTGAATGCATGAACCTCCTGCTTCAGCCTCCTGAATGTTAGGATAACAGGTGTGTGCCCACAGGCCCATCTGTTAATGCACTGTTTCTGATTGGATAAATGCAATGACAATATTCTGGAAGTCCATTTTAGTAAAAATTTATTTTACATATTGAGGTAAAATTTCTTCCCTTTAATTTCCACATTTTATAAACCATACAGGCAGAAAAGTCAAATCCCTCCTTACATAACAACCCTTCAAAATATGTAAGCATAACTATCATGCCATTTTCTGTTTGCATGTCAGAGATGATATGGCGTTGAAGCTTTTGACATGCTGGAAGAATTCACTTAGTTAATGTGCCTCCTACAATGTGCCGGAACTGGGTGTACTGTTTTTGTTGGAAAAGCAGAGTGGAGCTCTCAGTTCCTATGTTCTAGGCACCATACATTTATTGATGCTTCCTTGGACCACATGAGGAATAGATTCTTTGAAATACCGTATATTCTCAAACTCAATCTTAACCCTTTCAACAATTTTAGATGGTTACAAAATCAGATGTGGATTAGAATGGCTTGCAGGTTGGAGCCTTGGAAGAGAGCCCTCTGCCCAGCTGCTCTGGCTGTCCATTACGATTGCCTGGAATTGTTTAAAAAAATAAATGAGCCATCTAGCCCAATAGAATCAGAACCCCTGTATTAACTAAAACTTATAAATTAGTGATTTTGAACCTCAGCCACACATTAGAATCACCTGAGGTACTTTTAAAGCTATCAGCCCTTACCTCAACAGACTCTCTAGGGGAAGGACCATGAACAGATGACTCCACTGAGCAATCAAGGTTGAGAACCACTGCCTTAAACCTGTTTCTTCTAACCCACGCTTTTCCCTTGCAGTTGAGTTTTAGACCTAAAAGCAATCATTTGCTACTTTAATTTGCATTAAAGTTCCTTTTCAATCAGCCTGTTCCCATCATTCATTATTTTCTGGAACCCCCTTAGCTAAGTGATAAAATGAAAGTGTGAGGAACATCCAAATCAGAATGTTCCACTTTTTCACTCATATTTCCTTATGTTATGGATAAAAATCTTACTGCCATGAACTTAACTTTCTGATTCACTCGTTGGTGAAAGATGCTTGTATCCCCTCCAGTTAGAAGTGATAAGTTCTTTCTCACATGGGGCTAGGTATGTAGCTCAGGGTAGACCACTTGCCCAGCATTTGCAAGGCCTCAAGTTCCATCCCTAGTACTGAAAAAAAAAAATTCCTCCCCTCCCACAGTAGAATTTATACCTCCTCTATTTCCCCATCAGAAGAGAGTACTTTTGTAAACTTTACAATTGTTTGAATCACTAAAGTTTTAATCTTCCAAATATACAATTATTTTATAATATTGAATAGTTTTTTTTTTTCAAAATAATACCCATAATCATGACAGACACACCACATAAATATAGGATGTTAATAATAAAGGAAATTGTGTGTGTGGGGGGGGTGAGGTATATGAGAACTCCCTCTACTATGTTTGTAACTTTTCTGTAAATCTAAAACTATTCTAAAATAAAAAGTTTATCTTGTTTGTTTGTTTTCAGTTCTGGGAGGTTGAACGCAGGGCCTCACACACTAAGCAAATACTCCACCATTGAGCTCCATTCCCAGCCTCTTTTTCACTTTTTATTTTTGGGAAAGGGTCTTGATAAATTGTGTAGGCTGCCTATAGTCTTGAACTTGTGATTCTCTTGCCTCAGCCTCCCAAGTCACTGGGATTACAGGCAGGTGACACCACACACAGCTGAGAAGTTTATTGGAAGAAATACCTGCAAGATTCTAATGTGAACCTCTACCCCTATCTCACCCTCAACACCTGCTGCAACCAGTGATACACACCTTGTAAAACATAGTGGTAGACTGATTAGCTAATATTTCTGAACTTTGATCCCCAATGATTAAAGAAAATAATATCCGAGAATTCAATAAGCTAAGATATATAGAGCACTTAACACCGTATCTGGTGTATAGTGAAATAGTAATTTTTAATATTATGGGGCTAGGGATGTAATTCAGTGGTAGAGCACTTGTCTAGCATGCATGAGGCCCTGGGTTCAATGACCAGCACCATAAAACAAAGCAAAACAAAATATTATTATCCATAATATCTTATCCTGAAATAAAAATTTGGTTAATCTATCATGATCCAGCCCACATTTCTTATTTTTATTGGAAATTTTTAATGTACAACTTAGTGTGTTTCATTCTGACATGCATTTCATTGCACATTGCACAGATAACTTCCCCCTTACCCTCTTGTGTACCCCCCCACCCCTCCACCAAAGTCCTCTCTTCTACTTGCATGTCTTTTTGTGGGATTATTTTTCTATATACTCTTGCATCCCAATTATGATTTAAGTCTAAACTTTTTTCTGTAGTGATCTATCTTTTTACATTGTCAGTAGTATTACATGAATAATCTAGCCCATTTGCATTATTACCATACCTTGGTATTGTTGTTAATATTATAATTATTAAAATTGGGCTGTTTACTTTAAGGTCACCCTCTCTCTCATTCCTGGCTCCTCCTTGTCCCTTCTCCCCCTCCTGTCTTCTCCCATGATCGCTTCCTTTTGCTAGATCCCACCCTCCTTCCTTACACTCCCTAACTTGTCCCTTCTCCGCTAAGTTTACTTTAGCTTTTTATTATGTTCCAATTTCTGTATATGAATTTATCCTTCTTTTAAATTTGATTCAGCTCCCACAGATCAGTGAGAACATGTGGTATTTCTCTTTTTGCAGCCCACATTTCTTGATATTGTCCATGTCCATATCACAACTGGTTTGTACAATAGAGATATGAAGGATTCCTCTCCCATCTCAAGACAATGAAAAGAGATTCCAATGTAGGAGCAGATAGGCTGAGTAGAAAGATGCGTCTATGCTAGAAAACCCAAGAGAAAATCCTGCCTCTCTCCTTTAACATCTCCATGCCGTTAGGTAAGTTAGTTAACTCTGAGAATTTTCTCATCTGTAAACCTAATGACAAAATATGAGCAGTCACAGTGGCTCAGAATACCTTAGTGAAAATCATATGAAACAAATCCACAAAATTGCTTTGAAATGTTGAAATCATTAATATATTTAACGGAACTATGTTGAATGACTATTATTACTGGTTAATAAAGGACTTTTATTTCTTCCAACTGATCCTTCCTTTTTGCCGCCTTCTTTCCCCTACTCCAACTTGTTACAAGCAATGGCTTAAAAATCTTTAATAAAATTGTGATGGGGGAATCACTGCAGACTTGTAATTCTAGAGTTATAATTTATGATCTCCTTTAAAAAAGGTATAACAGGTTTTTCCTAGTTTTTGTTTTATGGCACCTCATTTTATTCCAATCTTCTTCAACTGGACCATGTTTGTAACTTTGCTCAGTTTCAGGATATGTCATTGAACAAAATTAGTTTTCTGCAATTTACCTGAAGCTGTTGAGGAGTTATAATCTAGTTTGCCTTATATAACACTAGAGTATGTTTACTCTTTTCTTGTCTGGTGCATAGAAAGAGCATCCCTGTGGGGTAAGGTAGACTTGAATATGATGCCAGCTTGGTTTACAAATAATTGAAAAGCAAGAAAACAATATAACCTTTTCAGGGAAGTCATAAAGGTTAAATATCATTTTGGTGCTAACAATAAACATTTACTGAGTCTATACTCTGTGCCATCATTGTTGTTAGGTGCTGTCGAGTCAAGTCCAACTCATAGCGACCCTCATAGGGTTTTCAATGGCTGACTGTTTTGGGATTGCCTTGGGAGCGGGTTGCTAAGTCCTTCTCCCATTTTGCAGTGCTGGGAATCAAACTCAGGACCTCAGAGACTGCAGAGCAGCGCTCTACCAACTGAGCTAAATCCTAGCCCCATACTCTATGCCATTCTATTAGTCATTTACATACTTTACTCAGGTAAACTATTAAAAAGTAGTAGTCATCAAGATTATTTGCTTTCAACTTATCAAAATTTCAATTGTGAGAGCTTTCCCTCCCTGCATTAGTATTTTTCTTATCTTCATCTTTCTGGCTTTCTTTTTCTTTGCCCTGTATTTGAAATCTGCACTTCTAAATCTTACCTCCACCTCAGATTTTTCTTTCTGGAAAAATTGAAAAATTCTTACTTTTAGAGTTTCTCAAACTTCTACTCTATTGGAATTTATTTTCCTTTTGAGATTTTTTTTTGGCCCCAAATAACTGTTATCTGAACCTCATTGTACATTTTTTTTTTTTTTGGTAGTGTTGGGTATTAAATTCAGGGCTTCATGCATGCTAGACAAGCACTATACCACTGAACTACATACTAGACTTCATTGCACTTATTAAGTCATTTTAAGATTTATTTAGATTTAGTTGTGGAGATCTTTGATAAACAGTAATATTTTTGGTGATTTAATAATAAGCAGAATATTTAATAAGTTATATAAATATATAAAAACAATACTGTGTTTTCTTTGTCTAAAAGAAAAGAATAAAATAGTTTTAAGGAGAGATCCCCAAGATCCTTGGCAAAAAGCACAGATCTATTATAATTTCTTGCAAGAGAAGATTGTTTTGGATGACTTAAATACCCTATGACATTCTGACTTCCCTTCTCAGTGCTGCTTTATAATCAAAATGTGCTGACATGCAAAATCTCTGTAAAGAGAAGAACTTCCTTTCCTTTACTAACATTGAAATTCTCCTTACTGGTAAAAAAATATACAGCATTCATTTCATCACTGTAATATTTTTTCTTATAATAACATATAATAAAAGTTCAAAATATATTTAAAAATACATTGTATTTAAAATACATAGGAAAAAACCCTTTACATACAAGATATATAAAAATGACCAACCCAGCTTAGCTAAGAGGGGAAAATATAAGCAAAATAGAAAGGGAGAGGGGACTAGTAGGGGGAGCGAAGGTTGTGGAAGGGGGAAGAAGGGAAGGGGAAACAATGTAGAGTGATAAAGGGGGAGAGGATAACCTCAAATTATATGAGGCAACTATACGAACACTTGGGAAAAATGGGGGACTAAAACGCATAATTACATACAATTTTTATTACATATTAACTAGAGGGTTCCATAAACTATGTAAGTTGATGTAAGTGTAATGAAGAATGCTGTAATAGTTGAACAATAGAAATAGCAGAAACTGTATTATCCTGTACCCTACCAACATTTATTAATAAAGGGGGAAAAAAGAACTTTAAAATGAGACATTATCATTGCCTTGAACATTTTTCTTCCCATCTTAAAACTGATATTTCATAATAAATTCATGATCTTGAAAAAAAATACATAGACCCCTTTGTTTAAGGAGATGAGAAGGGTAAGCACGTACATTCATATCATGTGGTAAACTACAAATATTTAGTTGTGTGAATCTTTCCTTTGCAAATATACTTCATGCTCTTTTGATATAGGAAAATACTCGTGATTAAACTATGAGTAAATGTAAAGGTTATCTGTTGTATAAGTGGTTCATAAAAAATTTCTCCAATCTGATTAAACCTTTATCTCATAAAAAAAGAACACACACTCTTTTCCAGAAGATAATCAGCTCCATCATTTTAAATTCTCATAATAAACAACACTGGCCTCTGCAGGTGGCAGAGGTCACCATGAACCTTGCTGGTTGCTGAAGGCCCTGTTTTTGTCTAGGTGGATCTCAACTCACTTGGGATTTTTATTGTTATTCATTTGTGGAAATTAGGAGAGCTGTGAATTTATGAGGGATACAAGGATGATAGCTTCTCATTCTAGCTATCAACTCTAATATACTCCAATTTTAGCTCTAGAACTTGATATTTCTTCTGATCAATTAAATTCAGACATTTCTGGAGCAATACAATGGCTTAAAAATAATCCTTTCTTACAATGACAAGAAGTTGAGAGTAAAAAGCAAGTTGATGAATTTCAACTAAATTTTTAAGAATAATAATTATGTACAGAATGCAAATACATGTTCTTTGAAGCTTACCTGCATTATTCCTCAGTATGTATCACCTTATTTTTAAAGTACAAGGGAAATTACATGACTACGGGGAAATGCAAGCTAGATCATAACAGAAACTATAATTCTTCTATCCAGAAAATACTATGCATCCAAGTTGAGGTAACTACCCAGTGTTTCACACAAAATTTGTGTATTCATTCTCCACTAATTTCTGCAAAGAAAAATAACAGGATATTGATATTTTAATAATGGTAATAGTTTTTCTCTCAAGGAAATATAAAATTCCCTTGATAATACATGCGGAAGACAGTAAGCTACAAGGTGACACATTTTTCCTAATTGCCAGTATAAGGCACACTTTCTGCTATTGCCTCTGAAGGGTTTTAAGCCTGACCAGTGGGAACAACCTCCGCTACGTGGGTCATTCTTCTTGATGCCGACTGGTGGTCAAATATGACCAAGACTGGGGGAGGGGTGCTTTACTCCCGGAGGTGCCATCAAAGAACCTAGAATCTGTTTAAAAGATAAAAAATTGAGGCCAAAATAGACTCAAATACTATCCTCCATTGTCAAAGGAGTGAAGCAATAGAGATAAACACTTTACTCCTGCATTTGTTCAAAAAGACCTGGAATAATGTATCCTAAAGACTATCATAGGATGAAATATCAATACAGAGGGAAGAAGGAACAAGTTCACTACACATGGGTAATGAAGAACCTTCTCAAAACCAGTAAAAGGGAATGCCGTCCGCTGTGATCCAGATCATGCCACAGTTCTACAGGCCTTTTGTAGAAACAAAAGGAAAGAAAAAAAGAAAACCAGAAAACAACTTGGTCCTATGGACCTCAAATGTAATAGTGACCATGTATAGCTCACGAGTCAGAGAGTATTTGATAAAAAACCAGTGTTTTACATAAAGAGTTTACAGTTTTCCTCCTCCTTCACTTCCTTCGCTTCCTTCCTTCTTCCCTCCCTTCCTTTCTCCCTTTCCTTCCTTTTCCTTCCCTTCCCTTCTTCTCCTTCCCCTTCCCTTTCTTTTTCTTTTGACTGTGTTTAAATCATGAACTTCCATTGGAAAGGATTTTTACTACATTTTTGATAACTGTACAGTCCAAGTTATATATAACACCTTAGCCTGTGCCTGGAAATATAGATGCCATTTTAAAGAAGAATAAGTACGTTTTACAAACACGTTGCCTCTCTGAAATAGTTTCTTTTTCAATCCCCACATCTTTTCCTTGTCAAGATAGTGCAGCAGTGTTTGGAAAGCATTAGCACACCAACAGATGCTCAGAATCAAATAACTTAATAGGCATAAACTTTTTTTTTTCAAATAATTGCAAAGCTTTGGTTTAGCCTTTTGCATACCTTGCATAGTTAATTACCTAGGCCTTAATGTTTACATGCAATGAGAGTATCTACAGCTATAAACTACATAATTTATAATTGATGTAAATGGGTGTTATTATGTCAATTAGGCAGCTGTGTCCTCCACCTCTTGGTAAACAGCAATGAGTGATAAACTGAGTTTGCAGAGAGGCACCTTCTTTTCTTCATAACAGATAAAAATAAATTACCTAGGCAGACCAGACTGTCCAATTGTTCTCTGGTGAGGTGGATGGAAAATCCAGACCCTTTCTTTTGACCTGTTGACTGCAGCAAATGGTCAATTTCGTCACGCAGTGCTTCCACAGCTTCTGGGTGCCGGAGAAGATAATACATTGCCCAGAACATAACTGGAATGGTGTTTGCCACAGAGGCCCAGAGAAAACCAAAATGATGTGCTGGGAGAAAATAAGTGAAAAGGAAGATTAATAGCGTTTATTACACTGATTAGATTTGCAGTGTGCTAATTAAAAGATGTTAGGACACAGACCCAGCCAAGGATCAGTGCATGCTAATGAGAACCAATAGGCTTCTGAAGTCTAATTTTCTGCTTAATGAGAATAGTTTAAAATGTAATGTATGTCGGGGGGTAGGAAGGTGGGGGATGAGATAAGAGGAGTAAACGCAGCTTAGTTATACTCTTTCTCATTATCATCACTAAGTATCTTGTTTTACCACCTCAGCAAAAGAAAAAAAAATCAATTATCAGAGGGTTATTTCAGAGTAAAACATTTTATCATTATGCAATTAGAAAGAGCATAAAAATTTTCAAGGTCGCCATTTTGTCTTTTTATTTCAAAGGTCTACTGTAAATTATTTTATTTTAGGCAAGTAATCATTCAGAAGTTTCTTACCTCCTATTTCAAAGTCCTCACGCCTGTAGTATTTCTCCAGGATATCCTGTCTCCTTCGAACAATTTCTGACCATCCTTCTATCTTAGCTAATTTTTCAGATGTCATACATTTTATAAGTTTCTTCTGTAAAGACTTGACATTTCCTAGAAGCTCAATGGGTATGTCAGATATTATGTATGGGAACTTGTCATCAAATTTTAAAAAATCATCTCTTAGTTCATTGATAATTTTTTTCCTGTCACCAACAAGAACTTTTCCATATATGGTTGTAAATGTGATCTCAAATATTACTGAGCTACAGAATGTTAATATCTTTGCTCTGTTCCAATTTGTGGGTTTTAGTAGTTGGGGCTCAAACATTTGTTTTAGATTCTGGAACATGTTTTCTAAGAGTATGTCCAGAGATTTTCCTTGCAAAAATTGATAGGTGGTATGAAGTTCATGGTTCAGGTCATCATTTGTTACCAACTGCTTAATGGAGAATGCTTTTACTGATAATTTTTTACTAAATATTTGAAAGCTTAATTGTTTGTGATTTTTTATCACTAATGGGTACTGGAAAGGATCCAGAATAAATGTTATGTACTTCCCTAAAAAAAAGAAAGAAAGAAAGAAAGAATGTGAGTTTATTTGGTAGCAAAACAAAAATGTATATCATAAGTTTGAAAATATTTTAGTCAAAATTAAAAGACCCTATTAACTAAGACACAAAGCTGTGTAAAAGTCCATTTCATTCAAAGGTCCACTGCATGTTCCCTTTACAAATGGAAAATAGTGGGAAACCTGTAGCAGCTTGAAGTTAAATTTCCAGAAGTTCTAAATGACCATTTGCATGATCATTTACACCTGCAATTTTTATTTTAATTAAGTACCCAAGCATTTTAAATATCCCTTAAATAGTCTCATAATGTCTTGATGTAAACACTTCTCATTTTCCCCCAACTAAGAAAAGAAAAAAATAAATTGGTAAGATACTGATTACTGATTACTTACACCCAATAAAGAGCTTTTATCATATTTTATGTCATCCTAGCTTTGGTCAGATACAATAATTTTAATTCAAATAAATGGCAATGCCCTCAAAAATAAGTGTCTAATTCAAATAAGTATTTAATTCAATATTAGCAAAAAAAAATCACACATGCCATCATTTTCATTTTTATAGATGAGAAAATAGTGGCTCAGACAGATTTAGGAACATGTTCAAGGTCATATATTGATTTGTAACTGACACAGGATCTCAAACTAAAACCCATCCGTTCATCCATTCTTCCATGCATTCATCCAACATTACTGAGATCTAGATACTTGGTTGGGTTTCTTTCCTCTTGAGTTGTAAAGAAACCATTGTGTCATGAAACACAGTGATACAGTGGAAATGTCAACATAGTGGAAGAGAAGCAGAAAGTGGAACTGGTCTCTCAGCCTGTTTGAGTTCTCAGGAAGGGTTCCTTGAGCTGATGATATTTATCTTTTTCCATATATCAGCCACTGTCCAAACTTACCTAATTAAAAAAATTTGGGGTTCCTGTTAAAAGCACAGATTCCTACTAGATTCTGATTCATAATGCTGGACATAAGGCTTCTAAGTCTCCATTTTCCACAAGATCCTCAAGTGATTCTTGTAAGGAGACCCCTTGAGAAACACAGACTATGGACTACCTCTCAAAACTGGCAAGTACCTTGAAAAGTTCCTAGCTCAAACCCTGTCCTACCCAATTTACCAGTTGAAGGGGAGGACTAAGAGAGGTAAAGAGCCAAGATCATGATGCCATTTTTAGCGGCAGAGCCTGCACAAGATTTCCTCCCCAGGTCCTGTGCTTTTCTTCACACACTGGTGGTTTCTTCTCACTAGAGTGCTGCTTTTAGGAATCCTTAAAATTACAAATATTGTGCAGGTAATATTTAATAATTACATTTAATAAATATTTCCTTTCTAAAAGCACACATGAAGTTTAGATGACCCTGAAACCTTTCATGTCTAGTTATTTATTGTCTTCATTACCTCTCTCTCTCTCTCTCTCTCTCTCTCTCTCTCTCTCTCTCTCTCTCTCTGTGTGTGTGTGTGTGTGTGTGTGTGTGGCTGGCTGGCTGGCTGGCTGGCTAGCTTTCTTCCATGAGGAACTTTCACTTGTTATTTATGGCAACTATAATGGCATCACAAAAGTTAAATTCAATTTGGTACAAGATGTTTAGGATACAGTTTTGGGGTCATTTTCAACCAAATCCTAGAAACAGGACAAATGTGTTTTTGTTTCATAATTTTAAAAGATAGTTTAAGTTTTTCATATATATGAATATATATGTTATGATTTACTTTTCTAAAAATGAATCATGTGACTTGATTTTTATTCACTCCAGTTCCCCTGATTCATTTGATAAGGCCAGCATTATTAATGACCAAACTAGAAGTGGGTATTCATTCTGGTCAGACACCAAAGCTGTCTTCTAAAAAATAAACTGGATGTTCTGTTTTCTTTTATTGTCTCTCTTTATTTCTCTCTTTCTTTCTATCCTTTTTTTTTCTTTTGCCCTGGGGAGAGCAAAAAGGACTCAGTTGGATTTGGGCATATTTTATATCACCTGCTTTACCAACATAGCTTAATTAAATAAAATTGCCAGCATCTGCTTTACAAATAATTGGAAAAAAAAGTCAATTCTCTTATTTTGCAAAAGATGTAATTTTAGGCAAAGCTGGATATTTTCACAGGTGGTGATTCATACTTTTCTCCTTTCACTAAATGAAAGGATTTTGCTAAATATTTATAGAGTCATTTACATTATTCCCTAAAATTCAGAGAGTGTATAAAAGGTTTAATTGGTAAAACACACAACATTTAGAGGCTATCTTGAAATCTTTCCTACCAATTTTCTACGATTATCTAAATGTATGTAGAAAGACAAAGATATATTCAGATTGGGCAGCATGAACTGATAGTTATTGGACCTCACGAAATAGACACTAAATGCACATCAGAGTTTTGTTTTGTCTACAATTCACAGAAATACCCACAATCTCTATCTCTGCTTCTGCTCCCCCTTCTGTACCCCCATGAGAAGAAAATGTGAGGTTCATTTCAATAAAAGGATAAATGTTGAATGTGGAAAAATTGGTCCAGTTTAGCAACCAATTATGAATATATTTTTAAATGCAGTTACATGTCCTAGGTTCTTTAAAAAATCATTACTGATTAATTTAAAGTAATTTGAAGATAAAACTCTAAATTCTCAATCTTCTGAAGACTCTTTTCATTCTAAGATCTGTATTTTCTCTTTCTCATTCTGATTTTAATTTTCTTCAAGTCAAGGCAGTGCATCTTACCTTTTATTTTTCTGATTGATATGTGGATTGCTTTAGAAATAGACATTTTCATTTTCTGGATTTCATTTTTCAAGTGGGTTTGGAAGTACTAAGAACCCTGGAGATGTTAGCTGGCTTTCCAACTTTTAATCTTCAGTATAAACAATTTAAGCTAAGTTTTCCAAAATTAATATTAATTTAAACCATCTGTCCACCATCTGCTAATGTGAGATGCAAAACCAGAGTTTCTTTGTGATCTTTAATCAGACAGTTAGGAAAACACATATACATTCATAAAATGAATTGAAATTTCCTAACAAAGGAAATCTTCTGAAAAGTTATCTTGAAGGCTCTGTGTGCTTGGAGAGAAGTTAGCTTTTGCTCCAGTGTGATTTCTTGTAAATGAATTCCAGTGTCAACAGATACATTGCCTAGTTCACAAAGATCACAAAGTAGAAACAATATCCTCTGCCATATTTGCACTAGAGAAGAGAATGCTGTCAGCAGTTGATATGAAATATTGATTTAGATAATTTCAGAGTTTGCATTTGTCTAAAATATAAATGTCAAAATGGGGCCCATGCCTGCAAAAATACAATATGAAATCATTTTTTAAATATTAAATTTGAAATGGAGCCAAAATTTTTTATCCTTTCACTGACAACTATTTCATCTCTTCCCTTTTATTGAGCTGATCAAGCTTTTTAAGATATTAATCCTAGCATTCCGTATAACCTGTACATGATCTTTTACTAACTCAACAGCCTTTTGCCTTCCTTCAGAATTATTTTTTTAGAAAGGTAAAGTCATGATTCCAAATATGTTGGTAAATATTCTTCTAAAAATCTTGCTATTCACCTTGATGGCTTATATGCAGGAAGTTTGACATCTAGATCATTATAAATTGAAATTTGGTGTTTTCATATCTGATATGTGGTGCCATATAGAAACACAGTCCTGGGAATTTAGGACAACAATTTGGCTACTTGGTATAGAAAATGCTCAGTCAAAAAATACAAGAAAAATTTTAATCTTGAAGAAATTTGCCATAATGATACGATTTAATCTCTGGGTTTAGCTAATTTTTCAATGGGTTTTATTTATTTTTAATCTCAAACTGAAGCTGCATGCAGTGGCCCACACCTATAATACCAGCAATTTGGGAGGCAGGAGGATTGTAAGCTCAAGGCCCGAGCAAGCCTGCACAACTCACAGACCCTATCTCAAAAATAAATAAATAAATAAATAAATAAATAAATAAATAAGGGGCTGAGGTGCAGTTCAGTGGTAGAGTGGAGTGGTTGCAAAAGTATGAGTGAGGCCTTGGGTTCAGCCCCTCTAGTAGCAAAAAAAGAAAAAACAAAATCTCAAGCTGAAAGTATTAGTTGTTTTTCTTAGGTGCTGTCAAGTCCTCCATGTCTGATTCATAGTGACCCTATGTACAATAGATGAAATACTATTGTCTGTGCTTCTCTGCTATTCATAGGGTTTTCAATGGCTGATTGTTTTTTGGAAGTGGGTTGCTGGGTTCTTCTCCCACAAAGTATTAGTTAGCAGGGTGGGATATGAGTTAACTTTTTATTTTTTGAGGGTGATTGCCTTTACATACTCCTCTTTCTGTTAAGGAGATTTCACCAGCTGTTGACAATGATGTACAGTGGAGCTTTGCTGGGGTGACAGCTAGGGAATATGATTCTGCTGCGCCACCACATAGAACCAATTAGAGAACTATTTTCTGCGACAGGTCACGCATTTATGTGGTTTCTCATGAAAAGATGTACTTTTTAATTTACTTATTAAGATGACATTTGTGTCCCTTGTGACTTTAGGGATGACAATCATTTGCTCATTCTATAAGATCATACACCCACTGAAATCACATTATGGGACAGCAGTGGAAGACTTTGTTCCTCATTTTCTAAATGAGCTATTTTGCAAACTGATCATTAGAACCATATACATTCACAAGACTTCTTGACAGGAATTTATGCAAACTAGTAAGAAGCAAAAGGCAGGCAGTAGTACCTATTCAATTTTGGTTGTCTACCGCTGAGTTAAAAAATGTAACAATGGTTAAATTACCTAGACGTTAGAAATTTCACAACCTTCTCAGAATTTAAGATTAAGATATCAAGTGTCAGCAGCAATTGGTTGTTTTTTGAAAAGTGAATAGTTATTCAAACCTTCCACAAGTTTCTGCTGAATCATCTTAGGTGATTTTTGCATAATGAATTAAAAATGGAAAGATGAAAGTTTCAATAATTTTGTACCTACTCATTGGAAATGTGAGATTAAATTTTTTCAAGTGACTTTTTAAGAGAGAAAAATATAGTTTTGGTATCTTGAAGCCAAAAGCTCATGTAGAAAGGAAGCACCAGCCACATCTTTTATTTATATCAGAGTATTTCATCAGCTCTAAGGTATTAGAAATTTTCCCCATCAAATATTTATTGTGAACGATTCAGTGCCGAGCTCTGGACTAAATGTTGGTAATAGAGGAGCTAACAGAATAATGAAGGGAGACAGACAAGTGAATTAGCAATAAATCCATGGTGTATTAAATGTACTGACAGCAGTGGCACTGGGAGTAATTGGACCCTGGAGAAGAGACACCAACCTTAGGAAGGTACTTCTAGGAAAGGCTGTGAGCAGGGAGTAATGTATGACTAAGGCCTCTAAAGATGATTCTGTGTCTGTCAGGTGAGAACTGAGTTCTGGAAGGAAGAACAGTAAGCAAAAGCGCAGAGGCATAAAGGCCATGGTGTGTGAGGAAGAAATTTCTAACAGAGTGGTACAGTGATGGTACATTAAGCACAAAGCAAGCAGTGGCAAGGGATGGACCTGGAGAGGTAGGTGGAAAATGAAACTTGGGAGGCCTTTGAGGGTTATATTATACATAACAGTTCCTCTTTTTCTAAGATGAATGATTTTTTCCCATTTCCATATTTCTGAAATTAGAGTATGTGCAATTACTGTTGGAGGGGACTCGCCAGCTCCCAGCTAAAAGAGTAAGTTGCAACAAAGCTAATATTGCCTGTTCGTGGAGAACTAACCACGTAGATGAAGTCATCCAGTTGGATCTTTTTGAAAAACCATATATTACATTAAAATGGCAGCACTGAAATTAAGTCATTGTGTGTACAAACGGTTGCCTCTGACCCTCAGCAAAATAATTATAGGCAAAAGATATTACTGATTCTCTAGGAATAGAACATAAAATTCCAGGTTTGGTTAGAGAAAGATATAAGGGTTTGAGCTAGGAAAGAGACATGCATATAGGTAGCTTGGATAAGAATTACTTGGAGTCCATAAAAGAACCAGAAGGGCCAGTGTCAAGAGAGTCAAGGAGCAATAGAACATTTCAAGGAAGGAGAAACCAGTGAGAAACCAGGTTGCTGTTGTTAGGTGTCATGAAGTCGGATCCTACTCATAGCAACCCTAAGTACAGCAGAACAAAACACTACTCAACACTGTGCCACGCACACAATCTTGTTGTTTTAGCCATTGTTGAAGCCACTATATTTCTTCCCATTTTGAGTCATGCCACATTAGCAAATGGAGGTCCCAGGGGTTTACTCAATTTCCATCATTAAGGTCAACTCTACTTTGAGGAGGCCACTCTTCCCCAGTCATATCTTGAATGCCTTCCAACTTGGGGGGCTCACTTTCAGCACTATATCTAATAGTGCCTCTCTGCTCTTCATAGGGTTTTCAATGGTTAATTGTTTCAGGGGTGGGCTGCCAGATCCTTCTCCCTAGTCGGTCTTAGTCTGGAAGCTCAGCTGAAACCTGTCTACCATGGGTGGCCCTGCTGGTATCTGAGATATCGGTAGCACAGCTTTCAGCATCACAGCAACATGAACATGCAAGCCTCCACAGCACAAGCTGACAGACACATGGGGGAGAAACCAGGTAGACAGAGCTAATTAAGTAGACCCTTGAATGACCACAGCAGGATAGCAGGCTGGCTACCATTAGGAGGGCTGCTGAAGATAAGCCACTAGCCAGGGTAAATGCCAACAACTCTCTTGAAATACCTAGATGTAAAAGACAGAAAAATTAAAGGAATGAAAGGTAACTAGAAGGCTTTACAAGAAGCTTAAGCATGGTTATAAGATAAGGGTAAAGATCCCGAGTTAAAAAAAAAAATAGAGGTATATGTGTGAGGCATGAATTACAAAGTAGCAGGAAGAAAGGGTCATGGGTACAGGCAAATGGGTTGTCTTGAACATTTTTTGAAATTAGAGAAAAGAAAGTAATGATAATTGTGAAATGTAAGTGCAAATGATAGATATATTGGGATGTGAGTCAGATTATACCTCATATTGTTGTTGTTAGGTGCCGTCGAGTCGAGTCCGACTCATAGCGACCCTCCTAGGGTTTTCAATGGCTGACTGTTTTGGGATTGCCATGGGAGTGAGTTGCCATGTCCTTCTCCCATTTTGCAGTGCTGGAAATCAAACTTGGGACCTCAGAGACTACAGAGCAGTGCTCTACCCACTGAGCTAAATCCCAGCCCTACATACCTGATATTACCAAGTATCTAATGAAGGGCTGGGATTTAGCTCAGTGGGTAGAGTGCTGCGCTGCAGTCTCTGAGGCCCCGAGTTCAATTCCCAGCACCGCAAAAATGGGAGAAGGGCCTGGCAATCCACTCCCAAGGCAATGCCAAAACAGCCTTGAAAACCCTAGGAGGGTCATTATGAGTTGGATACCGACTCGACGGCACCTAACAACAACAACAAAAACAATGAAGGAAAGGAAAAAAAGCACTTTTACCAGAGCCAGTAAGAACTGAGGGAGCTAGAACACAGCTTCTCCCTGTCATGCCACTGGTACCACCAGCCAGAAGTCAGAGGGCAAAGGAATTCATAATCCTTTGTCATATTCATAAGTTAGTCACAGAGATCCTTCTGGGTATAGGCAAAAATTAAATTTAAAATTAAAGAATGGGAAGAGTTAGCCTAGGTGATAAACTGATAGAAGAACTGTGTGCAAAGATGGCCACCATCAATTTGTTCTCTATGTGAGCTCCTGCACATAGTACCTCTGCCACACCTCCAGGAATAGGCAGAGTCCATCTCCCTGCCCTTGAATTTGGGCTGCACTGTGACTTGCTCTAATAGAACATGAAAGTGAAGTTTTGCAACATTTGAGTCTAGGCCTTAAGAAATTTTGCAGCTTTCTCTCTTGCACTTTTGAAATGCTAAATGCCAGGTAAGGACATTTTCTTGAGGATGAAAGACCACAAGGATCAGGAAGCCTAGTCAGCATGTAACCAGGCCATATAGGAACTCCCAGTCCCAATCCAGCAGCCAAATGATCAGGCCATGCAAGTAACTCACGCAAGACCTGTTGTTGTTTTAATTCATTACATTTTGGGGAGATTTGTTATGCAGCGTCAGATAACTGATACAGCTGGGTAAATTGGGCCTCAAAAAGAGGAAGAGCTAAGCACACTCCAACTTCTTCCAAACATATGATGTTTGTGTGTGTAGTGATCCTGCTGTTTGTTTTGGTAAAGAAGGTTTTATTGAAGTCTGAAGGACAATGAGCATTTTCAAATGAAAAATACATTCCAAACCAGTATTTGCTAAGGACCAAGGAGCAGGGGAAGAGATAGGAGTATGTGGAGACAGAGTTCAAACATTCCATGTGATATTATAATGGTGGATACATGACATCGAGCATTTGTGAAAAGCCAAAAACCACCACCAACAACAAAAAAGCAGACCCCAATGTAAATCATGGATTTTAAATAAAATGTAGATACTGGCACATCAGTTGCAATGAATGTGTGACAGTGACATGAGATGTCAATTACTGGGGAAACTGATCATGGGAGAGAGTAGATAGATGAGAACTCTCTGAGATATCTGGTAAATTTTCTGTAAACCTAAAACTGCTCTGAAAAACGAAGGCAGTCATTTAAAAACACATCCTAGTTCTTATAAAAATACTCTTCTTAAATCTACTAAAAAAAATGACAAGAGAGGCAGGAGAGTGCAGGTCTCTGGGTAGCATCAAGAGGGTTCTGCAATTTGTTTTTTAACATGATGATCACTGTACTCAAAAAGATAGCATTCTTTTGCATGAGTGCTACAAATAAAACAATGTTATACCATTGCTCCACATTCCGCCTATAGAAAAATATGAAGAAGCTGGGCATGGTGGCACACGTCTTCAATCCTAGCAGCTTGGGAGGCGGAGCCAGGAGGATCGCAAGTTCGAGACCACAGGAAGTCTGCATAACTTAGCTAGACCCTGTCTCAGGAAGTAAGGAAAAAAATAAAAGGGCCGGGGGGTGCAGCTCAGTGGTCCAGCACTTGCAAAGCATGCAGGCGTGAGGCCCTGAGATCAACCCCCAGTACCACAAAAAAAAAAAAAAAAAGAAAGAAAAAAGAAGACATTAAAGAAGAGAGAAATTGTGACATATGAAAGATACACATGGAAGTGCTTCTTACCCCCAAGGAGAAGAGTGAAAGTGTCACCATATTGCTTTTGAAGAGTTTTCATGAAACCTAGGGGATCTTTCTGTAATTTCAGGGCCACTCCAAGATAAGGAAGCCAGCCTTTTATCAATGGAGGCTCACCAGGTCGCCTATAAATAGAAACAGAAAAAAAGAAAAAAAGAAAAAAAAACGCCCTGAAAATTAAACCATTCTTATCCTAATACATATGGATTATTTGTCCAGTCTAAAAGTGAATTGCATGAATTACACAGCATTTTTCACTTCACTTAAGTGATCTTAACACGTTAAACAGGGGTGTGATTTTTAAGAAGAACAAGTTCTACTCAAATATTTATTGTGCAATTTTTTTCAGTGACTTGATTGGCCAAAGAGTTGAGAACCAGATGGCACCTTGAGGCTTTCATACAATATCTCATTTTTATAAGTAAGGGATCTCAGGTCTGAGAGGTCAACAAATTTGCTTCAAGTCATGAAACTACCTAAGGTCAAGCTGTGCACCAGAACTTAAGTCCTGGAACCCCTCAGCTGTGCTGTGGCCCTCCTAGAAACATTAGTCAACTCCTGAGCGTGGTAAAAACTACATCAAAGTAGCTCCTTGCCTGAACTGACAGACAGATACATTCAGTGAACCCTGCACCCATGTGAATCTCACAGTCCTTGTGCTCTGGGTGGTAAATGTTGGATAAGTCAGTTGCCAAAGTAAAGCTCTTCGTTGTCAGATGTCAATTAGACTGGAATTGTATAATCAGAAGAGGGACAATTATTGAAAAATATGTTATGCTATTGAGAACAATAAAAAAATCAACATAGGGCTGGGGGTGTAGCTGAGTTGTTGTGTGCTTGCCTATCATGCATGAGACTCTGGGTTCCATTCTCACCACCCCTAAATACCCCCCAAAAAAACCTCACCATAACGTGTATGAGGTTTATATTTTGATATGCTCTTTTATGATGTTTTTTATTGAGACTAGAAATGAATACAATTATTTGTTAAATTTTACTGACAATGTGACTTTTTTAAACATTTGAAGCATTCTTTAAAATACTCTGAATTTTAAAAAAGTTTCTTTTTTAAAATTTTTGATCTATGTTCCCACCAAATCTGTACTTCAAAATTTTTTCCTACTTACGTATTTGGTGAACTCAATCTTATTTAAAGTAAAAACCAAAAATCAAACAAATAAAACAAGTCATTTCTTCCTAGAAAGGATCAAAATAAATGTTCAAAAGAACTCTGATTCTCTAGCCCATCTGTGAGATGACTTATACTCCATGTAATCCATTTGGATTAATCACAAGATATTACTGGCTCAGATCTAATCAAAGATCAAGACAATGACCATACTTTTATGTAGCTGGATTAACCATATCAGAAGCTTTTATTTTCCCACAACCCAACATGGTAGAGTTAAACATAAAAAGTAAACATCAGCTATTTAAAGGGGAAAAATTAAAACAAAATCTATCAAAGTTGTGATAAAAGTCAAGAATTTTGCTTTCTCTTTTTAGAAAAAGATTTATATTAATACTGATGTATAAAATATAATTTGCCAATTAAATATGTATACTTAGAAATAGGCAAACAAGAAACACTGTATAGAAACGTGAACCTCATTTTTCCCATTGTTTTATCCCATTGTTTATTGTTTATTTTATTTTATTTTTTGAGACAGTGTCTCACTATGTAGCTCAGGCTGGCCTTGAACTGCAATCCTCCTTCCTCTGCCTCCCAAGTGCTAGGACTACAGTTGTGTACCACCCATGCTTAGTCATCCTATTATTTTTTGAATGTAGCTTTTAGCAATGAAGAGTTGCTTTGTGGTGAAATAGAAGAAACCCAAGAAAACATTGCAAATGTTAATTTTATATTCAAAGATTATACAAAAAGAGACCGCAGAGGAGTGGAGCACAGGACCCACAAGCTGAAAACTCTTGTACTCACAGGCTACTTGTCTATGATCTTTTGAATTTGTAAGTAGTCTACTTCACAGACTTTCTTTTCAGAATGTTAACTCTTTTCTTTAGTCTACTTTTACCGTGTTTGGTTTAATGTTGCATTGTGACAAAGATTTAGAAAGGCTTTTTGTCATATTCTAATTTAATGCAACTAATGTCATCCTGTGTGCTGTCATTCAGTCAAAAGCTGTATTCTTCATGGGGCTTCCACAGCAGGAGACGATGGGGCTCCAGAATCCAGGGGAATGTTAGCGTTCAGAGTTAGGCAAGCACATTATGAAGCCATTTTATTGCTACAAAGAAGAGAGGGTCATGATTTCTTACAGCTGTGTTTATTTTGGCAGCAGTAAGCTTAAGACTATTAAACATGTCACTACTGTGCACAGTTTCAACAAAAAATATAGTGCTAGTTCAACTTATGACCCATCAAAGACAGATAACAGAAATTTGTCTTCATCAGTCTATTTGTAAAAATTATTTAAGGACATTGGAAAGATATCACCATAATGATCCAGAAAGGCCTGTTGACACATGGCACAGTGCAAATACTGCTATTTGTCTCCCTCATGCTCTATAACTTTGAAAATGAAATATTCACTTCCCCATGTTGAGTGAGGAGATAGAATGCTTAGTGCTTATTGGGGATAACCAAATTCCAAAGCTTAAAGGAAATAGGTCCAAAAGTTATGATGAATAGTTTTAAAAATATATGCTCTGTATTTTCTCTTCGTCTCGCCTAAACAATACACACTTCCTTAAGTCTTCTCATTAGTTTTTAAGAGATTATAAAGACACATCAAAGAAATCATACAAATTAGAGCTTATAAGTGTTCTCAAAAATGAAATTCAAGTTCTATGCATACATCATTGCATTAGCACTTACAACTTCTTCCATAGCTATTGTAGGACACATCTTAAAGTCTATGCAAAATGTCAAGTACAGTCCAAATTTATCTGGAAGTAAATATAGGAGAAAAACCTAAATATAAAGAATGCATGTAACATATAAAAGATATTTAAGACATGTATGTCCCTTCGGTTAAAAAGAAACACACTGGAAAGAGTGGACCAACCCTAAATACTTGGTTTCTCATAGTATTTGAAGTTCATCTTTATTGTATCCATGAATTTAAATATAGAAGTTAAAAAAGTTGACCAGTGACTATTGGATATTTTCCCACTAGAAATTTAAACTCCAACACTTTTCATAGAAATCTATACCTGTCAAAGTAATTTCTTCTTTTCCTTGATCCCTGTAATCATTCCATGGTAGGTACCTGGGTTATTTTAAAAAACTCCTAAGTAAGTGGTGACCAACCTTTATACATGCACATCCATCCAGAAAAATCAAACAATGTGGCGATTAAAAAAATTTGAAGACAATGTATTTGTGTTAGGTGACCTATTATCTATAACACTGCCTTAACAATTTTTTGTCTTTCCTAATTAATGAATCTTCTCTTTGTGTCTATGGTTAAAATTTAAGAAGCTACACAACTTACTTGCATTATAGTATCTGATTACAATACAGATCCTTTGAACAAACTTTGTTGCCAATCAAAGCACTTTCGAAGTTGCTCTATTCTACCCTTCCTTGACTTCTTCCTTTGGACACAATCTCATTAGAAAATGAACTATGCCTCCTAGTGTCTCTTAGAACCAAATTCTTAGAATACTCTGCATTCATTCATTCTTTCTGGACTCTAAAGTTACCTAAAAATGTTCCAACAACTCAAGATAACTAAGAATTCGCATGCTTTCTCTAGAAACTGGGGAGAGGGAGTTTCATTGCAGGGCTGAGGATGGGAGATCTCAAAGAAGGAGGAGTGGATGGATGATGTGGCCATCTCTAGGTATATCAGAAGCCTCAGTGAGAGCCCAGATGGGGCCATGGAAGCATGGACCACAGGGCATTGTTTTGCCTGAAAATGAGGTTGAAGCTACAACCAGCTGGGGTCACTTTTGTAACTGATACAAAGGCAGAGAGCTGTGCTCAAAGACCTAGCTTTGAGGAGGCATGTGAGGGAAGCCAAAGGGGATCAACATGAACATCAGCAAAACAGGATTTACCAGATAATAAGGAAGGGAAGAGAGACTCCTAAATTTTGCTTACTATTTATACAAAAGAGAGTAACACTAGAAATATTCAATGTTTTCTGCCATCATCAAAAATAGGGGCTGATGAAAAATATCATGGAGAAAGAAAATTCCATTTCTGCACATCTGACTCATACTGGGAAATTTTATATCTAGTACATTACATAGATGCTCAGTTTCTTCACCTGTAAATGTGGTAATAAAATCAGCCTTCAAGGTGCATCATTTGGACTTGGCTAGCTGGTACCCAGAGCACGGATGGTTTTCCCTGCTATCCATACATGGTAAGCAGTTGCATATGAGGGGGTGTGCTCTCTGCTCAAACTGTTGCACTTGTCAACCCTCCCTGCTTATCTGTATCTTTCACGGAGTTGTCTGAGTTTGAAGCACCTCTCCATCCCTCAGCTAAATATGAACTTGGTAACTTCAGATGAGCAGGCAAAAAGACATCATGCAAAGAGCTGACCTCAGGGAAAGAACTATGATTGTTTAGAAGCACAGATTTCCTGGGTGAGTTTAGTTATTGTGATGAGGACCTCTGGGCATGACCTGGACTAAGAGATAATGAGATGGCTCTGCATAAGAAGCAAATAGGAAGTTGGAGATTTGGGCATTTAGCAGAAAAAGAAAGAAGAAACGCAGGGAAAAGACAGAGAAGAAAATAGTATAGCTGCACAATGGTAAGCCGGGACTCTCTGAGGAGGACAGTATGGGGACAAATAGGAAGCTGATAGCAGAAATGACCAATCTTCAACTCTGACAAGTTGCTTGCTGGACCAAGAGCCACATGGCCTTTTAATCTCAAATCTTTCAGTGAAAGTATGTTACACCTAGAAGCTTCAGTTCGTGATAGTTGAAAAGGTAGAATTAAAGCAGTGTCTAGCAGAGGGACTTTATTGGGTGATTGGCACAAAGCAAGGGTTGCCTATTTAAGAGGCAAAACACAGAAGGTAGACTCAGAATTCAACAGAATGTGGAGCCAGAGAAGAAGAGCTATTCATCTCCTTTTTGAAGAATCTTGTGGTTATGACAGTTGGGCCTGGTGGCACATGCTTGTAATCCCTGTACTTGGGCGGTGGAGGCAGAAGGATGGCAATTTGGAGGCAGCCTGGGCTGCATAGTGAGACCCTTTCTCAAAAACAAAACAAAACAAAACAAAACAGATCTTGTGGGTATGAGAGGGGACCTTGGTCTTCATACTCCATGTGGTATGAAATTCAGACACATCTACTTAAAGTATTTGTGTAAATAAAAGTATTTTGATCTCGAAGTTTACAGCAACATCATTAAATCTGGAGAACTTGGATCAATTGAAAAGCTGCTACTTAAGAGAGATGAGAGGAACTTTGAACTCATAAGCCCCACTTTAGCACACTGCAAATCACAGATTTGCATTAAAAGGCCTTTATTTGAGAAAGAACATGTAAATTTAGATGTGTTTACAAATAGAGTCTAGCTGGTTGCGGTGGCACGCAGGCCTATAATCCCAGGAGCTCGGGAGGCGGAGGCAGGAGGATCGCAAGTTTGAGACCAGAGCAGTCTGTGTAACTTAGCGAGACCCTGTCTCAAAAAGTTAAAAAAAAAAGGGGGGGCTGAGGGTGCAGCTCAGTGGTCCAGCACTTACAGAACATGCAATTGCGAGGCTCTCTGGGTTCAACCCCCAGTACTGCAAAAAAAAAAAAAAAAAAAAAGAGTCTGATTATACTGTTCTGGGGTTTAGCTCAGTTAGAGTGTTTCTCTGTGCTCTCTGAGGCCCTGGGTTTGATCCTCATCACTCCACAAAATGGGAGAAGGACCTGGCAGCCCACTCACAAAACAATCAGCCATTGAAGACCCTATCAATAGCAGAAAAAAACAAACAAATGAAATCCTCAACAAAATAATAGTCCATTGAATTCAACAGTGGATAAAAATAATTACAGTGGTAACTTTGCGCTCTACCATAATACTTTCTGGAAGGCTGGTCAAGTGTCTACCATATGATCCAATAATTTCATGTCTGGGTATTTCAAAATAATGAAAGCAAAAAATCATAATCTGGTAGAGATATTAACACTCCTGTGTTCTGCAGGGCTATTCACAATAACCAGAATTTAGGAACAACTTAAATGTCCACTGACAGAATAATGATAAAGCAAATGTAGTTATACATATGGAAGAACACTGTTCAGCCTTTAATAAGAAGGAAATTCTGTAATCTGGAGTAATAGGGGCTAAATCTTGAGGGCATTTTGCTAAGTGAAATTAGCTAGATAGAGAAAGACAACTACAGTATAATTCTACTTGTATGTGATATCTAAAATAGTGAAATTCACAGCAACACAGTAAATAATGGTAGTAAATAATGGGAAGAGAAGCAAAACAGAGAGTCACTAATCAACAGGGATAAAATCTCAGTCAAGAAAAATGAACAAGCTCTAGCAATCTGCTCTACATCTGTACAGACAATGAACAATACTATGTTGTATACTTAAAGATTTATTGAGAGGGTAGATCTCATGTTAAATGTTTTTAATACAATAAGTTTTTTAAAAAAGAAACTTACAGTATCAACCACTAAACAATAATGACCACCACCACCACAACAGAAAACCACACACACACACACACACACACACACACACACACACACACAGCAACAAAATCTTCAAACATCTAATATTCATTCATGATAAAACTCTCAGTAAACTAGGAATAGAGAACTTCCTCAACTCCATTGAATATACCTATAAAAACCCTTCAGCTTTTATGATACTTAGCATTGAGAAAGTAGATGCTTTTCCACTAAGATCCAGAACAAGGCAAGTTCTGTTCCTCTCATTAGTCCTATTCGACATCATTGTGGAAGTGTTAGCCAATGTAGTAAGACCAAAAAGGGAAATAAAAGGCAGATACTTTGGGATGAAAGATATAAAACTTTTTGTTTACAAATGGCATATGTGCCATTTAGAAACATATAGAAACATATAGAAAATTTCAGTGAACCAGCAATAACAGCAAAAATCCTGGAATTGAGATATAGTAAGGTTGCAGAATATAGTACGTGATTAATATACAAAGGTCAATTCCTTTCTTATATACGAGTAATTAATAATAGGCATTTGAAATTAAAAACACATTATCATCTACATTAGTACAAAAAGATGAAATATAATGCTGTTAACCCAAAATAAAATTTATACTTAGGTGTAAATCTAACAAAATATGTATAAAACCTATATGAGGAAAACTAAAACTCTGATGAGAAAAAAATCAATGGGCATTTAAGTAAATGGAGAGATATTCAATATTCATGGATAAGAAATTTCAATCTTGTTAAGATGTCAATACAACACTACCACAATCCAAGCAAGTTATTTTGTATATATCAACAAACTTTTCTGAAGTTTATATGGACAGATAAATCATCCCAAATAGCCAATGCAAAATTGAAGGAGAATGCAACGGAAAGACTTACGCCATTCGACTTCAAAATTCTCACTATAAAGCTATAGTAATCAAAACAATATGGTATTAATGAAAAAAACCAGACAAATAGCTCACTAGAACACAACACAGCTCAGAAACAGATCTACATATGTTGTTGTTGTTGTTGTTAGGTGCCATCAAGTCAGTGTCTGACTCAGCAATGCTATCTCTTGTTGTTGTTAGGTGCCATCGAGTCGGTATCTGACTCATAGTGACCCTCAAAGGGTTTTCAATGGCTGACCATTTCGGGATTGCCTTGGGAGTGGATTGCCAGGCTCTTCTCCCATAATGCTATCTAGAACAGGTGAAATACTATTGTCAGTGCTTCTCTGCTATTCATAGGGTTTTCAACGGCTGATTGTTTTTTGGGAGTGGGTTTCCAGGTCCTTCTCCCAAGCCTACAGCACTTGGTGCTCCCAGGAGGTCTCCCATCCAAGTACTATCCAGGCCCAACCCTACTTAGCTTCCGAGATTTGACAGGATTGGATGCCACAGTGGTATGGCTGCAGGTGACCTACATATAGTTAACTGATTTTTCACAAGTAGCAAAAGCAATTCAATGAAGAAAGTGTGGTCTTTTCAACATATCCTATAATAACAAGGCGTCTACATGCAAAAATATGAATGAAGTCAAAGTTTTATACATCTTATAAAAATGAACTCAAAAGAGACCAGAGACAGTTAAAATGCCTAGATGATAATACAGGAGAAAATGTAACTGACTCTAGGTTTGGTGATGATTTTTAGATACAGCAGCAGAAGTTAACTAGTTGGTGTTATTTTGAGACCACTCATTCAGAGTTTAAAGAAAAGGGAATTGATGATTGTATGTGTAGACATCATGAGTGCTTTATTTTGTTGCTGTTGTTGTTTAAAGTCAATTACTATGACGTTTCAAGCTAGAAATGAAAAGTTAGTAAAGTATCCTACAGGTTTTAGTTTGTAGTAAGGTAAATGTTGATAGCTATCATCCACATGAAAGATGTTTGGAGTCCTCAGTAATTTTTTTAAATATAAGAGTTTTAGGAACTAAGCAGTAAGAAAACCACTGTGGATCATCCTTACCCATAATAGGTCCATTTCTTGTTCTCACCTCATGTGGGGCCATTATTATGAAATTCCAAGCACTGACATAAGTCCCTGGTTGGGCTGAGGTTTTTGTACATTTCTAGCTCAGGATGCTGATTTCAGTGACCTGAGAAACTTTGACCAAAGTTAATTTCTCCCTTGAACTGTGGAACTTTTTCTATTTGTATTATTATTTTTCACTTTTTCCTTATTCTTTTAAATATTTTTCTCATTTATTCTTTAAAAATATTTTTCATTTTCTTTCTTCTTGATTCCTTTTTCTTTACTGTTTTCTCACTTATTCTTTAATCTTTTTTCTTTTAAAATTTAGTTCATTAATATTTATTTTTGTTGCACCGGGCGTGGTGGCGCACGCCTATAATCCCAGCGGCTCTGGAGGTGGAGGCAGGAGGATCGCAAGTTAGAGACCAGAAGCAGTCTGTGTAACACAGTGAGACCCTGTCTCAAAATGTAAAACAACAAAAACAAAACAAAACAAACAAAAAAACCAAAATCTAGGTGGGGGAGGCAGCTCAGTGGTCCAGCACTTGCAAAGCATGCCAGGGTGAGGCCCTGGGTTCAACCCGCAGTACTGAAAACAAACAAAAAGTATTTTTGTTCATATTGTATGCCATGTTTTGGGTTCATTGTGAAGATGGGGTTTTCAGGTAGGCTCTGTAAGTGATTTTATTTGGTATGATTTGGACCAAGCTTCCCATCACCTTTTCGTCCAATATGAAGCCAACCATGAAACACCTCTTCTCTAAGTCCGGCAGTAAGTGCACCATTTTGCAGGGCTTCTTTGCCATGTCTGATGAGAAGGAGACCAACATTTCCCAAAACTGGCTCCTCTATGTCACTGGCAAAGGCACCTTTGTCAAGGTGAGGTTGGCCCAGCACATCCTGACTAGGAAAGAGTTGGCTGTGAAGCCTATTAACAAGAGTCAGCAGAACTTGTTTAGCCTCTGGAGACCATCCTCTAAAATCACTCAACGTTGTGAAATTATTTGAAGTAATGGAAACTGAAGAAACACTTAATTGTGCCACAGAGTATGGTAGTAGCAAAGAGGAGTTCAAGTACCAAATCCTGGCAGCATAAAAGAGAAAAAGGCCCAAGGAAATTCGCACCAGGTGGTGTCCCTGTGCAGTACTGCACAAAAAGGGTAGAGTCCCCAGGGACCTAAAGACAGAAAAGCCGCTCTTGGGTGCTCTCATGAACACCAAGGTTGCAGATTTCAGCTTCAGCAATGAATCTGCATTTAGCAGTAACATTTGTACCTTGTTTGACAGGCCTCCTCTGCTGTCCAGAACTCTTCCAAGGCAGAAAAGTGGGCTCTGTAGTTGATGTGCACAGCCTGGAGTCATCTATATATGTCGGTCCCTGCCTTTTGATGGGCACAACTTATAAAAGCCAAGGAACGCGGCACTGAATGGAACATATCACATTCCTTCTACCTGCTCCAGAAATTTCTCATCTTTAATCCAGCAAGAGAGGCCAAATCGTGAACATTACATGGACGAACTCAGCTCAGGAAGATGAGGAATTAAAGCCTAACTTGGAGTCACTCCCTGTCTATAGGACTCTGGTTGGTTGAGTTGATGGTGATGGACACCATGGTGTGAAAAGGGAGGGGAGAGGCCATGAAACGATGTGACAGCACTAGGGGTGCTGCATGGTGCTCACCTCAGTTTTTACTACCCAGAGACATTGTTCACAAGGTGTTTTTACGTAAACCAAGCAGTAAGTAACCACAGGCACAACTGCATATTATTTTCCTAAAAAAATAAGAATATAAAATGCAAAAAGAAATGTCTTCTGTATTTTACCTTAAGGTGTCAAGAGTCATTATTTCTAGGTAGTGAGGTTAAGGGGCTTTGGTCAATGGTATCTTCTAATTTGTACATGACAAGGATATACTGCTTTTGAAGAGGAACTGTCACATATTTTATAAAATGACCTTCAACTTGAGTTATCTGATGTTTGCTCATTAGGATGAGGTTACGACATATGGGAAAAGAATGATACAGAAGTTATGTGCCATTTTCAGTGCATTATAGTTCTACACAATAAACACTAGTTTATTTACTTTATTTTACTACTGATTTTAAAATGAAATCCAGGTTAAGAAGTTATTGTCTTCTAAAAAATGATGATGACAAAAAAATATACTCTACAAATGAATCAAAGACTGTTTCTGAAGATGAGCCCAACATTCCTCAGGCAGATGAATTGAGAATCAGCTTAATTTGCAATGAGGACCAGCATAACCCAGCCCACCCACATTGAGAGGAAAGGGCAGATGTGGAGGATCAAAGGCTATAACCATATGCAGTGTAGACATACAATGCTGCCCAGGAACACCCCACTACTTTTAGGGGGTCTAGGTGACATGCTAATGAAGTAAGCCACAGGAAGGACCAAGGCTCTTTACAGATGAGGCTCAGTGTTGTATGGTGACAACTGAAGTTCCTGATTGCTCTTCAAGGTTCTACTCAGCGGAAGCAATCTGTGACACAGACCTCACAGTCTCTACTCCCTTTCAAAACCCTATAGCATCTCACTAGTTCAGTTAGGGAACCGGTTAATTTTCCCCCTTGTACATAATGAATCACATACTCTTTAGGACTTTCAATTTGTATGTTGAACATAAATGATCTGCTTAATATTTATTTACTGCAAGAATCAGACCTGCTCTAATTTCTTTTTAGGATGAGCATTAATCCAACTCTGTCTAGAAAAATTATGCAATTCATTACCATAAGTAATCTCTATTGTGCCCTGTGCTTAACCTTCATTTCCGCACCCCTAGTCCTATAATCTTGCAAATCCACTAGTGGTATGTGATCAGCATCTGGTGTTCACACAACCTCTGCTCACTATAAATAAATGAAAAATCCCTGGATAAACTGTCATATCCCAAGCTGTCAGTGATTCAACACTCTGCTCTTTGGTGACTTCTGTGCCCCTCTAGAAAGGTCTGTAATAGTAAGTAAGGCCTTTACTGTTGAAAGGTTTTGGCTCTATCAAGATGGCAATGGACTTGAAACTTGATTTAATTTCCCAGTAGCAAAGATATTCACCGTTTAAGCACTTTTGAACAAAGCATTAAATGTAATGGCAGTATAAAAGTAAGCCATGCTGAATGGTCACAAATTTCTCAATTATTGGCATGGAATCAGAGCAAAACCAATATGAACATGACTAAATATATCTTCACACCCCAGAGCATAACTCTCTAAGCCACATGCCAGCTGAATCTTTAAGCCATCAGTTCATCTATGCCATCTTGTGATCCAAATAAAGCTTTGTCTGTAGAATGTGCCTTGTGAACTTGATTCCATTAGCAGATTTATACTAATTCCTTGATCGAGTGAGTGATCTGAGTGAGTGATTTGTAAATGTTGCCTTGCATAAGAAGCCAAACTGCATGAATGTAGGATTTCACTCAGAGAAACTGATGATTCTATGACTGAGGTTTTGTTTTGTTTTGTTTTTGGTAAGGTGGGATAGGTGCCCAAGTTGACAACATGGAAATAATGCCAGAGTATATATTTTTAAAAATACCAATTAAAAGGAGAGTGGTTAAGATGGCGACTGAAAGCAGCCATGCTTTAACAGGAGAAGAAAACAGAGTTAGTAACGGTCTCAAAGGTCTCTACTTAGAAGGGAGAAATATTGGAGAGATGTTTTAACTAGTGGAAAACAGACTATGCTATGACACCAGACCAAAAGTAGAATATGTAATGTCTGACAGGAAGTGGAAACTTCGGAGTGCCACTTCAGAGACACCCATCCCCTGCCCCCGCCCCCAGCAAGCAACAGTAAGTGTGGGGCAAACCTCTATCCACACAGAGGAGTTGGGGCATGGAGCCCAACATGCATGGGGAAAAGAATAAAAGCTACACCATAAACTCTTGGGAGCGAATTCACACACCAGACTGCCTTAACTAATACAACAGTGACTCCCATGTGAGCGCTGGGGAGAAGTATGGGGAACAAGACTGGAGGTCTGGTGGAGCCTGCCCCAACGAGGAAATGCAGACACTCATGAAGGTGATTGGGACTCTCCATGAAAGGCAGAACAAGCCAGCAAGTCTGGCACTGACCTCAGAATGAGCACTGAAGAAACACGCAGCCAAAGCCCATGGGGGAGCATTCATGCTGAAAAAGCCTGCATAGTGAAAAAGCCTTGCCCTTGTAAGCAAACAAAGTCCAAGCGTTCCCATGGGCTTCCCTGAGAAGAAGTGGGTGTTGGAATGCCAAGAAGCTTTAAGTGGACATAGGGAGTATATGGGATCATGCCCATTTAATTAAACAACTCCAGAAGAGAGCTGTTGGCAGGCCTGAGAAATTTGGGACTACTGAATTTACTCCAGCAACTTGTAACCCCCAGGAGGCTTGTTTTCTGCTAGGGCACTGTGCAGCAGGTCCAAAAGGAGCCTGGGAAACTGTCTATGCCCGTGCTGGGTAGTGAAATCCAAATACTCACAGCAGGGGTTCTGGACAATTCTAGCCCAGTTCTGTAGGTGATAATTACCCAGGAGAGAACTAGTATGTGAGCATTGGCAGTGCCCAGTGCCAGAGGGAGTGGCCACCAAGGGCACTACACCTGGGGACCTGGTGGGGAATCTGACAGTTCATGGGTCAGAGGGACAGAATTGGATCACCTCAATAATGGGTAGAAGGATTTGGAGGGCACATACCATACCTGAGAACTGAGCTGCAATGGACAAGCAAGAGCTGGGATAGCTCTTTGGCAATATCTGGAGAGCAGGCAGAAGTTATAAGGAACTGAGTGACTGTCACACAGTCTGAATTAATCAGTATGAGTAGAGCTGTTGTCAGATTAGTCTTCTTTTCCTTTTGCATGTGTGTGTGTGCATGCACATGTGTAAGAGAGTGTGTGTGTGTATGCAGGTTTTTGGTTGATTTTTAATATTCTTTAATTTTTAAAAAAAATTTAAAAAGTATTTCATTGTATTTTATTTATTTTATGCCTATGCTGATATGGGTAATTCCTTTGATCTCTTTTTAGTTTTCCCACACACCACTTTCTCCCTCCCTCTACTTCTGTAGACTTCAAAACCTTTCAACACCAATCTCACTAATCATAATTTCCAACTATTAGTTGGTTTAGGTTACCCTAGTCAATCAATATCTCCCATATTTATTAGTCAAAACCAAAATAGGACACCACCAAACCTTGCATTTGCTAGACCTCCTGGAAAGTATGCAAGGCAATATATAAACATATATTATTTATAAAGAAGAGGTAATTCCTCAAAAAACACTAGCCCTCAAGCAAGAATAATCAAAATTATAAAGGTGAGAGTGGGCAAAACTATTACTCTAGCAGCAGAAAGCTTGCTACTCTCTGAGTCAAACCAGAGTCCAAGATCAGAAAAGAAAGCATTACATCAAAGGCAACCCCAGGCATATTGGGCAGTAATATCCACACCAAGCAATGGGAATGCCTCAATGTAAAACCACACAAAACATGAAAAACCAGGATGGAGAAGATGCCTCGAATGACCAAAACCTCTCAGTAGTTGATATTAAAATAACCCAAATTTTAGATAGGCCAGAAAAAGAATTTTGAAGTCTGCTAATAAATATGTTGAAAGACTTCAAAGACACCACAGTCAAACAGATGAGAGCAATTGAAACACTGGACAAAAAAGTATCTAACTTGGAAGAAAAATTCAGCAAAGAAATCGAGATCCTAAAGAAGAATAAAACAGAAAAGCAGGAATAGCAAAACACAGCAAACCAACTTAAAATAACAGCAAATTTCTTGCTATCCAGATTGGATGAAGGTAAAAACAGTATTTCTCATACTGAAGAAAAAGTTGAAGATCCTATCTATTCACATACCACGAAAGATAGAAAGATGAGGCAATATGGTCAATACTTTCAAGAGGTCTTTGATAAAATGAAGAGATGCAACCTACAAATATAGGTGGTTCATGAAGGAGCTGAAACTGACACTTGGGGAATAAGAAATCTTTTCAATGAAATATTAGCTGAAAACTTCCCAAACCTAAGGGAAGAAATAGACACAGAAACCATGGAGGCAACCAGAACTCCAAATAGAGTAGAACAGAACAAATCCTATCCATGACATTACAATTGGAGTATTAAGTCTAGAGAGCAAAGATGCTATTTTAAAGGCTACAAAGAGAAGCACCAACTAATTTACAAAGGCAAGCCCATTAGAATAACAGCTGACATCTCAAATACAACTGTAAAGGCAAGGAAGGCAAGGTCAGACATTATTCAAGACCTGAAAAAAAAACACACAAAAAAACTGCCAACCAAGATTACTTTACCCAATAAAGCTATCTTTTAAGACAGATGGAGAGTTCAAGACATTCCATGATATTGACACGTTTAAGTGATTCATGACTACCAAGCCAGCATTTCAGAAGATTCTAAAATAAACACCATAAATGGGAAAAGCAAGATGAGCTCAAATGCAAGACCAAAGGAATGAATAAGTGGAAAGAGAGGAATACATGATCACAACAAGCTAAATATGAAACAAGGAAAAGAAACAAATATCAGAAAGGTACAGAATAATAAACTCTTCTCAATAATTATTCTAAATGTAAATGGCCTCAACTCACCATTCAAAAGGTATCAACTTGCCAACTGGATTAAAAAACAAAACCTTCAATATGTAGGATTCAAGAGACTCATCTCACTCACAAAGACCATAATAATCTGAAGATTAAAGGCTAGAAAACAATATACTAAGCATGTGGTAATCAAAAACAAAAAAAAAAAAGCAAGGGTAGCTATACTAATTTCTGATAATTTAGACTTCAATCCCAAACTGATCAGAAGAGACAAAGATGGTCACTATATATTAGTAAAAAGAACAGTCAACCAGGAAGTCATAGCATCATTTAATATTGATCCACCAAATATAGGAGCACCTAACTTCATAAAACAAACTTTATTGGTGTTTGTTGGCTCAGACACAATAAGTATAAGAGATTTCAATACCCAACTCTCTTCAAGAGACAGGTCAACAAAGCAAAAAAAAAAAAACAAAACAAAACAACAACAACAAAAAAAACAACAACAGGAGAGAATGATTGACTTATACAGCACCATAGACTAACAGAAGGTCTAAAGAATATTCCATCCACCCAATGCAGAATATACATTCTTCTCAGCACCTCATTGAATTTTTCCTTAAATAGACCACATTTTAGTCCATGAAAATGGCCTTAACAAATACAAATAAACTGAAGTCACTCCCTATACATTATCAGATCACAATGGATTAAAACTATAACTAAAAAGCAAGAAAAACTCCAGAAATGTTACAAATACATGGAGACTAAATAACACATTTCTGAATGATCAATGAGTCATCAAAGAAATCAGAAGAGAAATTAAAAAGTCTCTATAAACAAATGAGGATGAAAACACACTCTTCCATAATATATGGAAAGGCAAGTTCTAAGCAAAGGCAGTTCTAAGAGGGAAGTTCATAGCCATGAATGCCTTCATCAGTAAGATAAGGAAGACCCAATCAATAACTTAATGATGTACCTTAAGGCACTATAAAACCAACAACAAGCCAAACCCAAAAGGAGTACACAGAAACAAATTATTAAGAACAAAGCAGAAATTAACAAAATAGATACTGAAAGGACAATATAAAGAGTTAATGAAACCAAGAGCTGGTTCTTCAAAAAGATCAACAAAATTGACATTCCCTTAACCTGACTCACCAAAAGAAAGAAAGAAAAGGTCCAAATTAAAAAAAAAAAAAGATGATAAGGGGGACATAACAAGATACCAATGAAATCCAGAAAATCAAATCATCAGAGAATACTTTGAGAAACTGCACTCCCAAGAAAATGACAATATAGAAGAAATGGATGAACTCCTTAACATGTATAACTTACCAAAACTAAATCTGGAGGACATAGCAAATTAAACAGACTTATTATAACCACTGAGATAGAGGCAGTAATAAAAACCTTCCCAATAATGAAAAGCCCAGGTCGTGATGGGTTCACAGCTGAATTCCATCAAGCCTTTAAAGAAGAATTGATACTTATTCTCCTCAAACTATTTCAAAAAACAGAAAACGAAAGTATACTTCCAAATTCATTGTATGAAACCAGTATCACCCTAAAATGAAAATCAGAGAAGGACTCTACAAAGAGAGAACTATAGCACAATATACCTGATGAACACTGATGCAAAAATCCTTCACAGAATTCTGGCAAACTGAATTCAACAACACATGAAAAAGATCATACACCATGACCATATGGCCTTCATTTCATAGATGCAAGGCTGGTTCAACATTCATAAATCAATTAATGTAATTCAACACATTAAGAGACTTGCAGACAGAAATCACACAATTATCTCAATGGATGCTAAGAAGCCCTTTGACAAAATGCAACATCTTTTCATGATAAAAGTCCTGAAGAAATCAGATGTAGAAGGAATTTAACATCACAAAGGCCATCTATGGAAAACCTATGTTGTTAGTTATGTTAGGTGCCATCGAGTCGGTATCCGACTCATAGCGACCCTCATAGGGTTTTCAATGGCTGACTGTTTTGGGATTGCCTTGGGAGTGGATTGCCAGGCCCTTCTCCCATTTTTGCGGTGCTGGGAATTGAACTCAGGACCTCAGAGACTGCAGCGCAGCGCTTTACCCACTGAGCTAAATCCCAGCCCCATGGAAAACCTATAGGCAACATCATATTAAATGGGGAAAAGTTGACAGTATTCCCTATAACATGAGGAACAAGACAATATCCACTTCTCTCTTGTTCAATATTGTGATTAAAGTCCTAGCAAGAACAATGAGGCAAGAGAAAAATTTAAAGGATTACAGATAAAGAAAAAGTTGAATCATCCTTATTAACAGATGACATGATCATATACCTAAAGGATCCTAAAAATACCACTAGAAAACTCTTAGAGCTAATTAGCTCCTTCAGCAAAGTAGCAGGATGCAAAATTAACAGTCAAAATTCAGTAGTCTTTCTTTACACTAAGTGAACAGGAAGAGAAGGAAATCAAGACAATCCCATTCACAATTGTTGTTGTTGTCATTAGGTGCCATTGAGTCGGTATCTGACTCATAGCGACCCTGCATGCAACAGGTGAAACACTATTGTCAGTACTTCTCTGCTGTTCATAGGGTTTTCAATGGCAGAGTGATTTTGGGGAGTGGGCTGCTGGGTCCATCTCCCAAGCCTAAAGCACCTGGCATTCCCAGGTGGTCTCCCATCCAATTACTAACAAAGATCAACCCTGCTTAGCTTCCCAGATCTGACAGGATCGATGCCCCAGGGAAAAATAAAATATTTAGTAACCAATCTAACCAAAGACCTCTACAATGCAAACTTCCTAACATTAAAGAAAGAAGTAGTACAAGATATTAGAAGATTGAAGGACCTCCCTTACTCATGGATAAAATTAATTTTTTTTTTTTTTTTTTTGGTACTGGGGGTTGAACCCAGGGCCTCGCACTTGCATGCTCTGCAAGTGCTGGACCATTGAGCTGCACCCTCACCCTGAGCCCTTTTTTTTTTTTTTTTACTTTTTGAGACAGGGTCTCACTAAGTTACGCAAACTGCCTCTGGTCTCCAACTTGCAATCCTCCTGCCTCTGCCTCCCAAGCCACAGGGATTACAGGCGTGAACTACCGTGCCCAGTTTAAGAATTAATATTTTTGAAAATGGTTATGCTACCAAAAGCAATTTACAGATTTAATGCAATCCCCATCAAAATTCCAATGACATACTTGCAGAGGAGAAAAATCAATCCTAAAATTCATATGGAAGCACAAAAGGCTGCATATGGCCAAAAAAATCCTAAGCAGCAAAAACCCTGTAGGCCTGATTTCAAACTATACTACAGGGCTATAGTGGCAAAAACAGCTTGGTACTGGCACAAAAATAGACATGGAGATTGAAGACTCAGAGATACACCCACAGAACAACAGCCAACTGATCTTTAATAAAGTAGCTGAGGACACTCATTGTAGTAAAGATAGCTTCTTCAACAAATGTTGCTGGGAAAAATTGCGTATCCATTTTCAGAAGAATGAAAATGGACCTGTATCTTACAATCTGCACAAGACTCAATACCACATGTATCAGAGACCTCAACACAAAAGTGGAAACTGTACAACTGCTAGAAGAAAAGATAGGGAACATGTTCCAACACATAGGCATTAGCAAGCATTTCCTTAACAAGACTCCAATTGCCCAGGAAACTGCATCAAGAATTGACAAATGAGATTATATGAAACTAAAAAGCTTCTGTACAGCAAAGGAAACAGTTAACAGAGTAAAAGAGAAGCTCACTGAATGAAAGAAAATCTTTGTTTCCTACACATCTGACAGAAGACTACTTCCAAGAATATACAAAGAACTTAAGACATCAAACACCAAAATAAATAACTCAATAAGTAAGTGGGCAATGGAACTGAACAGACAGTTGTTAAAATAAGAATTATGAATGGTCAATAAACACATGAAAAATGCTCAATTTCCCTAACCATTAGGGAAATGCAAATCAAAACAATACTGAGATTCCATCTTGCTCCAGTAAGAATGGCCAAGATTAACAAAACAAATAATTAATGCTTGAGAGGATGTGGATATAAGGATGCAGATGAGGATATAAAAGAATGCTTTTACACTGCTAGTGGGACTCTAAGTTAGTTTAGCCACTTTGGAAATAAATAAGGAGGTACCTTAGAAAACTAAGGATAGAACTGCCATTTGACCCAGTTTTACCATTCCTGGTAATATACCCAAAGGACGATAAACCACCATACCAGAGGGACACCTGCACTTCCAGATTTAATGTAGCACTCTTTGTGATCAGAAGGGTATGAAATCAACCAAGATGTTCATCAACAGAGGAGTGGATTGAAAATTTGTGGTATACTCAGTGGAATATTACTCAGCAATAAAGAATAAAATTATGTCATTTGCAGCAAAATGGATGGAACTGGAGAACATAATTTTAAGCAAATTAATCTAGACCGAAAAAGAGAAATACCATATGTTCCCACTCATGTGTGGGAGCTGAATCTAATGTAAAAGAAGAAAAATTGTACATATTTAGATATATAAAAATGAACAATCATATCTATCTAAGAATAGAAAATACAAGCAGATCAGAAAGAAGGTAGGAAGAGAATCAGTGGGTGGGAGTAGAGGTTGGGAAAGGGGAAAGAGGAGAGGAAATCATGTAGAAGGGTAAAGAGGGATAGGAAAATCTCAAAATATAAGATGCAAGTATATGATTGCATGGAAAAAAATAGTGAAAAAGGAAAAGAATCAATGAGAATATAACTCATTATTGCAAATGATTTTCATTACATTATTAATTAAAATGCCTGCTTTTTCTTCTATTCTTTAGTTTATATTGTTCTATAAAATATGTAAGATATTAAATGTGTAAGCAAAAGTGATTGAATAGTTGCATATTGTACACAGCAATTAATTATAACTCTGTACCTCACCAACAGTTATAAATAAAATTTTTAATATACCATTTAAAATTTAATTGGATCTCAAGTAATGGAGACATGAATGACCACTCCACTGGAATGTATTACTTTATGAAATTAGGTATTAGGGCATAGTTCAATCCCTCACCCATTTTCTTGTGCATTACTACAATAGCCAATAGCTTCCATATGAGTCTTACCACACTGAACTAGGACATTGGTGCTACAATGTGTGGATTAGATCCCAGGCTCTGTCAACCACTGGCTCAGTGACTGTCCAATTTACTTATCTTTGTTTCTGTTTCCTAATCTGTACAATGGATGTACTATTGTATTTTCCCTATGAGAGAATTAAATAAGTTGACAAATGTAGAGGACCAAGGGTAATGACTTACACATGATAAGCACTCAAAATGTTAGTTCCTATTATTATTATCATTACCTCAACACTGCTACCTGGGATCATCTGAAACACAGATTGAATTATGGTTCTTTTCTGACTTCTGTTTCCTAAAAGTTTTCAGTAGAGTACTAGTTTTTAAGATCTTTTATTATTTGCTTGAACACTTCCTTTATTTACCTAATTTAGATTTTAGTCCATCATTTATGATTTGCTGGCTAGGGAATGAGGCACTGAATCACCCGCCTACTTTGAAAGATGCTAAACATTTCAGGCCTTGGACTGCCCTGCACACACTACCAGAAAAACAGAAGTGGCTCAGAGGAGCCCCAGAACTTAGGAGAAAGGTAGCCAAAAATGCTTAACAGCCTAGACAATTCTAAAAGAGGGACATTGACTCATAATTGAGAGTTATTTCAACTCCTTAAATAAAATAGAAAACCATGCAACTGAACTTGTAATTTCTGAGATGATCAGTTCCTAATTTATTTTACAGATGGGATTTGACTGGAGTCCATGGAAAAGATATGAATTCCATTAACTTATCATTTCTTATTTTTGATTAAATCATTTGATTTTGAAATGTTTAATAAAAAATTAGAACCCATGGTCTTGTGGAAACTAAATTATAACAGAAGACTAGTCCAGAAAGCCTTAGTAATGGCCATATAGAGATCAATGCCAACAATGGATAAAAGCACAGTCAAGTCATCAAATTACACTTCATCAACCTAAGCCAATGAAGAAATTAAGTTCCCAGTGCTGCAGGCCAACATTAAAATAATCAAACACAGCCTACTGGAACCATGGGAAAACTATCCAAGGACACTTTGGTTTGCTGAGGTGGGAAACTAATGAAGAGCCTGAAGATTGTATGCCATTAATAATATGATAATTCATAACCATATTTTAATATTGGATAGACTGTTACTGTAGCAAAAGCTAATATATTTACATTTGTTATGCAGCATATCGGACTGAGACAGGCAATGTCTCCATCTTTACATGAGTTAGAGAGGGTTCCAAAGAACAGTATCTAAATTTGGTTGGGGATTTTCAGTCACAGAAAAAAGGTGAATATGACTACTTCTGGAAATCTATCATCACCATGATTGAAACACAGAACCCAGGAAACAGAAATCACTATGGAAGTTCTGCAGATTCTAAACTTCTACTAGAGATAACCTCTGGTATGTTTTAAATATACTTCTTGCAATGTCTTTTGCTCATGCCCTTCCGTATTACCTGTACCCTCCCACTTATTTTGGGATATTAATTTTCAGTATTTATGACATTACAATTTAGGCAGTGGTCAAATGCTTTGTTTTCATGTTTGCTTTATTTTGTAAGAGCTCATTACTAGTTCTTAACCATCTCCTTCAGTCCTTTCTGAATTCTCAATATGGTCAGACATATGGTTCTGTAATTTTCATGTGGCTACTGTTCTATTTTCCATCATTTTTTTCTTTTGCTCCAATTACTTATCCATTTCATGGATTATTTTATTCTATCTTACTTTTAGGTTTCTTTTTTCATTTATAAATGTTGATGCGGTACAGAGTAATAAGTCATTTGCTACATCCATTATGCAGCTATTACATTAGTTTTTATTTACACATTCATCACCTTACATATTTTGCAGAAAATTATAAACTAAAGAAGAAAAGAAAAAATGGAAATTTTAATTAACATACAATGAGAATCATATGCAATCATGGGTCATAATCTCATTGATTTTTGTCCTCTTTTTTCATATATTTATACAGTTACATCCTGTATTTTGTGTTTTTTCCTCTCCTTCTTTACCACTCTTCATTGTTCCCTCCACCTTCCCTAACCTCTGCTCCTATCCGCTGATCCTCTCTCTCCTCCTATTGGGTTCACTTGTATTTTCCACTCTTAGATAAGTATGATTGTTCCTTTTTTGTATATCTTTATATGTAAAATTTTTTTTTCCTTTAAGTTAGATTTAGCTCCCACATATGAGTGAGAACATATGGTATTTTTCTTTTTGAGTCTGGGTTAAACAATTCCTTTGTGCTCTCTGATTACATTTTATGGAAGTTGCATTTTGTTCTTATTTTATGAATTCAATTTCTTCCCTTATCCTTCTACAACTATTAAAGAGTTAGTTGGAATTTTTTCTTCTGTTCCTTGAATTGTGTATTTTCTTCATCTGCTTTTCTCTTTTCTTTGTCATGTTTTCTCCCTTTCATAATGGAAATTCTCCTCCATGTCCCATAATCCTTAGCTTCCTCTCACATTTGAAGACAGGCTGTGTGTGTGTTGGTGGGACTGAGTGGCTTTACGACTTGGTGGTTGGAAGGAGACCTAGTTGTTTTGATGAGCTCTCTACTAGGATGGGGCTGTATATTTTTGGATGAGGCTGTATATTTTTATTTTATTTTTGTTTGGGGGACTCTGGGACTACAAAAATGTATGCAAGTATATTCCCTACTGAGAGCTAAATTAACCAATTATAAATTCATCTTAATTATGGTAATTGGAGATTGTTTTTGAGGTGATTTGGGGTAGCATTATAGATTAAAACTTTTAAACTTACTTTTTAATTATGAGGTATGAATAGATAGAAGATGTTTGGGAAGGTTGGAATTAGAAGTCAGGAAAGACAAGATGATGTGCTCTATAGTTACGGAAATTGTCAGTTACAATTCCAGGGTGGAATAATGGATTTTATCCTTTCAATGTCTTCAAAATGACTCTAACACTCCTATAAGTGATATTAACTTCTTTCAGGGGCTGGAGGCTTAAAGAACCCAGAGTAAAGAAATATATTAATTTTTCATGTGTGTGTTCAAATATACGTATATATATTTTGAATCAGGACCTGGAAAGGTGATGCTAAGGTCCATAATTTATCAATTCCTTCCACAGGCCACCCACAGAAAGCAGATGCCTTAACACCCAGTCGATAGAAAACATTAAATATGCAAGGGCTCTTCTGTGTCTTTCCTAGTTCCTCAGATACTTCCTCTTCACTCCTCAGAAATAGCTGGATTCCGACAGACTCTTAGGCATTTATAGAAAGTGTTTTTTTCTCCTCTAAAAATAAGCCACAAACTAAGAAAACAGAAGTCACTGTTAGATTTGTAATGGACCATGCTACCACTTTGAGAACTTATAGGTATACTTAGCTTGCAGCCGTACCACTGTGGTGTTGGAACCCAGCAGATCTCGGAAGCTAAGCAGGACCGGGCCTGATCAGTACTTGGATGGGAGATAGCCTGGGAACACCAGGTGCTGTAGGCTTGGGAGAAGGACCCAGCAACCCATCCCTGCCCCCCCAAAAGAAAGCAATCAGCCATTGAAAACTCCATGAATAGCAGAGAAGCACTGACAATAGTGTTTCATCTGTTGTATGTAGGATCTCTACGAGTAGGACACCAACTCAATGGCACCTAACAACAACAGATATACTTACTTGATGATTGTTACCAAACACTTCAAGATTCATTCGGCTCCTTTCTCAGAAATGAAAAGTCTACCTTATTTTCACAGGAGTTCATTTTAAAGTATGAATATCAAAGAGACAACCATTTTGTTTATATTGAAAATACACAGATGTTGAGATCAGAGAAAGTCCCCCAAAATTTAGAGTGAATGTACAGAGAGGCTTTACAAGTGTATAACAAAGAGATAACCAATAAAAACGAGCAAACCATCTGAATAAACGTCTCACCAAAAAAAAAAAAAAAAAAAAAAGCCACACAAACTGCCAATAAGCACAAGAAACAATGTTCTACATCACTGGTCTATAGGGAAGTGGACGTTACAAACCACAGAGATACTATTGTAAGCTCACTGAAATAACCAATATTAAAAAGGAAGGACCACGCATAATGTTGCCAAGAATAAGGAGGAATTGGAATGCACATACACCTCTGGTAAGAACCCAAAGTAGTATAATCACTTTGCAAAATAGTTTAGCAGATTCTTGTAATGTCCCATATCCATAAAATATAAGATTCACTTATTCCACTCCGAGATAGTTCTACCCAAGTAAAACAAAAATGTATGTCCACACAAAGATCTGTATGTGAATGTTCATAGGAACATTAGTCATAATAGCCACAAACTGTGAGCAATGCAAATGTCTATCACATAGTAAATGGATAAGCAATGGAATACTGATTACTACTAATAAAGAATAAAGAACAAGTCATGGATGCTACAATATTGCTAATCATCAAAAAGATTTTGCTAGGAAAAAGAAACTAGACACATGAATCCATTAATATGAAATTTCTAGAAAAGATAAAAATAGAGGCAGAAGGCAGAACTGTGCTCCCTTAGGGTTGAGAGTAAGATCAGAGATAAAATGCAAACAGGCATAAGGAAATTTTGGGAGGTGATAGAGATGTTCTAAACTGAATTGTGGTGATGGCTATACAACTATATCAATTACTGGCATCTAAGTTACATCTTGGGAGAAAGACATGGCAATCCACTTTCAAGGCAATCCTGAAACAATAAGCCATTGAAAACCCTATACGGGTCACTTTAAGTCGGACACAACTCGACGGCACCTAACAACAACAACAACAACAACAACAACAACAACAACAACAAGATACATCTAATTGTACACTTGAAATGGATGAATTCCATGGCATGTAAACCACACCTCAATAAACCTGTGGAAAAAATTTGAGGAATGTTCAATGATTAATTTCGCTTTTCAACTGTCAGAGAAGTCTCTAAATGAGATATTGTTGTTGATGTTGTTAGGTACCACCAAGTAGAGGTGTCCAACTCATAGTAACCCTATGTACAACAGGCGAAACACTATTGTCAGTGCTTCTCTTATATTCATAGAGTTTTCAATGGTTGATTGTTTTGGGGGGAGTGGATTGCTCGGTCCTTCTCCCAAGCCTGCAGCACCCAGGCAGTCTCCCATCCAACTACTAACACTGCTTAGCTTATGAGATCTGATCGGAACGGACACCACAGAGGTACAGCTGCAAGCTAAATGAGATATACCACTCAAAAATTATATTTAAATTCTTATTAGCAAAAAACCCAGGGTCACTCTGTAGAACTTAAACATTTTAGACATGGTTGGCAAAAATGTTAAACTAATTTTAAATCCTGTTGGCAATTCTTGTTCATTTTTATATATGAATAAACATTTTTATTTTCATATTTTTCAAACAAAATTCTCTTCTTTAAAGGTTTTGTTGAACATTCTATGACTTCTGCAAGATTCCACAAGTAAAACAGGGTCTTAGAACTGGAAGAGATTTGGGAAATTTATCCAGTTCATCACTTACTTTACAAGTAAGGAAACAGAATCAGAGAAGTAAAACACAAGTTGCCTAAAGTTACACAGCAACAAAGCAGCAAAAAGATCAGGGGCCAGGTCTCTTGACTCACAATACAGTGTTTTGTTTGCTCTGCACCACACTATCCAAGAAAAGAGAGGCACATGTCATGGTTACAGGAGTCTTGAGTTTCTGAAATCTGATTTTTTTCTGATATGTTTTGCACTTACAGTGAGCCCAGAGGTGATAATCCTATAAAGTAAATAAACATAAGATGTTATCTCCCATAGGGCAACCTCTGTCGGTAGCTAAATGAGCCAAGATGAAGGAACACTTCAAATAAAAGACTCAGCTGGAATAAAACAGCAAAGAGGCTGCTTAGCTTGAAAGGGAATCTGGCACATAGCCACTGTGATTCATAAACTATAATGTAATAAACTTGTATGAACAAAAATCTAATTTCCGTATTCAACACTGGTTACCTGAATGAGCCATAGGAGAGCTAATTTTTGGAAACAACATTAATTCTCTGGAAACAAAATGAGTCACTTGATACCAGCTAGAATGTGGTAGCTAAAGGGTTTTCAAATCCTACCTTTTCCCCACCTCTAGCTTCCAAGAAGTATCTCTAGAAACTTTTAAAATTGCATTAGTCTAGTTTAATGTCTGTTTGTTAAATCATCTCTGGTTGATCAAAGTATAATTAAAAAATTAGGCATCAGAAGGAAAAGAAAAGAAAGCCAAGGACTTTTGAATCTCAGAAAAAATATTTAAATCTTTAATACCACCCACCCAGCTGCGTTCCTTTGTAGTAAAGCGACAAAGAGATTTAAAGAGTTATAGTAGTAAGGTTCTTAGAGACTAGAAACAGTAAAATTTACTTGAGAAGATTCAGGAAAACTAATTTTCCCCAATATAACAATAAAGCCCTACAACCAGGGAATATGAGGACTTGATATTCTTTAAATGCAAATTTTAAAAGTAACAGCTTTAGAACTGTAGTAGATTGCAATAGTTCTGAAAATATTGACGTTCCTGCCTGAAGGAGCATTAATCCTTGATGCCCCAATGATTCCATGCTTGTTTTTGCTATTGTTATGTGCCATCCAGGTGGGTCTGACTCATAGCAACCCTATATACAACAGAACAAAACCTCCCCAACACTGTGCCATGCCTGGTACCATGTCAGTGCTTCTCAGCTATTCATAGGGTTTTCAATTGTTTCAAGAGTGGGCTGTCAATCCTCCCATTTTTGTGATGCTAAGCTTAGCCATGTGATTTTCCTTTGCTCATGAACTGTAAGCAATGACACATGGCATTTCCTAGCAGAAGCTCTAGAAGCCTTGTGGCCTTCCCTTGAAATCTCTTATTGCCACAAGTCAAAAAATGTCGTACATGGAAGATTCTCCATATGTCTGCAACCTGGGATGAAGATAACAACTCCTGGTGAACATGGAGATTGTACGAGAGACAATCTGTCAGTTGTTATTTGTTGCTGCAGTGTGTCACCTAGCCAACAATGACTGATTAAAGAGCCAAATATAAAGAGGTTTGTTTTGGGTAATGAATGGCTTGGTTCTTTGCATACCTTACTTTGACTGCAAAACAAGAGTGTTGCTATATATACCGATTATTCTAGACCAATCTTTTGCAAACTTTTTTGATACTATGTATACATTATGACATATAACACATACACTTATTGAAATAAGTGGATATGCAGACATAACTACAAATCTGGAAGCAATACTTAACTCTTACTCTATGTAATGTTCCCCACGTGTCTGCCAGCTTGTCTGGCTACGGGGGTTTGCATGTTGCTATGAAGCTGAAAAGCTACGCCGCCGGTATTTGAGATACCAGCAGGGCCACCCATGATGGACAGGTTTCAGCTGAGCTTCCAGACGAAGACAGACTAGGGAGAAGGACCTGGCAGCCCACTCCCAAAACAATTAGCCATTGAAAAACCTATGAATAGCAAAGAAGCACTGTCAAATAGAGTGCCTTAGAAATGAGCCCCCAGGCTGGAAGGCATTCAAGAAATTAATGGGAAAAAGCTGCCACTTCAAAATAGATCTCACCTTAATGAGAGGAATGGAGTGAAACCCTGGGGACCTCCTTTTGCTAGTGTGGCACAACTCAAAATAAGAAGAAACAGTGAATGCAACAAAGGGCTCAAATGTAAAAAGATCATGTGCATGGGACAGTGATGGGTAATACTTCATTCTGCTGTACTTAGGATTACTGTGAGTCAGATCCAACTCGATAGCATCTAACAGTAACATGTATGATGTACTCTGATATTTTTTCTTCTTATTTTTTTAGTGTTTGTTGGAACACACTAATTCGATTTCAAGGCCCTTAATCCTTAATAACTCTGTTTGAATTTAACACTGACTACATGCATCTGCTCCTTTTCTCTGCATATCCAGGCTTAATATACCCTAGCCAAGGGAATATTGTTACTTAACACAAATATAATAATATTTAATGACCAGACCTGTTGTGACCATGAATAATTATGTTCAAATCCCCACATGAACATGCAATTCCCACAATGGTTGATTCACGATAATGTGGGATGTACTCACATCCTTTCTCAACACATGTCATTAACACATATTTAATTTCAGTGCTTGTTAAGTGATGTCTTGATAGGCTTTGCTTATTCTATCTCTGTAACTGTATAAAGTAGGAACTGAGAATATTAATTCTCTGTGCTTTGCTTTAGCCTTTGTACCAACTGGCCACTTTGAAATATTTATTTTCCTAAAAATGATAATATTTATATTAAAAGAAGACCATACTAAAGGTAGTTTAGCAAGAAATATATGAACCATTTGATCTAGAAGCTATACAGTTTTCTCAACATTTAACTCTTCAAAATGCACACTGCAGTTATCTGATAAATGAGATATGGAAGAATAAATTGATTTGTAGTTTCCAAACTCTGACACCATCAAGTATCTGCCTTCCAAGATGACCGGAGTTTTAAAAATAAACTACAAGTGATGACTGATCATAGGCAATAAAAATTAATGTCAGCTTTTCAAATCCACATGATCTAGAATCTGTGCATCTTTTAAATTGCGGTAAAGAAACACACATTATCAAATTTACCATCGCAACTGTTTCTAAGTGTACACTGCAGTAGTGTTAAGAATATTCACATTAGGTGAGGCAGAGGCAGGAAGGATCGCAGGTTTGAGGCTAGAGGCAGCCTGCACAACTTAGTGAGACCCTGTCTCAAGAAAAAAAGTGAAGCCGGGCATGGTGGCGCATGCCTGTAATCCCAGCGACTCAGGAGGCAGAGGCAGGGGGATCGCAAGTTTGAGACCAGAGGCAGTTTGTGTGTTTTGTGAGGCCCTGTCTCAAAATGTAAAAAAGTGGGCTGGGGGTGCAGCTCAGCAATCCAGCACTTGCAAAGCACGCAAGCGCAAGGCCCTGGATTCAACCCCCAGTACCACACACAAAAAAGTGAAAGATGGGTTGGGGTGCAGCCCAGTTGCAAAGTATGTGTGAGGCCCTGAGTTCAACCCCCAAGTACTGCAAAAAAAAAGTTCACATTATTGTGTGACAGATTTCTATAATATTGCTTAATCTTGACCCCTGAAACTCTATACCTACTAAACATTAATCCTATCTCCCTTACAGACCACCTTCCTAGTTTCTGTTTCTATGATTTTGACTACCTTAGGTATTTTATATGAGTATAATCATATAATATTTGTCCTTTGGTGACTGCTTATTTCATTTAGAATGTCTTTAAAGTTTGTCCATATTCTTGCATATTGCAGAATATCCTACTTTTTTGTTTGATTTTGAGACAAGGTCTCGTTGTATAGCCCAAGTTGGCCTTGAACTTTTTATATTGGTTTGTTGTTGTTGCTGAATTATAGAAGTTCTTTATATAGTCTAGATTTGACCCTTTATCAGACATAGGATTTCCAATTATTTTCTCCCAGTCACTAAGTTGCTCAACAGGTTTTACACTGTTGATTTTTACCTTTGATGTTAAAAAGTTTTAAATTATGATAGAGTCCATTTGTCTATTTTCAAATTGTGTTGATTGTACTTGTGCATATGTTTAAAACAAAATTACCTAACAGTTTATCCAATTTCAAAATAAATAAGGGCTTAAGTTTACAGAGGCTTCTCTCTAATAATACTATTCCCAGAGGAGAGATACATATTGGATGCTCTGCATGAGTTAAGTTTATTTAGGCTGTATAATGTCTCTAATAATAAAATGCATCAGATAGGTACATAGATGCATTACTGTGGACTGTCTTTCTGTCTTAAAAATAATTAGAATCAAAGCATAGATCATTCATGTATAAAAATATTTAATTCTTTATGCCACAGGTAAAATCATTTTCTAACATAAACCTGCCTGCAGCCATACCACTATGGGATCCTATCCCATCAGATCTCAGAAGCTAAGCAGGGTCGGGCCTGGTTAGTAGTTGAATGGGAGACTGCCTGGGAATACCAAGTGTTATAGGCTTGGGAGACGGACCTTGCAACCCCTTCCCAAAAAACAATCAGCCATTGAGAACCCTATGCATAGCAGAGCAGCACTGACAATAGTGTTTCACCTGTTGTACGTACGGTTACTATCGGACATGGACTTGACAGCAACTAACAACAAGAACAACATAAGCTTGGAAGAGATAAAAAGTTTAAATAACATCTTTCTAATTTATTTTTTAATGTGGACCTCTGAGAGACTTATAGTTCAATGATGAAAACTAAGAGCACCAGGAATTTTTCTACATTTGATCTCCATAATTCTTTTAATTCTTATTCTAGAATGTGCTTAGAAATTTCTCCTCCAGGACAGGGATAATGGGCTCAAAAGAGGCCACTGGCCTGGGGACATTTCCACCGTTTACACTGGGTGTATAAAATGTGAGTACACGTGCAGATTCCCTAGGTTAAAACAACATATGCAGGTGTGTTTGAAATGAGTAAGAACAGACTGACATCCACAATGTAGGCCACTTGAGCTTCGGGAAGATATACTTGGAGAATGTTGTTAGTTATTGTTTACCATCACCAAAGGCATGTGTTCTTCTTAAATGGTTTCTGTCTTCCTGATAGCACTGGGAAGATGTGGCTCACATTTGTACTATACAACTGGCAGGGCAGCTGGAGGACTGAGAGACTTAGTTCTCGGAATTGGCTCTGCTGTGATGCCTATTACTCAGGTCGAGATTAAGGCTGAAGCCATTTCCATGAAGGAAAGTAGTATGAGGCAAAGACAATCTGGGAGAAGTGGATGAACATATTAAGACTCTGAAATTAAAAATTAATGTTGCAAATACTTCCTGAGAACCTGGTTTGGAAATCCTGGAGGTTGGGAAAAGAAGAGCTGGAACCAGACAGTCTGGCTTTGACTCCTCTTTCACCCTCTACTCAATATATAATTTGGAGATGATTTTCCTCTGTAGCTAGGCTCCTGCTAGAGACTGAATGCCCCCATCTCTAATTCTATGTTGAACTTTAATACCCAATGTAATGATATTTGGACTTGGGAGTCTTTGACAATTGATTTAGTGGTATATGCAAAATATTTAGGAACGTTCATGCTCATAAGAGAGGCTCTGTTAATGACAGCCATGATTGTGAATCCCTATAATCTAACCTAAAAATTAACAGATGAAAATATCGAGATATAGAAATACCAATGTCTTTCAAGCATCCTATAATTGTTGTTTGTTGCTGTTAACTTACAATTACTCAAAACCTAAATCTGGGCCTCTTGACTCCTAAATTTGGGCCTCTTGACTCCTAGCCTGTAATTGTTCCAAAGTATTGACTGCTCCAAACTTTAGTCATTCATAGATCCCTGGCAGAAATTTTTAGTCATATCAGTGAAATGGGATTTAGGTCACTTGGGATTTAGCTCAGTTGGTAAAGCCCTGCTCGACAGCTTCTGAGGTACCGGGTTCGATTCCCAGCACCGCAAAAATGGGAGAAGGACGAAGGACATGGCAATCCACTCCTGAGACAATCCCAAAACAATCAGCCATTGAAAACCCTATGAGGGTCAGGACTCTACGGCACCTAACAACAACAACAACATCAATGAAACACTTGGTCACATTATTTCATTATTTTTGTTTGTTTGTTTGTTTGTTTCCTTTTGTTTTGAGAGTCTTGCTCTATACTGCAGGCTGGATGCTAATTTGCAGTTCTCCTGAATGTATCTTTTGTGTGGTGGGATTTGTAGGCATGTGCCACTGTGCCAGGCTCTTAGTATTTTTTTTCAAATTGGCTCATTTCTTTTAGAGAGACTAAAGGAGGAAACTCTAGGCAAAAATCAATATTTTAAAATGGTAAATATTAAAGTCAATAAATAAAGCTACTAACATTTATTGAGTACTTACTATGAGGTAATCCATCAAGCACTTTGCATACATTATCTCAATTAATTCCCAAGTAACCATCTTTATGAGGAAGGTACTTTTATTGTTGTTGGTTTTTTACAGATTAGAAACTTGACATTTATCAAAGTTATATAACAGACTTCTGGGACAAGGAGAAGGAACAGAAGCATCCTTCCCAGGATTCTGCAAGTAAGAAGCCTCAGGACAACCAAGGGAGAAAGTATGTTCAGAGGAGAAAAAGAGAATAATAATTCTGGAAATCCAGAAAGAAATGACAAGAAAATGAGCAGCCAGTTTTCTGCAAGCTTTAAATCTAGTGCAGGGATGTGGTCTGAACGTGAGTCCTGAACACCCTGTTTAACAGCCTTGCTTAACAGAAGAAATCCACTGTGTCATCCACCATCTTGCCAAGTGCTATAACCAGGTGCCACGGTGAGAAAGAGCCTATCGTTAGGGACCAACCTACTCTGGGGATGAGAAAACACAGAGAACTCACAACTCAAGGGCCCTGGGTACACACTGCCACAGTGTCTGTGAGGGAGACAGCCACTAGAGACAGGTGGAGACAGGTGGAGACAGGTGGAGTAGCTGGGATTACAGGTGCATGAGACCCACAAACTGGCTGAGAAGCAGCAGGGAGCACAGGCTGTGCAGGCCACAATGGTCAGTGGTCCTGCCCTCTGTGGTTTAGTTGGGCTCAGTTCCCACAGCTCCCCCATCCAGCACAGAATTCTGCTTTGCTTCCCCCAGCCTCTGAACAGATACTTCACTTATCAAAAGAAGAAATACAAATCACCAATAAATACAGGAAAAAAGTGCTCAACATCTTTAGCTATCAGAGAAATGCAAATCAAAAATACACCAAGATTCCTGTCACCCCAGTAAGATGGCAATCATCAACAAACTAAACAGCATCATATGCTGGTGAGGATGGTGAGATAGAGGAACACTCACGTACTGTTGGTGGGAAGGTAAATTAGTCCAGCCAGTATGAGAAACAGTATGGACTTTCCTCTAAAGAACTAAAATTAGCCCCAGGTATAAGGGCTCATGCCTATAATCTCAGAGCCTTGGGAGGTAAAGGCAGGAGGACTGCAAGTTCAAGGCCAGAGGCACCCTGTGTATTTTAGCAAGGCCTTGATTCAAATAAAACAGGAAAAAAAATTGGACTAGGGATCCATCTCAGTGATAAAGCACTTGCAAAGCATGTGTGAGGCCTTGGGCTCAATACCCCAGTACTGCAAATAAATAAATAAAATGAAATAAATTAAAAAAACCCTAAAATTAGAACTACTATATGATCCAGCTATACCACCAGAGGATATATACCAGAAGGAAAGGAAGTCAGCATACAATAGACATACCTGAACAGCCAGGTTTAACATAGTACTATTCACAATAGTCAAGCTATCAGCCTCAGTGCCAATCAACAGATGAATGGACAAAGAAAAGATGGTGTATATACATAATGGAATATTATTCAACCATAAAGAATGAGCTCATGCTATTTTCAGGAAAATGGATGGATCTAGAGGTCATCATATTAAGCAAAATGTCACAGAAAGACAATTGTCATATGCTTTCTCTCATATGTGAAAACTAAAATAAAGAAAAGAAAAGATGACCCAAATGTAGAAGAGGGACTGCTAGGGAAGGGAAAGAGGACAATGGGAAGGAGGAGAAAGAGAGGATAAAAGAGGGTATTTGGGAGTGTGCATGACATATACAAGTATGGAAACATCATAGTGAAACCATTAATATATGTAATTAATATGCATTAGTAATTATAATTTAAAACATTAGATAACTTGCCCATGGCCACTTAGTTAAAACATGGTACAGGCAGGATTTTCATATGTATAGTATGATTCCAGGATCTATAGTTTTAGTCTTTTGCCAGTTATCATTACTATATAACAAATTATCCCTAAATAGGCTTAAAACTACAAATATTCATTATCTCAATGTCTATCAGTCAGGAGTCTAGGCATACCTTAGTATGACTCGACTCTGGCTCAAAATCTCTCCTTAACTTATCTGAAATCCATATATGAAATCAATTGTACATAGCTAATGAAATTGGACTCAAGTATTTGAGATTACAGTTGCATTCAGAGGCTTTCTTGGTGTAGTATGGTTGCTGTTGGCTTTGACCTTTTGCCAAAGGTGTCTCTGCTAAGATCCGACTTCCCCAGAGTCAGAGCCCAAAAGGAAGCCATAGCCATCTTTATAAACTAATCTTAGAAGTGTTATTGCATTATTTCTGTTGTCTTCCACTTATCAGAAACAAACCAGTGGGTCTAGCCCACACTTAAGAGGAGAGGCACATTATGAAGGCAGGGCTTCTGGGAGGCAAGGATCATTGGGCCCATTCGAGTGCTGAATTCCACACCACTCAGAGGCATCATAACAGGCTCAACGGAGGGACTGAGGAACTGGGAGTGGACACCAGCATATTACTGATCAACACTTTGGAATCTGGACTACCATTTTAGTTCTTGTTCTGCTTTGAGGGGAGAGGTTAACCTGGACAACAGGATGAGGAAATTCACACAGCTATGTAGTGAGAGGGGCTGGGATTTAGCTCAGTTGGTAGAGCGCTGCGCTGCAGTCTCTGAGGTCCGGAGATCAATTCTCAGCACCACAAAAATGGGAGAAAGACCTGGCAATCCACTCCCAAGGAAATCCCGAAAGAGTCAGCCATTGAAAACCCTATGAGGGTCGCTATGAGTCGGATACCCACTCGACGGCACCTAACAACAACAACAACAAGTGTAGTGAGAGGTTGGTAAAACACTTTGGGATTTTCAGAAAATTGGGGGGAAATTTAATAGCAGTCCACAAATGGGAAAGAAGATGTATGATGACTTGCAGCTCTTCAATGTAAATGAGAGCAAAACAATGTAAATGAGGCCTTAAACTACAACTTACAGGACTTCAGAGAACTCTGAAGGTTAAAGCTTTGATGGGAACTGCTATGAATACAAGAATCAGAGGTCACCACAATTTGCACATGTTCTCGTCAGTCCTCAGTTGTGGGAGGGTGGCTCTTCCTGAGCACCAGGGATTAGGTCAAATGTCATAAGTGTCTTCTAGATAAAAACACTGACAAAATCAAACAGGACTTTGTAAACATTTGGAATAAGGTAGCCAAATCTTCCATATAAGGCCAGTTTAATCTTCTTGAAAGTTGGTCTCTGTCAGCTCAAGAATTCTTGAGATGATTTATTGCCATTTGTTTGCAACTAAGCCAGCTTCTATTTTCTTTTATTTTCTTTTTGAGAACTAGAGATATTTGAACTGTTTTTCTAGTATAGTGGAACCAGAGCTGTAGATCTCAGCTATAGGCAGATGGCTTGCATTGCTTACACTGATTTCTGTTAAATTATTCAATGTTGTTAATAATCCTTTTAATATACTTAAATTTGTGTAGAGGGTAAAGGGGTACAGACCTAGTGTAGGTTGGAAGTCAGAGTTGCTGCAGACTTCTGTTGATTGGTTAAATACAACTGGGATCTCTAATACTTGCTCGAATTTTTGTTGAACTCACAGTAACCTCTTCTTTAAACTGTAACACTCAACAGCAATGGCTCTCTAAGGGACATTCAATGATGTGGACCTCACTGTTTTGGAAGTGTTTGCCTTTAGTGTGAAATGCATACCTTACAGAAATATATTTAACTATAGCCTGCTATTCTGTAGGGGAAAGCATACTGTGAAGGAAAGAATATCAACAAAGTTTCTTTCCACATTGAATGAATTCAATGGTGGCCAATTTTCATTTTATTTATTTATTTTAAACAGATTATTGCCATGTTGCTCAGGCTTGTCTTCAACTCTCAGGCTCAAGTGATCCTTCTGCCTCAGCCTCCAGAGTAGCTGGGATTACAGGTACATACCACTGCACCTGGCTTCAATTTTTATTCTTAAGCATCTAATTCAGCCCATCTCACCAGGGAGGGCCCTAACTTACTCCTCGACTAGAAGAAGGCATCTTGCTTAGATGGTCTCTTTGTTTCAACCTCATGCTATAAAGATAATTAAAAACAAACAAACAAACCAAGATGTGTTGACAGATTACTGTTGGATTGGCACAGTGGTAAATGATTTTCAAGACCTTTGTACCGACAGAAGAAGGTAAGTTCTCTGACCATTTCCATTTTATAGAATAGCAAACTAAGGCTCAGCATGTTTAGGTAATTTGCCCAAATCATAGGTCAATTTTACCCTTCCCACTTGTTGTGGTTTATATATGGTTTGAGTGTGTGCCCTAAAGGTTCATGTGTTAAGCTTGGTTGCCAGTAAGGTTATGTTGAGGAAATAGAAATTTTAAGAGGTGGGGCCTACTGCAAGGTAATTAGGTCATTTGGAGCTTCCTCCTCAGAAGATATTAATGTCGTTCTTTTGTGACACTACTGGTTGTTGCAGGAGTGAGTTGTTATAAAAAGAGTGATCATGGCCCCTGAATCTTGAGGGCTTTCTATGTCACCATGAGATTGCTTCTGCATACACTTCTACCACTGTGATGCCATCCTCCATGAGACCTTCATCAGAGGCAGATCAGACAGGGCAGCCTGATCTTAGACCTTTAGCATTTAAAATCATAGATAACATCAACAACAAAAAAAAAGAAAAAAAAAAAGAAAAGAAAATCATCTTTTCTTTATAAAATATCCAGCCTGAGATATTTTGTTATAGGAACAGAAAGTGGATTGATATACTATAGTCAGAAAGGGAGTGCAAACATGTCACTTTGCTGATTAAAATCAAGAGTGCCTTAGATTAAAATTAATAGCACCTTAGAACAAATGAAATAAAGCACAAATTTCTTAGCCACGCATTTAAATAGTAATGATCACAGTCAAATACTGAGTACTTCCTGTGTCTCTAGAGTTTCATATAGACAGGTACAAATCCTTACCATAACCCTAAGATATGTGTGCTTTTCATCACAGTAGATGAAGAAATTGAATCTCAGAGGTGATTTCTATCCAAGGTCACAAAGTTATTATTGATTCGAACCATTAGACACTGTATTTTTCCCCATTGTCAATTTGCCTTCCTCATAGCCTAGCCTGTGCCAATCTGTGTGCTTTCATCTTCCCCACTCTGTTTCCTCCTCTTCATCTTTCTCATATACACAAGTAATTCTGGAGCACAGGCAATTTCAGACACATTCTCTTCTCAATACTGATAATTTACATTTTTTCTTGTTCACCTAGCAAGTTTCTATATATCACTTAAGACTCAGCTTAGACAAAACCCTCCTTATGAACTTTTGGTTCTTCCTCCCTCCACCTTCTCCTTGCTGGAAGATGAGAACGACTTCATCTTCACTGACACTTTGTAAATAGTTGGGAGGAGGCTGCTACCTTACTTTATCACCAATGTTTATTTAGAATAGACAGGGAGGAATTATATATTGATTCATTTTGTTCATGCAATTATTCTTGAATGCCTACTGATCTATCTAATATTTATCTCTGGTTTTCCCAGCTCTTAGATCAGGAGTTGACACTTAAATGCTTGAAAAATGGCTATATGGAGGAATGACTAAATAAACAGAAGCCTCACTCAGGAGCATGAAGGGTTGCATCGACAGGAGTGATTTCTGAATCAGACTATAAAGGTCATGAAATATAGTCTGCCATGATTCACTTTCCTTTTCCATCTGCAGTGAGAGCCTGCTTCATTAAAACTTCACTTTTAAAAAAATCATTTAGTAGCTGACAAACACTTCTAACTATTGAAAGTTGCAAATACAAAGGAAACATTTGCTAGGTCATTCTAAGAGAATGACTTTTAAAATCCTTGATTTCTCTCTCTCTCCCTCTCTCTCTTTCCTCCCTTCTCTCTTTCTCCCTTGATACCTCACTCCCTCCTATCTTGTGTTAACCCACATGCAAACTACAAATAGTACATGGCAGGGGAAGGGACAGAGGCCGCTGCTCTCTGCATCCCTTCTCTAAGCACCAGGAGCTTCATTTCTGTCGCTCCACTCTGGCAAGGCCATGCATCCCACTTACCTACCCCTTGCCACCCAACATTTCTCCCAAGCTGCCCAATACCCACTCTCAGTAGTACTGTCCCTGGCCAGACCCACTGTACCTCTTCCAGTAGGACTGGAAGTACAAACCCAGCTGGTAAGTTTCAGGATCCATTCAGACTAGGAAGGAAAAGAGCTGCTGAACTGCTCCTCCTTGCTGTCCCTCGGGTCACATACTCTGCCTAGCTGGAGGTCAACTGGGGGAATTGAGTGCATGCGCGCGCGTGTGTGTGTGTGTGTGTGTGTGTGTGTGTGTGTGTGTGTGTAGGGGGTCCAAGGCAGTATTTGAGATCCTACCCATCTTTTTCCAATTTGAAATAAGAGCTCACTATTAGAATACCAGAAAGATGTCTATGCTTTATTAACTATGCAAAACATTTATTGTGATCCACAACAAATTATGGATAACATTGTGAAGAATGGGAATATCAGAGCACTTAACTGTACTCATGAGGAATTTGTACATGGACCAAAAGGCAGTCATTTGAACAGAACACGGAAACGCTGCTTGGTTTAAAATCAGGAAATGTGTGTGTCAGGGCTATATCCTTTCACTATGTTGTTGTTGTTGTTGTTAGGTGCCGTCGAGTTGTGTCCTACTCATCCGACCCTCTTAGGGTTTTCAATGGCAGGTTGTTTCAGGATTGCCTTGGGAGTGGGTTGCCACGTCCTTCTCCCATTTTTGCGGTGCTGGAAATCAAACTTGGGACCTCAGAGACTGCAGAGCAGTGCTCTACCAACTGAGCTAAATCCCATCCTTTCACTATACCTCTTTAAAATCTATGCTAAGTAAATAATCTGAGAAGTTAGACTTTATGAAAAAGCACATGGCATCAGGATTGGAGAAAGGCTCATTAATCACCTGTGTTATGCAGATAACACAACTCTAATTGCAGAAAGTGAAGAAGATTTGAAATATTTACTGATGAAGATCAAAGAACACAGTATAGATCATACTTCAACATCCTCCAAGAAAACAAAAATCCTTACAACTGGTCAGTACACAACTTCATGAAAAGTGGAAAAATGTTTGAGGTTGTCTAAGATTTTGTTTTACTTGGTTCTACAATCAATACTGATGGAAGCAGCAATGAAGAAATCAAAAGACACATTGCATTGGAAAAATCTATTGCAAGAGACCTCTTTAAAGTGATGAAAAGTAAAGATGTCACACTGAAAATGAAGGTGCACCTAACTCATACCATAGTATTTTCAGTTGCATCATATGCTTATGAAAGCTAGACAATGAATAAGGGAGACAGGAGAAGAGCTGATGCTTTTGAAGTATGGTGATGGAGATGAATATTGAATATACCATGGACTGCCTAAAGAATAAACAGATCCATCCTAAAAGAAGTACAACTAGAGTGATCCTTGGAAGCAAGGATGGCTAAACTCCATCTTATCTATTTTTGGACATGTTAGGAGGGACCAAGCCCTGGAGAAGGATATCATGTTTGGGAGAGTGACAGGTCAATGAAAAAAAAGAAGACCTTCAACTAGATGGATTGTCTAGTTGAAGGTGGCAGCAACAATGAGCTTAAACATAAAAAAGATTGTGTGCATGGGATAGTGTTGTGGAGTATTTCATTCTGTTTGTACACAGGGTCACTATAAGTCGGACCCGATTTGATTGCACCTAACAACAATTTTTCATGCCATACCATATATATTTACACACACACACACACACACACACACACAAATACACACACTATTACTGCTTCTGAATCAATTTCAGTAATACTATCAACAACAACAAAAACAAATCTATGATTTATAGAACCTATTTATGTCAAACACTGTGCTAAATGCTTTGAGTGGAATATCTAATTTAATCCTTACAGCCACCTTCTAAAGCAGAGTTTTATCATTATCCTCTTTTACAGAGAGAGGAGAGAGAGAGAGAGAGAGAGAGAGAGAGAGAGAGAGAGAGAGAGAGAGAGAAACCGACTAAAACTAAGACTAAGCAGGGAAGCTAGAATTGGAATTGGGCCACCCTAGCAATTGAGTGCCTGCAGCTGTAGCCCTGTGGCATACGATCCCATCAGATCTCGGAAGCTAAGCAGGGTCGGGCCTGGTTAGTACCTGGATGGGAGACCGCCTGGGAACACCAGAAGCCGTAGGCTTGGGAGAAGGACCTGGCAACCCCCTCCCAAAAATCAATCTGCCATTGAAAACCCTATGAACAGCAGAGAAGCACTGACAATAGTGTTTCCTCTGTTGTACAGAGGGTCGCTATGAGTCGGATACCGACTCAACGGCACCTAACAACAACAACAACAACAAGCAATTGAGTAAGAAGCTGGGGTTTGACTCTAGGCCTGCAGGCTTAACAGACACCAAGCCACACCCTAGATTATTACTCCATTGAGCTGATGCCCTTTCATCCAAGTTCACTGACTTTCCATTGCTGAGTGCAGAGACTTAAGAGGTGTACTTACAAATATCCCAAAGACCTGTGACAAGAATTGGCTGTGAGCCAAAACTTATTCTTAACAAGAGAGGTAACTTGGTAGCACCTTTACATTATCTATTAATTCTTGTCTGTCCTAAGGGCACAGAAACATAAGAAACACTGTTACAGAGAGGAAATACGGACAGAACAATGGCATGATTAGTTCTGCCCAATGAGCCTAAGCCAATTGCAATTTGGCTTGATTATGCAGGGAATTAAAATTTGTCTCTGCCAGTCACATTAGCATCATCATCACTAAAAAAGAAAAAGAAAAAGAGAAGAAGAAAAAAACATATCTTCATTCAGACCATGGCTGACCAGTAAAGTTGCCTGGCAACTTACATAATTATTTTCTCTGGGTCATATATGAAAATAATGCCAGTCCATGCACATTAATAGTCATTAATAATTACATTAACTAACAAGTCATTGATTGCTGACTATCACAGATACTGGGCAGCTTTTGTGTGTAATACTCTCATGAAAAGCTAAGATTCTGCCTGTTGCTAGAAGTCATCATCAAAAAGTGGGGTTTGAAAAGAGATTATTAAGAGGAGGAGGTTAAGGGTATAGAAGGTATAAAGTTCTCATTTAGAGACTACAGGTCATGTTCTTAGGAGTTCCTCTGGAAAGGCTTCAAAGCGGGAGGGGGCATTTTACATGCAATGAAAGGGTAGGAGTTCAAAGGGAAGAAATGCTGGAGGAAGGCATTCTAGGAAAGGAGAAGGTTTATATTTAATATGATAGATAAACTGATCTAGGCAAACTGAGTCAGGGCAAATTATTTCAACTTAGGTAAACTATTCCACCCATAGAGCAACTTTTAAAAATTTTAATGCAATCTCTTGAAAACAATTTGTGATTGCCCAGTTAGCTTTTACTGCCAAAGAAAGGATATACTTTCAGTAGATAAAAATTAACATATTCTTTTCTTCTTCTTTTCTTTTTTCCCTTTATTGATAAATGTTGGTGGAGTACAGAGTAATATAGAATTTACTTTTTCCACTATGCAACTATTATATCACTTTTGGTTACACTTTCATCAGCCTACAACATTTATGGAACCTTTTGACTAATATGTAGTAAATCTTGTATGCACATATGGGTTATATTTCCCTTTTTTTCCCCATGTACTTTTTTTCTCTTTTATTCCTTTACATTGTTTCTCCTCCCTCTCCCCTCCTTCTTTCTACTCTGCTTATATTTTCCCTTCTTAGCTAAGTTTAATTGCTCATTTTTATATATCCACTTATGTATAGGTTTTTTCCCCCTTTAAGTAAGGTTTAGCTCCCACATATGAGTGAGAGCATAAGGTATTTCTCTTCTTAAAATACATTCTTTTAGCAAATAAATTTTCTTTAATGTTTTTTCCACAGTGCTGGAAATTGAACCCGGGGTTTTGTGTGTGGTAGGCAAGCACTCTACAGTTAAGTTACAATCCTTGTTTTTTTGAGACGGTCTCTCTATGTAACCTATGCTGGCCTCAAACATGGATCCTCCTGCTTCAGCATCCCAAATGCTGAGATTATAGCATTCCTGACAAACATTTTGTTTCCTTATTTAACTGATATATAAAACATAAAAACTGTTCATATTAATTGCATACCATTTGATGTCTTAATACGTGTATATACTGTGTAATTTTTTAGGTGAAACATATCTGTCTTTTCAAACATTTATCATTCCTTTTTTTTTTCTTTTTGGTACTGGGGTTTGAACCCAGGGCCTAGCATGCTTTGCAAGTGCTGTGCCACTGAGCTGCACCCTCAGCCTATATTTTAGTTTTTGAGACAGGGTCTCGCTAAATTATGCAGACTTCCTCTGGTCTCGAACTTGTGATCCTCCAGCCTCTGCCTCCCTAGTTGCTGGTATTACAGGAGTGTACCACTGCACCAGGCCATTTATCATTTCTTTATGGTGGAAACATTCAGAAACATTTCTTCTAGCTATATAAATTTATGCAAATAAATTTTAGCTCTGCTTAGAATGACATTATTATTATTATTATTATTATTATTATTATTCCTTTTTTTTGCAGTAAAGATCAAACCCAGGACCTTGTACATGCTAAGCATATGCTCTACCACTGAGCTACACCCAGCTGTAAAATGACTTAATTTATACATGTATGTACTAAAAGATAAAAGGCTTAAGTGAGATACATCACAATGTTAAATTAATTGCAAGTGTTTTTTAAGTATATTGTAACTAGGGTCAATTTTCTTTCCTTTCTGCTTTCCTAAATTGTTCAGATTTCCCATAGTAAAGATGCATTTCCTCTATACCTAGTCAAAAACACACAAATATCTCTAAATGGCCTTTTAAATATATGATAGAGAGTCAGAGTATCTCCGTTCATGCATTCAACAAATATTTGAGTCCCACTCATTGTTCTTGTCATTATATAATGACTCTCAGAGCTGAGTCAACATCTCCTTACAGAGCTTGCAGTTCACTGAGAAAAAAGAAGTTAAATGGCCTAGGCAAATTAGAAAATATAGAATTCCCAACACATCTGGAAAGAAAGAAATGCACAGGGTTCTGTGAGAGCAGGTAAGGGGAACACACGAGTTGACAGGAGGGGTTAGGGAGCAGGGCTCAGAGAAAGTGGCACTGGGATTAAATACTAAGGGCGAGTAGGGGTCAGGCTGGGAAGAGTTCCAGGGGAGGGGACAGGTGAGCCTGACCCTCTGGGTGTAAAACAGCCCCACACAGGAGCAGGACTAGTAACATCATGTCCAGAGCACCCTGTGGGGAGGACAAATTTGATGAGAACAATTTGGAAGGATGGCGTGGAAGTGGGGTGGGAGGTCCATATCCCACCAAAACATGTAGGCTTTGTAACTGCTAACTGTAAATCTGTTCTGAAGAATGAGGTGCGTAGGAGGTAGGAGTGAAAGAATTTAAGGTGAAAAGAAAGGGTGAAGAGCTCTGAGGTCCAGTCAGCCAGACCTGCTGTAAATCCTAAGCTCGACTTCTGGATATATACCTGAAGGAATCTAAGTAATCATACCATAGAGACACCTGCTCATCCACACTATTCACAACAGCCAAGATATGGAATCCACCCAGGTGTCCCTCAGCAGACGAATGGATAAGGAAACTGTGGTATATCTACACCATGGAGTTTTGTTGTTTTATTCTGCCATAAAAAAGCATATTGAGTCATTTTCAAGAAAATGAATGGAACAAGAAACCATCATTCTAAATGAAATACACCAGACCCAGAAGGACAAATATTGCATGTTTTCTGTTATATGTGGGTGCTAGATTTTAATACATATTAAATATTTTACTTATTTATTTTTCCTTTACTGGTAAATGTTTGTAGGGTACAGAGTAATGCAGCATTTGCTTTTTCCATTATTCAACTATTATATAACTTTTGGTTACACTTTTATTAACTTATGGGGTTTATGGAACATTTTGACTAATATGTAGTAAAATTCATATGCATATTTGGGTTATGTTCCTCTATTTTTCCCATGTACTCATGAAGTTGCATCATTTACATTGACATTTATCCTCATTCCCTTTAGCCCTCTACACTGTTTCTCCTACCCATCCCACCTTGCCTGGGTATATCTCTGGAACTTCAATTTTGTTCCATTGGTCTTCAAGCCTACTTTTGTGCCAGCATCGAGCTTTTATTGCTACTGTAGCCCTGTAGTACAGTTTAAAATCAAGAATTGTGATCTCCCCTGTACTGGTTTTGCACCTTAAGATTGTTTTGGCTATATGTGGTCTTTTGTGTTTCCATATGAATTTTTGGGTTATTTTTTCTATTTCTGTTAAGTCTGTTATTGGAATATTAATGGGGATTATATGAAATATTTTTTGCTTTTGTTAAATTGCTTTTGGTTGTATAGCCATTTTTACAATATTGATTCTTCCAATCCATGAGCAGAGGAGGTCCTTCCACTTTCTAGTATCCTCTGTGATTTCTGTCTTTAATGTTTTGAAATTTTCAATGTAGAGATCTTTAGGGTCTTTGGTTATAATGATTCCTAAGTATTTAAGTTTTTAGTGGGCTATCGTGAAAGGGATTATTGCCTTAATTTCCTTCTCTTCCTACTCACAATTGGTGTAAAGTAAGGCTACTGATTTTTGAGTGTTAATTTAGTAGCCTGCTACTTTGCTGAAGGTCTAAGACTTTTATAGAGGAGTTTTGGGGATCCTACAAGTAAGGATCATGTCATCTGTGAATAAAGATAATTTCACCTCTTCCTTGCCTGTCTATACTCCTTTGATTTCTTTCTCTTGTCTGATTGCTCTGGGTAGGACTTAAGTACATATATATCATGAAAGTGGAAGGGAAACTATTTGTGTGAGAAAAGGGGGACTAAAGAGAGGGAGAGGGAGAAATAAGAAAAGGTATGGGGAAGAAGAAAGATAAGTATCACGTTTTGTCTCATAGGAAGAATGTAGATTTATGTATACATGTACACATACAAATAGAAGATATGTAAGCAGAAGAGGGACCATTTGTGAGGAGAGAGGGTCTTAGTGGTAGAGGGAGAGATGAACATGAGCAATGTACACTCACATGCATGTATGGAAATGTCATAATGAAACCCAATAAGTTGTACACTGACTAAAAAGATTGCTAATAAAAAATCATTAAAAAAAATAATCACAGGTTCCTCTTTCGCAAAAACTATAGTGCTTTGGAATAGGTCCTACCCAATCTCCCTAAAGCTACCTTTACCTGTCCATAAGGTGTAACTAAGTCCAACATGTAGAAACACCTGTTAGAATTAAATGAGATAATGTATTTGAAAAACAATGCCTAGAACATAATAAGTAATCAATCTAAAATTACTTACGATTTTGATCAATTTGGGCATTAAAAATGCTTTCTATATTCTTGAAAAATACTAAGTAGGTATAAGGTTCTCACCACAAAAATGATAACTATGTGAAGTAAAGCATACTTTAATTAGATTTAGTCTACTTCAAGACATCATGCTGTAATGATAAACACATTAAATTTTGTCTGTCAATTTAAAATTGTTAAATATTAAAAGCCTCCAGCTATAGCTCTCTGGCATCCAATCCCATCAGATCTCAGAAGCTAAGCCGGGTTGGGCCTGGTTAGTGCTTGGATGGGAGACCACCCGGGAAGACCAGGTGCTGTAGGCTTGGGAGAAGGACCAGGCAACCTACTCCCTGCCTTAAAAAAAAAAAAAAAGAAGAAGAAAGAAGAAAAAAGAAAACAATCAGCCATTGAAAACCCTATGAATAGCCACTAACAATACTGCTTCACCTATTGTAGGGGCGCTATGAGTCGGACACCAACTCAGTGGCAACTAACAACAACAACAAATATTAAAAAATCCTTTCCACGGCTTCTTTCTACATATGAAAACAAAGTAACATGTATTAGTTTTTTTAAAAAAAACAATTCACTATATAACAAAGAGAGATACATAATAAAGAATGTGTTGTCAGGGTATCAGTTTTTGATGAAAAAGAAAAAATCTTATATAAATATAATTATATATACAACCAAACACGTGCACATACATATAATTTTCCTCTGTTAAAACATTGTTTTAGGTTTACACCACTAAATTTAACTGGGCTCAAGCTAAACAAATAGATTTCTCACTACCAGTTGAACCATTTTTTCATGTTATTATGAAAAGCAAATGGTAGGAGAATATGACAAGGTCCCACAGGAGAATATGTTTAGGTTCTGCTGAATGGTTAACTTTTGATGACATTAATTTATAACTGACTTAATGAGGGGGAATAAGTAGAGAATCAGAGAGGGAGAATTACCAGAGTATTAAACTGAAGAGATAAACAATTTAGTATTCAATTATTTCTTTTGATTTTCACCTTCAATGTTGTTGGGTATCATTGCTACTTAACATCATGATTGGTTCATTTGCTATAGCCATGATCAGACTGAAAAAAATTACACATAGCACCAAACAACAAAAACTGTCAGCTATTTTTAAAAAGTTGTGTTAAGGTAGAATTAATTTTTAATCTGGGAAAGTCAAGTGAAACACGTCCACTCTCGAATGTTAACTTGCTCTAATTCTAATGTCTTTACAGCTTTGCAGGGCAGTGTGTTTGGTCTGTTTCTATCACTGCCCCAGCTTCTCCCTCAACTTCAAAGTTACCAGGATATTATAGAAAGAAACCAGGTTTTCACATGATCAGGGATATTCACCAAAGTAAAGTTCCTAGTTGATTTGGAAGGTATTTTCCTTAATTAAATATAGCAATTCTCAAAGGGGTCCACAGCCATACCATCCTGGTGTCCGATCCTATCAGATATCAGAAGCTAAGCTGGGTTGGGCCTGGCTAGTCCTTGGATGAGATGCCACCTGGAAATATTGGGTACTGTAGGCTTGGGAGAAGGACCCAGCAGCCCACTCCCAAAATAATCAGCCATCAAAAACCTTATGAATAGCAGAGAAGCAGTGACAATAATCCTGGGCTTGGTATAGTGTTGAGTAGTGTTTCATCTGTTGTACGCAGGGTCACTATGAGTTGGCACCTAACAACAGCAGCATTCTCAAAAGGGGTAAAAATTTTAATGATCAGATAAATACAAGAAAAAGATAAACCAAAAACTTCTATCACTATATACCAGATTTTGCTAATGGAATTATAGACTTAAGAATGAAACAAATCAACAAAACAGGCTTTCAAAAGTAAGTTTCCTCTTATAATTAATTTGAAATTGGGCAGAATTACATGTTCCCTCAGGGGTACATCTACCATGATAATCCCCTTACAACAGAAAAATGTACTATTTCTCGGAGCATATTGGTGTAAGAGGGCAAATCAGGAGGTGGAAAAGAGTAATTCTTTTCCATTTTGAGCACAGCTAGAGGATCCTAAAAGGCCACCAGTGTCCTAGTGTCTCAGGAAACAAATGAAATGTTTCAGGACTTGGTGACATGAGTAACCTTTAAAAATCTTGAGACCTTAAATCAGATAAAGAAGAAAATTATCTGATCCTTTTGTACTAAAGCACATTGCAATAATTCATTGGGCTTCTCACCAAGTAGCAAGAGATAAGTTTCACCTTTGGTAATGCATCAAGCAGGCCCCTTGTCAAAGTTAGGAAAACAAGTCTCTCATCCTTACTTGCAAATATCTGTGATGGCAGAAATCACTGTATTTTCATTTCTCGTACATAGGATGGGAAATTTCATACCTATCCCCTTTTCTTATATTCTAAAGAAGTATTTTTTATTTGGATCTTCATTACCAGCTATAAACACTAGATATGGCATAGCACACAGCAAGTGGTTTTGTAGCCTCCCTTCACTTAAATACAAATTTCCCTTAAAATAGCAATAATTAAATTCTCTGTACATGTCTGAACTCAAAGACTACAGATAATTACTTGTTCCAAGAATTCTTAAAGCACAGGAGTATTTTCAAAGGGTAAATCTTTTTCTCTTTTCATTTTCTTTCTTTTTTTTTTCCAGGCAAGACCAGCCTTCCTGTCAACAGCAGTGTTTGAGATGTTTGGGGCTTTACCTTTGATGAAGACATGACATGCCATGTTCTATGAGCCCACAGATTCATCACTCTCCAAATTTATAGGGATGTATGTGGCATGATTTGATAAATTGTTTTGTTTTGCCTTTCATCACTCACATGATATTGGAAGGACGCTCCCTGTGTATCTCAGGCATCATCTATCAAAAATAAGGCTTTGGGGAGAACAAATAAAATGCAGTAAAAACTTGTTGAACTGATAACTATATAATATGAATGTGTCATCTCTGAATATAAAAGGCTACTATATGAGGCTCATATTTTATTTTTTTAGCAAGTTTACATATCTGTCTCTCGGTGGTTTAAACAGCATTTCGGTTCAAACATTTACAAAGCTTCCAAAGTGTCTTTGGGAAAGAGAGTACTATAAATTAAAATGATTATTAATCTTACTAAATCTATTCCTTTTTACCGGCATTTACTTAGGAGTTCCCTGCCTCCTTATGATGTATTGGTTTGGCAACTTACTTGACAATTCAGTACATGAAATAAGAAACCGGAAGAGCTTGATACTTGGTTTTGTTTTATTTTTAAAGGAAAAAATCTCTACTAAACTGACAAGTAAACGGAAAAGTAGAAAAGGTTAAAAAGAGAATTATAGGACTTTATAATTGTTGGACCTGACACTTTAAATCCAGATGGGAATGATAATTATTGAGTTTATGAATTAAAATCCTATTTACCCTTCATCATGAGAAGTGAAAATCTCCTCTAATAATCAAATACTCTCCTATCTGAGGCCATTAGTGAATATGGGTCCATGAAAATATGCTTGAATCCTACAAGAAAATTGCTTCATAAGTTGGAAGGCCTAAATTTCTTATCAGACACACAAAACACGACATCAGTAGCTCTGCCAAACAGAATGCATGGTTAAAATGTTCACCCTTTTTAGACATTAGGTGACCTCCAACAAAGCAGATAGTGGGATACCTGCCTTGACAATATACAATGCTCAGATGAGTGAGAATCAGGGAAAATGAATTGAAACAACAGAAAGATATCAATTTTGCCCTTCTGATAAACATTTCAAAGATTGATCATTTCCAGGACTACTGATGGCATGGGGCAAGTGGGAATTCTCGTACACTATTAGCACCATTCAGCTCTTAGAAAGGTTAAGGTAATTCATACTGATCCAAGAAAGATATTTAAGGTATACTGTTAAGTGAAAAAGCGAGTTATAGAATAAAAATCTATAATATGATCCAAGTTATATGAACACCTCTGCCCTCCATATATGTTGTTGTTGTTAGGTGTCATCAAGTCAAGTCTGACTCATAGTGACCTTACATAGAACAGAACGAAACATTCCCCAATACTGTGCCATGCCCGGCACTTATGTTGATGCTTCTCTGCTATTTATACAGTTTTTGATGGCTGATTGTTTCAGGAGTGAGCTGCCAAGTCCTTCTCCCATTTTTCGGTGCTGGGGATTGAATCCAGGGCCTCAGAGCATGCAAAGCAAGCACTCTACCAACTGAGCTAAACCAAAACGATAAGTTTTCTCTATTTTCCTCAAGATAAAATGATTTCAAACTAATTAATAAAACAACTTTTATTATAGTCAGTAAAATATAACACTGAAGTCAGCATAAAATTTCTTAAATAAGCTTCCCCACGCACACATAATTAAGAGCTGACCTCACAGGAAGCAGACCTGCCACTCATGCTGCAGGAACCAAGGTGCAGCAGAGACCAAATGTTCTCCTAAGTGAAGGTGCCATTCTCACAGGCAGAGAGAAACCTGCCCTCAGACACACAATTACAGACGCTGACAGGGCAAAGAGAAAGCTGCCCCACTGGGTTGTTAGTTATAGTCACACAACAAAAAATGATCATAAAATAACAACCTGACATAGACAACCAGACCCCAAATGGGTCTCTTCTCATTCCTTGCTCTCACAAGGGATCTTTTTTTCTTTGAATTCCTAGTGGGTTTTTTTTGTTTGTTTGTTTTGTTTTGTTTAATTCGTGTTAGTATTCTTATTTTAGCTCTGAATCATACATTGCCCAGTGGATGGCTTAATCACTTCCTTTCGTGTGTGTGGTATTTCCCTAGGCAGGCCATAAGCACAAGGAGGGCAGAATCTTGTGTGATATGATATGTGGTAAGGCCTCTATAATAAACTAATTAGTAGATTGTTATCGCTGTTAGGTGCCATCAAGTCAGGTCTGACTCACAGTCACTCTACGTACAACAGACAAAACACTTTCCAACATTGCCAGCACTAACGTCAGCGCTTCTCTGCTTGCTATTCATAGGGTTTTCAATGGCTGATTGTTTCCAGAGTGGATTGCCAGGTCCTTTTCCCTAGCCTGCAGTACCTGGCTTTCTCAGGCGGTCTCCCATCCAAGAACTAACTAAGCCGATCTGCTGAGCTTCTGAAATCAGGCAGGATTGGATGCCAGGGTACTATGTCTGCAGATAATTAACAGGTAGACAATAAATATTATTGGTGACCTGCTACGTGCCCTCTTCTAAATGCCAGAGATGGAGAGAAATGATGGTTACCTTTATCTGCCAGTTTAGCTAGGCTGTAGTATGATGTGTCTGCAGGTCCAATCTCATCTGATCTTAGAAGCTAACCAGGGTCAGGCTTAGTTATTACTTGGTTGGGAGCCCACTCCTGAAATAATCAACCACTGAAAACCCTATGAATAGCAGAGAAGCACTGACAACAGTGCTGGGCATGGCACAGTGTCAGGGAATGTTTTGTTCTATTCTACGTAGGGTCACTATGAGTCAGACCTGACCTGATATCACCTAACAACAACATGATATCACACAATTCAGTCAAGCACTAATCCAGGTGTTGTTGTGAAGGTATTTTGTAAATGTGCCTAACACTTACAATCAGTTGAACTTACGTAAAGGACATCACTGTTGATGATGTGATCGAACTACATTTAATCAGTTCAAAAGTCTTAAAAGTGAAACTGATTGAACAATTGGTACTGAATTATAGTCAGGAGGAGAAAGTTCTGGTGTGCTACTGCACAGTGGGAGGATTATAGAGAATGACAATGTACTATATATTTTAAAAAGCTAGAAGAATGTAGTTTGAAAGTTTTTACCACGAAGAAATGATAAATATTTGAGGAGACAGATATGGTTAGCTAGATTTAAACATTATACAATGTACACGTGTATCAAAACATCACATGCTACCCCATAATATGTCAATTTCATGTTTTTATATATAAGTTAAAAATAAATCTGAAAAAACGCAAAACTGAGTTTTCTCTGAGGAAGTAGTAATTCTGCAGCATCAGCTTTTGGCTGAGCTGACAGGATGCAACGTTCTGCTGTCACAAAACTGACACCCTTCTAGGGGAAAACTAAATGTTTCCTAAATATATCACCAATCCAGAGCAACATAAAGAGTAATAATGATGTGCAGAATATAAGCAAGACCACCAGGCATGGTGGCAAACACCTACGGTCCCAAATGCTCGAGAGGCAAAGGATGGAGGATCTATCTTGAGTTCTAGGCCAGAGGTAGCCTGTGCAACTTAGCGAGACCTTGTCTCAAAATAAAAAGTATAAAAGGGGCCAGAGTGTGGCTCAGTGGTGGAGAACTTGCCTAGCATATGACAGGCCCTGGGTTCAGCCCCCAGTACAAAGAAAGAATGAAAGGAAGGAAGGAAGGAAAGAAGGAAGAATGAAAGGAAGGAAGGAAGGAAGGAAGGAAGGAAGGAAGGAAGGAAGGAAAAAAAGAAAGAGTGAGGGAGGAAGGGAGGGAAGATAAATCTGATAGCATAGGGCTAGGGAGTGACATTTCACTGGGTGCTCAGGGAAGACAACTTTGAAGCAGTGACAGTCAAGCAGAAACAGGAGTTGACATTCTCATTACTATTTTTGTTCCTTCCATAGATCTTGTATAAAGAAATTTACATAGTATGAGCATAATAAATTATTTGGAATAAATAATGAATAAATTAATAATATGATCTTAAGGAAGACTGGCCATTTTAATTTTAGGTAACTAAGAAACAAGTTGAGTTTAAGACCTTAATGAGAAGAATTTTTCCTCCAAGGTGAAATTCCATCAACCTAGAGCTGGAGGATCTTGTTTCTAACTTGATTAATGAATGGAGGAGACTGATTAGGTCGTTTTAAGTATGCAATTGCTTTGACCTACACTAATTTAAAAACAGCCTAGACATGACACAGTTGGTGGACAAAGTACAAAGCAGAACAAATACCCTTTATGATCCTAATCTTTCTCTTTCTTACCTCTTCCTCCTTTCTTTCAAAGTACAAACACAACTTCTAGCCTTAACTCACCAAACTTGGTGGGTTATTCTGCAGGGAGAAAAGATTCTGTATTTGTGGGCAGGGTATCATGGGGCACACCTGTGATTCCAGCAATTTTGGGAGGCTGAGGCAAGAATATCCTGAGTTTGAGGCCAGAGGCAGCCTGCACAACCTAGTGAGACTTTATTAAAAATAAATAAAATAAAAAATTAAAAAGGGGGTACTGAGGTACAGGCCAGTGATAGAGCACTTGCTTAGTATGCATGTGGCCCTATGTTTAAACCTCCAATACTGAAAAAATAAAAAAGATTCTGTATTTCTTCTTTTTTGTCTATAATCCATACCATATAGCCAATCATATTTACTATCTTTATTGCTGAAAGATCAGTGTGTGTGTGTTGGTATTGGGCATAAGGAAAGAGGTGGTCAAAAGAAAATTGAGATATCCCCAAATCTGAACCCAAGAAATCTCCTTATCATCTAAGAGCTATGATTCTCATCAATGAGGGGCCATCTGGGCCAAGCAACTGTTACAGATGGAACATCAAGATCCAGATTGGCCACTCAAGGAATGCTGACTTGCAGTTTATGTTTCTCGGCACATGTAAGCTGACTTTTAATTGTGATTATATGGGTGTGTTATAGCTAAAGACCACAAGTGAGTGAAAGCTATGGGGACCATCACCTGGCGAGCTCCCTATGGTTTTCTTGGATTGCAGGTTTTCAAGTGATAAGTAAGAACTTTGTTTCACTTTGCTTAAAACTATCCACTCTTTTTGAGTTGGGTTTTGTGAGAGTATAGTAGGAACAGGATGGTCATGGTGAAGAAAGTAAAAAAGCAAATGAGGTACAAGGGCAAAATTACACCATCAACCTCAGCAGCTCTACACAGGAAAGCCAGACTCGGAACTACCTGCAGTGACACCTCAAAAGGAACCTCTCTTCCATCATGTCAAAACCTCTGCGCCCAAACAAAGTAACTCTGTGAAGGCATTCTACAAGGGGAACTGGGAATGATGGGGCACAGGGCAGGGTAAGGTGCTGGCCTCTTTAAAGGTTCAAAAAGTATTTCTGGTCAAGATACCATATCTTAAAACGATGATTTCCCCTGCTGGGAGGGCTGAACTGAGTCAGGCCTGTGCATCCTTTCTCAGACGCACTCTGGGGCCTCCCTGCTTGCTGCCTTAGCTGTGAGGCGGAAAGCTGGCACTCTGAACAGGGAGGTGGTTTGCAGAGTTTCCAGACAGACTCCTGTAGGCAGTAGAGGTTGACCAGAATAGGGACTGTGCAGAGAGATAAGAGGCGGTGCTAAAGACTTAATTCATACTTTGCTCTGAGAAATAGAATACTTTGCCCAACGGGCTTGAACAAGATTTCCACATAGCAGGCTGTGTGACGGGGTGGGCTCATAGGCAATGCACTTAATCTCAATTCTTTTTCTTTCCTTTTCTTTTCCCTCCTCCCTTTCTTTTGAAAATAAGGGAAGGAAAAGAGCCACATTAAGTAAGGCAGAGAAAACACTCATGTAGGGTCCAGCATCATAGATTACAGATAACTTAGTTTCTCATCCTAATTTCAATGATGATCTTGAGGCAAACATATTTCACCTGGAGAAGACCCACCTTTTTCTCCCATGAAGAGGTGCTTCTATTCTTCAGGTGGAAGCTGGCCAAAAAGTTCTTGATAGAAAACTATTTCTACAGAGCTTACCCTTTAGCTATGCTATTACAGCAAGAGAGCATTTATCAATGAAATCTTGCTTTTTATTCATTTGTTTGTTTGCATCTCATATATCAGTCAGCTGATATGTTTCTAGATACAAGGGATATAATAATATACAACATAATAATACTGCCAATGGCAGTCACTACATTTATTGAGGGATAGCAATATGCTAAGCACCATGGTAGGGATTTACAGGCAGTAGCAGAAAGAAAGATATATTACACAATATATCAGGGGAGTTCCTCTGGGAACCTAACCCTCCTGATGATCCACTCTGTGCAGAACGTTCTATGCAGTACCACACACCTCTTCTCTGCCCCAAATATAAAAACACACCTTGAAGACTCAAGTTCTCTGCCTAGCTTCCCCATTTTCTGCAGTCTGTTGGAGTTTTTCCATCTTTTGTGGGTGTTTGTATCTCAGCCAAGTTTTATGGGGCTCTGCCCTGAGCTGATTTTCTCTCACCTTGCTTTGAAATGAATTTGCTTGGATAATCTTGCTCTGCATAACATGTACCTTGTTCCTCTAAGCTTAAACTCTGATCAAATTTCCCCTGGCCTTCAAGAAGTGGAATTCCCTGGTCATGTCCCATGAACTTGACTTCAGATGGCTTCCCATCACTTCCATCTGCTCTTGTTTCCTTCCCTATTAACGACTGTCTGCTGTAGTGAGGTAACATGTATAGGTCAGCAGCTGGTACTCCTTGGTCCTGGTCCTGGTCCCCTTTGTCTCTATGTAGCTACTGCATGACTACTACATACTCTTCCTAGGAGTAAATCTTAATAATGGGTGTTTGAATTTCTGTAATTCTTCCCATTGTAAGCCAAGTGTGGGAGCCAAGGCAGAAAGTATAACTCAAACACACCAGTAGTTTGAACAGAATTATGACCTACAGGTAATTTATGATTCTATTAATTGTTTACTCTTTCCTGCTCTGAGTGAGATATTAGCCACCATTGAGTCTTTAGCCATAATAAACAGACAGACAAAGTGACAGTGGAAACAGGGCCTTGATTAAAAATCTATGCCCTGCAAACCTGCAAATTAGATAAGTAGAATAAATGGGATAGAATTTCTCAGTGAACGTAAGTAACCATTGCCACATCTCAGAAAATAAATAGCCACCGGTCTAAAGTATGAGATAAGCGATGTCTGGTAAGTATAAAATAGGCTTTAAAGTGACGATAATAGCTGATACCCACCTAAAGTCTTAAAAGCAGCATGAAATGTCTGGTCCTGAAAAATGCCTAACTGCTAGCTTGACTGCTCTTTCTCCTTCCCTCTGCTTTCCCCTCTGGAACTGAGCAAGGTTTTAGTACCTTGTTGACAGAGCCAAGAAGTGAATGATCGACACTAATGGGATTTTTAATCTTCAACCTAATTAACTTTGTTAAAATTAAGGCTTACCAGGAAGAATCAGCACAAAGAAATTAATTAAAGCAATGGAATTTTTGCTGGATTTAACAGCTGAGTACTGACTATATCTATAATGCACATGGAGAGACATATTTTAAATTAATTTCCATTTTTCTTTTGTTGCTTTGTTGTTTCTATTTTCAAGACAGCCTATGTTCTTAATGCTGAGAGTACACACCTTTGTCGTTGGCACAGGCCATGCTACAATACAGGTATAGTAGAGGAGGATTTCCTTGTCTGTCAAGGCCACTATACCCTTGACCTTGTTGGACTTGGATTGCCTGGTGCCTAGCAAAGTGTCTAGCACATGGAAAGTGTTTGATATGTGCTTGTTGAAGGAATGTATGAATGAGTAAGTAATGATAACTTTCAATAATTGATGGTAATAGGTAGCAGCATTGGAGCACCAGCATGTTTTCCTCACCCAGTAGTTATTATGTGAAAAAAAAAAGCACAGATAAAGAGAATGGGCCTGCAGCTGTAACCTTGGGGCATCCGATCCCATCAGATCTCGGAAGCTAAGCGGGGTCGGGCCTGGTTAGTACCTGGATGGGAGACCGCCTGGGAACACCAGAAGCCGTAGGCTTGGGAGAAGGACCTGGCAACCCCCTCCCAAAAATCAATCTGCCATTGAAAACCCTATGAACAGCAGAGAAGCACTGACAATAGTGTTTCCCCTGTTGTACAGAGGGTCGCTATGAGTCAGATACCGACTCGAGAGCACCTAACAACAACAACAAAGAGAATGGAGACATTTTCTCCCTTGCAGAAACTAAGCAAGCTGCTGTTTATGACATCTTGCAGTACACAAAAGAATCTTTCAGAGGGCTCTAGCTTTGAGCACACCCACTGCCAACTAAAATTCACATCCACCTGAAACTTGGAAGTGCTATTAATGAAGAATGAAGCAATACTTTTATTTTGGATCATAGAGAAATGGCATATTTTAGATGAGTCAGCTTTATATAGCTGTAACTTTATACACAAAATGTTATGCATGGCAACATTTGTAAATTTTATCACACATTTTCCTGACAATATCATTGTTACAATGATAACAACTCAAAGGTTTTTTAAAGACTGGGAGTCATTATCCTGAACAGCAATTATTAAATGGCATCCTATAAAACAATGATACTTCTATTTCACTGACTTTCATGGACATGCCTGTCTGTAATCTTGCTGGGTCCTTTAAACTTGCCATTTTGGGCCACTTTAGATCTATCTTCACCTCAAATTTTGGGCCAAAGCATATCTCTAAGTAAGTAGATAAGAACAATCATTCATAAAGTTCACTATTAATGCTAGGGGAGCAGAGAAGGGAGCAAAAAGCTGGTGGGGGGCAGGAAAGGGGGGTGAAGGTGGCTTCACAGGCAATGGTTCCTTGGAAGGCAAGCAGGATTTTAGCAATGCAGGGGAGAGGGGAGAATGGGATAGACAGCATTTCAAGAGAAGGAGTCAGCATAAAGTATAGGGACCAGAGCTGGCTGGAGGTGGGTGGAGAATAGAGGAGAGGGTAAAGAGGACATTTTAGATTCTGGAAATAGGCTAGAGAGATCTTGACCAAACTGGAAGAGAAAGTCATTCAAGATTTATTATTACTGGAAGGATACAGTATTTAAAAATCACCCTGTCCCCAATGTGAAGAAGATGCAAAAGTGAGGAAAGACTTGAAAAGTTGAGGGAAAGCACAAGAAAGCCTACTGTAAATCACCACAGAGACGGCAAGAGGGAGCAGGAGGTGGGGAGGCAGATTTGGCAGCCTCCACCAGCTGCCTGGGGTGACCCAGTATTCTCCCATCAAGTCCATTCACACCCTGGTTCCAGGCACTTGGTCCTTCCTGGTGGTCTGGCTATCCCAGGCCATCAGCTGAGCCCTTGATCCCCTTCCCTCTGTCCCCCTGTCCCACACTAGAGCTGCGGTAGGAGTTCATTTCTACAGGGTTCCCACTGCTTGAGGCGGGTAGTCACCCACTCTCGCTTCTTGCACTGGGCATCTCTGCTTGCTGCTTGCAGACAACCTGTGACTCATCCTTCCTAATTCCTTCTTGTTTTTGTTAGGTGCTATAGAGTTATGTCTGACTCATAGTGACCTGCATAGGGTTTTCAGTGGCAGATTGTTTTGGGATTGTGTGAACTGCCACATCCTTCTCCCAATTTTGTGGTACTGGGAATCCAACCTGTGTCCTCAGGAGGTACGGAGCAGTTCTCCACCAACTGAGGTAAACTCCAGCCCAATTCCTTCTTAGACCTCCCGAATCAATGGTCTTGATCTTGTGAAGCCAGCTGATTCCTGACTCCCAGCTTCATTTTCTTGGCTTTAGTCTAGTGGGATTCCCTAGTGTTCTCAGCTGGACATAGCAATATGATATCCCAACCTCACCCCAGATTACTGGAATTTGGACCCATTTCACTTCAGATGAAAGCTTGGTACCAGTATAAAACTCAACACCTATGAATCATGACCCTGGCTAAACATGAGAGTTGCTTGCAAAAGTTTAAAGAAATGATGCCTGGATCCCATACTCAAAGATTCTCCTTCAGTTGCTCTGGTATGAGACAAGCATACATATTTTTAAAAGATCTCCAGGTGCTCCTAAGGTATGAATTGAGAGCCACAACTTGACACCTTGCCTCATCTTTAACAGTGCCCATGGCTGGACATGTATGTTTCTAGTTAGATTTTTCATTTTCATGGCTTTAGTCTAGTGGGATTCCCTAGTGTTCTCAGTTAGACATAGCAATATGATATCTCAACCTCACCCCAGACATACTGGAAGAAACTTACAAAGACATACCTTCACTCATCACTGTGCTACCTACTTGCTGACCATCAAACCCATGTGAATATGTTGTATCATGATGAAACTGGACCAGCTAACAAGCCACAGAGGCATGGAAACCATGACCAGAATTTGGACAAAACAAAAGGCAGGGTGAACTGATGACAAGCTCAGAGAGGCAGGTTGGTACAGTACGTCCAGGTGGGCAAGTTATAAAGTCTAGAATGTCAATAAGTCAAGGAGTTGTACCAGCAAAGAAATAACAGAGATACATACTTTGAAAACAGATGACTTAGACCAGGCATCCAGTTCCAAGAACAGAAATCAGGATCTTGACAGGGTCTGGGTAAATCAATAAAGCACTGCTAAGGTCTGCCCGATGGAAACATTATTTCCATGGTCAGGTGGGTCTATGTCACAGATGGAGGCAGGTGTTCAGGACAGCGGCAGACCAAGGCAAGAACAGTGGATGTGTTCCAGTTCCACCCTGAGTATAGACAATAAGGTGGGTAATGTCTGCAGAGAATTTAAAAACAATGACCAAACTACTAAAAGTCAGTCCACTTTTGTTAAAGTCATGCACCAACAATCCCAAATAATGTTATCAAGAAAACACTCTTTATCCTAAAAATCTGTCATTGACTAAAGAGCTAAACAATTGTTGGGATTATACAAATTAGAGAATTTTGCTTACATTTCCTTTCATTTTGAATGTAATTCACTTCTCTTAACCAGCTGTTTCATTTAGTCCTTGGTGTAAGCAGTAGATTCTAAATTAATATGATCACACAGTGATTGCAATGGTGAGGAAACAGAACCCATGTTACAATTCAATCATTCCATGTAATCCCCTGGAATTTTATTTACATTTAAAGTATAAAACAATGACGCAGTGCAAACTCAGTTAGTTTTGCCTGGAAAATGAAAATTTTAATTCATGCCTGACAAATTTTACTGATTTTGAGTAAGATCTATAAAACTGCTTTTTTTTAAATTAATTTGAAAAACTAAAATAGTACAAAAATACTACTAATTATTACATAATAATCACAAAGTGATTTTGACATATAGAAAGAAGACTCAAAATCTGCTCTGGGTCTTAAATATATGAGTTGCAACCTGAGAACAAGGGTGAGGGAAATGGGGAAGGAAAGAGCGGGAAAAGACAGCCTGGCAATTCCTTAGACAGTGCACTTGAAAGTTCCAGGAATAATCTCAGGGCACCTAGTTCTTCACCAAGGGCCAAAGCATTTCTTCCTGATGAAATTTACAAAGAATTACTTGTACACATGCTCCCAGGGCAACCTTTAGAGGTCTAGAATGTTCAGTGTTCTTGTGTGCAGATCTCTGGTTTGATCTGAATCACTGGGCTTCTAAAGGCTAAACTCACAGCTACCCCCTGCCAGTTCTGTCACAGCACATGGAACAGCTTAAGTACGGACAGAATGAAGAAATTGATTTCAAACAAAAGGTGGTCTTCTCCCATGCAAATGGGGTAACTTTCCTAAAAATTATCCAATTAGGGTCTTGCTGTTTTCAGGTTATATGGGTTCTTTTGTTAAACATTCATTGGTAAATATTTACAGGGTAGCTATTCTATGGCAGCACAATTTTAAGCAATGGGAATAGAATCAGTAAACAGGACAAAGTGCTTTAGTGTCATGACTACAGTACCTTCTGATGGCTGAATAAGATCGCCTGGCATTTCAAGTGTGATCACATTGCTTGCCCCTCCCTGTACTGGCCAAAGTAACCTTGATGACCATTCAGGAAATATGAACTAAAGAGAATTCTCCTTTGAGTCCACTAAGTGAGCTGGGCTTATACTGTGTGAGATCAGCCAGTGAAAACCCTTTGAAGAACCTCTTCAGATATTCATGGCTATTGAAATTTTGTCCTACTAAATATATGGGACAGATACATTGGGTCTGGACTCAGGGCTTGTACATTCTCATTAAATTTACCACTTGGAATGTTGTTGGCCCTCAATAAATATTTATTAAATGAATTAATCATACAATACTCACAATGGCTCATTTGTGATATATTAATAATATATAAAAATCCCAGAAATACATTTTCTATTGCAATTCGATTTCTTTTGCACTCCTAATTCAGTTTTAAGTGGCCATTTGCTCCCATTTTCTTTGCCTAGTGCACTGCATTAAAACACTGTTTTCTTCCCCCAAGCTTTCAATTTCAATATGCTAGCAGAAATTCCTATTAATTCCAATCCAACTATTTGCACAGAACTGACTCACCATAGCAGTCTGCTAATGATGCATCTGTCATTTTATTGACACCCCTAAACAGCTTTATTCTCTTTTCTAATTAAGAGACAAAACTGGTATTGTCAGCTGATGAACCGACATTTGGGGGCTTTTGTTCCAATGTAAAAGACAACACATTATGATGCTAAAACAAAAATTCAGGAATGTTAACAGAAAAGCCCACTAGACAAAATATATTTACACGTACATTTTGAATTAAGCTTGTTATAAGCCTAATAGGCATACAATATTTTGAATTATAGGAAAAAATATATATACACTGTGACAAAATGTGCTCAAAACAAAAAAGTATGGCTTCCAACCCTAACTGCCCATTAATTTCAGAGCAATAGTCTCATGTACTCACCAGACAATCAAAAATCCTAAGAAAAAAATCCGAAACCTTTTAATGCTAACCGCAGTGAAGTCATGGAATATAAGTTGTCATAGAGGTACAAGTAATATTTAATTAACAAGTAAATAGGAACTGAATGTTCTTACAATAAAACCACAGAAATGAGGTAAATAGCACATTTAAACGATTAAAAAAAGAAATTATTTTATGATAATTATATTATCCAATTCTCAGGGAAATGACGATTACATACAAGTATAGAACTAAGAGCTTGTCAGAACATTCTCAGGCAACTGAGAGGTACCGAACATAGAACATAAAAGCTCTATCACTATCACATTAAAAATCTAATCTAAAATCACTGCATGTCAGAAAATTAAGGATTCATCAAAATATTCCCAAAGGTTATGTGATTAAAGGAATGCCTAAGAAGGGACCATGCTCCTTAATTTCTTTAATAAAAATGTATCTTAGGATGTACATTTTAAAATAAACTAAATATAAAACCTGGCCTGCCAAATGAAATCATTATCATAAAGCAGTAGCACATTTTCTGGCACACAGCTTTTGATAATGTTATCTGCTACCACTGTTATTATTATTTTTTCAGCAGAATCCACTCATTGCCTTTCATGGTTCCCTCCCAAGATTTAGAGGAATACTAGAAAGATTTGTTATGGCTGAATCATAACATCAGATAATTCTATTTCTACCCTTCTTTTGAGATTTTTTTTTGTACTGGTTTGGCACTCTGGTTCTAAGCTCCTGCATCATACCTGCATCCTCTCTCTGCCTAAATGTGTAAGTCTGAAGCATCAGTCTTAAGCTCTGACCTTATATCCTGCTGTCTGCATATGCCAAGGCTGAGAATTTACCAGTATGCTAAGCCCCTAAAAGAGTTAGGTATTGATCCTCTACTTAAAGGGGCATACATGCTTCTTATGGTCACTAGTCTATGAGGATTTATTTAGTATTAATTCTTTAACTCTAGAAAATCATTAAAACCAAACATGTCACCTATCCGGATCCAAAACTTCCTTCCATGACAATGAAACCAACTTATTAGTTACAAATCAAATGCTAGCTCATCTGCCATGATGCCATGCGCACCCATGAAGCATTATAGTAAACACTTTTCCACTGTCTTCATGTGAGCTGCCACGCGTGGCCTGACCCAGTCTTTTGGTTTCTGTTCATTGGACCAGGATGAGCATTTTACCCACACTGAGCCAAGCTGACCCTTTCTGCTGGCATATTTTGGACAAGCCAAGACGTGGGGTACATATGGTAATATTTAAAGCAGAGCAAAACAAAGTCAGTAGCTGCTATATGGTCACACAGCTGTTGCGAAGAATGATCATTCTATCCATAGGAAAATAAAGAGGAAAATACTGCTTTGAGGGTGATAATATAAATTGAGAGTCACGTCTGTGTGTAGTGGAAGTTTCAGAAGAGATCCCATCTACACATGATGAGGACAGAATAGCTTTTCATATCCAAAGAAATTAAAACCCTTAGAGAACTTGAGGACACTGGGCAAGAGACACTTAATATATTTGATTGCATTTATATGACAGTCCCTATATGTTTGGAGTTTCTAGAGAGCAGGTGAGGTTAGTGATTTATAGAAGTAAAACTTCCATAACCTTGCTGTTAAAATTCAACTTATGATAGTCCAACTTAGGATGCTACTTTGATAGTCAAACTATTTTTTCACATTTCTTAACCCTTCTGATGGTGCTGGAGATTGAACCCAAGGCCTCATGAACACTAGGCAGGTGCTTTCCACCAAACTAAACCCCTAGCCCTAAACTTTTCTCTGCAATCCTGTGCATACATATTTTGGTCCTTGGAAGCAAGGGAGCCTTCCTTTCAAAGATCCTCTTATTTTCCTGATATGTTCCTTTTGACTTTCCCAACAAATGAGTTTCCCAAGTCCCTGTTGTCTCTTGGGATGGTAACAAGACAGTCTCTGCCTAACCTAATTTGTGACTGGAGGAGGCAGTCCCCAAGATTCTACTTTATTTAGATTAAAAATATAACCCGAAACACCAGGGTGCTATTTCATATATAATATATGTTTCATATATGTTTCACATATAATAGAAGTGCCTGTGATGTACACAAATTGACAAGAAATCACTGCCTGGGCCCTTTCGAAATTAAAAGTAAAAAATAAAGGTGGTGGCAGGTACCAGTGACATGAATTTCAGATACTATAGCCAGAAATATGGTTCCAGTGAAGAACTGTCCATGTCAACAGAATGACCCAGATGATCCTGACCATTACATGATTTTACTTTCCCTCAGTTTTTCAAATTGAAGTTAAAATTTGAGGCGACATTTGACCATGTTGAGTTTGTGAGAAAATACAGTTGTTTTTTTTTAATCATCCCTCTATTTCCATTTTCCATAGGAATCTTGGTACCCAACTCTGCACTGTTGCACCCAGCCCCACTCAGGTATATTCTGCTTGTAAATTGTTTTCTTCTAAACTATTTTCCTTGTTGACACAGATGTTACTCAACATCAACCCTTCTGAAATTAAATAAACAAATGAAAAGAAATACTGTCATGTGCTGCATATCTATGTTTCAGTCAATTATGGGTCACATATATGACTGGTCCCATAAGACTACATCACCAGTGGTGCAGGAGCTAATTTAGCTTGTGTAAATACACTCTATGGTGTTGATAAAATCACCTAATGACACTGTTCTCAGGATGCAGCCTCATTGCTAAACAACACACAACTGTACCTTTCTTTCTGTTCTTTGGAGCTGTTTAGCCAAGCTCTGATTGAAGGGCCTTTGAAGCTGCAAGTCCTTCGATCTGGAATGTTGTTCTCCCAGACACCCTTATGGTTCACTTCTTCCTGTCACTGTTCAAACAGCACCTACCCAGAAAAGCTTCTGCTGACTTCCTGTCCACACCTCCCTCTGTCTGGTGCTCTTCTCTCACCCTGTCACAGATAACCAGCCTCTCTGCTTATAGGATACAGTGCTTGTCCACTGGAAGGTGAACCTGGTCAGAGCAGGGGCTGTGCCCAGTCTCTTCCGAGGTGCTTCCCCAGTGCACAAAATGCTGGCTGGCACACAGAGACATTCAGCAAGTGTACAATAAACGCACATGTGATCAGGCTTATGCTCCTCGTCCCAAACACTGAGTGCATACTCCAAGACAACACAGTGTGAGAGGGTAGCACAGCAGGTAGCCTAAACCCAGGGGTCCAGAATCATATTGCTTTCCAAGCTGTGTGACACTGGGCAAATTCCATCACCTCTTTGTGCATCAGCTTCCTCACTTATAAACTGGAGATGACAACAGTATCACTTAACTGATTGTTACTAGGTTAATAATGAAATAAGGCAAGATTCTCTTTGCAGCAGAAAGGATGCTAAATTATAATTTACTTATACAATAAATATGTATTAAATCGGTGTATTTTTAAAATGTGTAGGGTTACAGTCAGCATTCAAACATTTTTTTGCAGGATTCAAAGATGATCCCACTCAAAAGGACCTACAAAGGCCACCTTCCCAAGCAATTGCCTGCAGATGCATAGTAGGTGCTCAGCAAATGTTTGGTGATAGATTAAATTAATGTTGCCTTAATTTTTGTCTCCTAAATAATTCAGAAATGCATAATTACCCTTAATTTCTTTAATAAAAATGTATCTTAAGATCTACATTTTAAAATAAACTAAATATAAAACCTGGCCTGCCAAATGAAATTATCATAAAGCAGTAGCACATTTTCTGGCACCCACAAAATTACTGCTAAGCATTCTTCTTGAAAGAAGCTACACAAATGACCAATAAGTACGTAAAAGAATGTTCAATGTCACTGGTTATCAGGGAAATACAGATCAAAACCATAATGAGATACCACTTCTCACCCACTAGGATGGCTATTGTCAACAGGCAATGATAAGTATTGGCAAGGATATGGGCAAATAGGAGCCCATGTATATTGCTGGTGAGAAAGCAAAACAGTGTAGCCAATGTGGAAAATAGTCTGGCAGATCCTCAACAATTTAATTATAGAATTACTAAATGACTCTACAATTACATTTCTATTTATATGCCCAAGCCAAAAGAAAATATACATCCATACAAAAACGTGTATACCTGTTATAGTGTGTCCTCATCCACCTTATTCACCATGTCTGGCACTGTGTGTCTTCTGGCTCTTCCTCGAAGTTAAAATGACCATGAAAGGTAAACATCTGAACCAACTGGGGACTCCATGGAAGCCACAATATTGCAACTAAAGACACTCATGAAAGAGGACTTCAGAGAGTGGCAAGCACAATGGGATGGGTGCGCTTGAAGCCAGATAAGGTACTCTGAGGAAGATTAGTGACAATATGTCCTTTACTGTAATAACTGTATTAAAATTTAAACATTCACTGTAAAAAAAAAAAACACTTCAAGACAGGTGAGCACCTGTAATCCTAGCAACTCAGGAGGTGGGGGCAGGAGGATCACAAGTTTGAGACCGGAGACAGTCTGCATAATTTAGTAAGACCCTGTCTCAAAAAGTAAAAAGATGGGCTGAGGGTGCAGCTCAGCTGTACAGCACTTGCAAAGTATGCAAGCATGAGGCCCCGGGTTCAACCCTCAGTACTGAAAAAAAAAAAAAACACTTCAAAAATTCATGTCAGCATTATTCACAATAGCCAAAAGTGAAACAATCCAGATGTATATAACCTGATGAATGAAAACAAAATGTGGTATATTCACACAATGGAATATTATTTGGCCATAAAGGGATGGAATATTATATACTACAACATGGATGGACCTTGAAAATGTTATGCAAAGTCAAAGAATACAGGCACAAACAGTCATATATTGTATGATTCCATAGGTATAAAATGTCTGGAGTAGGCAAATCCATAGAGACAGAAAGATTAGTAGCTATCCATGGGCAAAAAGAGGGACAAATGAGAAGTGACTATTAATGGGGTTCCCTTTTGAAGTGATGAAAATGTTCCAGAATTAAATAGTTCTGTAGCCTGTGACTATATTATGAATTATTCAATTTAAAAGGGTGAGTTTTATAGTATATGAATTGTCAATTAAAAAAATTTAAATATCCCAGATAAAACAAAACAAAAAAATTGATAGCATCTAAAAGAATGTGGTACATAACAGGTACTCAAGAAATGTAGATTTTTCTTAAAAAAATTCCTTAGATAAGTGGAACTTTCTACGTATATTTCTCAAGTGTGTTACTCTGTATAGCTGAGAGAAGAGCTCCCTCCACCTGCTTCCTAAACTGTGAAAGAAGTAATGAATTACAAAAGCCTCACATGTTAATTGCAGGCCTTCTCTCTCACTGCAGTATTTCTCACACTCCTGTGGATCACCTAAGTTTGTTCACAAGATTCTCTTCAGTCTGAGGCAGTGGCTATCTAAAGCCAACAGAGCTGGGAATGGAGACAGCATTGATAACACCCCACAAATCATGTTTCCCTCCCCAGCCATCCCCTGGGTGTGCAGAGTCTTCTAATCCTATATCACAATACAATCAAATACATTTAGTACTAAGTAACAATATTCAGACACTGCTTCCTCTGCTTTCAGCCCCAGCCACTGGCATAAAATTCATTTCCTGACTCAGCAAGAGCTGTGGTGATGAAACAAATGTCTGCACATAAAACCCAATACTTAAACTGGGTCCTTGTACCTGTCAAGAACCTTGAAAACCTTTTCTTCTCTTCCATCATCTCTGCTACCTCTCTAAGCAAAGCTTGAGCAATTTGGATGGCTGTAAGGGTTATAATTAATATATCAGAAGCATTAAAAATTAGCTTTAGAAGTGGATCCATTTCAAATTCTTCCTTCTTTTCTTTTCTCCTCCCTCCCTTCCTTTGTAAAAATTCAGTTATTTATTTAGCAGGAAATGCTTATTTAATATAGACTACGTGCTAGTACTTGGATGGGAGACACCTGGGAATACCAGGTGTGGGTAGGCTTGGGAGAAGGACCCAGCAGCCCACTCCCGAAACAATCAGCCATTGAAGACTCTACAAATAGCAGAGAAGCACTAACAAGAAGCCGGGCATGGTACAGTGTTGAGTAGTGTTTTGTATGTCATAGGGTTGTTATGAGTTGGATCTGACTCTATGGCACCTATCAATAACAAGGACAACATGGGCCAGGCATAGTGTTAGACACTGAAGATGCATCAAATGAGAAAAGAAAAACCTATGAGGTGTTTAAAGTGTACCCTCCCATAAGCTTTCAGGAGTCCAACTTTGACCAAGTGGCATTTTCTTATATTCTGGTTTACTAAGTACTAGTGCTGGGCTGGGATTTAGCTCAGTTGGTAGAGCGCTGCGCTGCAGTCTCTGAGGTCCCAAGTTCAATTCCCAGCACTGCAAAAATGGGAGAAGGACCTGGCAATCCACTCCCATGGCAATCTCGAAACTGTCAGCCATTGAAAACCCTATGAGGGTCACTATGAGTTGGATACCGACTCGACGGCACCTAACAACAACAACAAGTACTTGTGCTAAAAACTACTGACTTAAAACTAAACTCTGAGGTGTTTGCCATTCAGCTTAAAGATCCTTACATTTCTTTCCTAGTGTTAAATTGGTTTTATAAAATAGATAACTGCTTAACTTTATCTTTAGAAATATTCTTGTTTCCAAGGATATAGCATACTTTTGAGAATAGATTATTTAAAATCTGTATGACTATCAAACATGAAAATATGTTATATTTATAGTGTTCTACAGGAGCTCATTGGGAGAAGGAACCAAAAGTAATCAGCCATTGAAAACCCTATGAATAGCAGAGAAGCACGGCAATAGTGTTTCATCTGTTGTACACAGAGTCACTATAAGTCAGATACTGACTTGACGGCAGCTACCAACAACAACAGGAGCTCATTATTTAAAGGAATGATGAAGTAAATACTCATATAAATTCAAAATACTTATACCTGAGTAGTAAATTCAATTTTTATTTCTAGTATTTCCTTAAAGAGAAGGATAGACTAATAACTGAAATCCTTCACAGATGCATGGAAACACAAAAATTTTATTTTATTGACAGGAATCACGAACACCATCTTATGTACTGATACTTTCAGGTAGATGCCAGAAATGTTGTTGTGGTTAGGTGCCATTGAGTTGGGTCTGACTCATAGAAACCCAAACCCTTTGTACAATAGAACAAAACATTCTCTGCTGGTCATAGGGTTTTCTATGGCTGATTGTTTCCAGAGTGGGCTGCCTGGTTCTTCTCCCATTTTGTCATGCTGGGAATCAAACCCAGGGCTTCAGAGCACACATAGTAGCACTTGAACAACTTAGTTAAACCTGAGCTCAATACCAGAAATATCCCCCAGATCATGAATAGCACAATAATCTTCTCCTCTACACTATTAATTATGAATTAAATTAGTTCACATGATATATTCTTTGTTTCTGTCAATTATACACAATTCTTAAATAGCCAAGAGACAGTAAACAATTACTGTATTTATATTTGGTTCTGAACTTCAAATGGCATCTCCATCTTCAGAAAGGGCCTCAAATAAAGAATAGCTGTGGGGACCTATCATGCCAAAATATTTTGTTGTTGTTAGGTGCTGTTGAGTTGGGTCCATCTCATAGCGATGCTATGTACAACAGAATGGAACATTCTCCAACACTGTTCCATGCCTGGCACTACTGTCAGTACTTCTCTGCTATTTATAGGGTTTTCAGTAGCTGATTGTTTTCGGGAGTGGGCTGCCAGGTCCTTCTCCCAAGCCCACAACACCTGGTATTCCCAGGTGGTCTCCCATCCAAGGACTAACTAGACTGACCCTGCTTAGCTGCTGAGATCAGGTGAGATTGAATACTGTGGTGCTATGGCTGCAGATATGTCAAAATATATGTTCCCATTGTATAAGAGCAGAATTACCTCTTGATGTAATATGTTTTTTTCTAATTATAGAAGAATGTTCTAATGCTAGATGTCCTTTAAAATAAGCCAACTAGATGGGCACAGTGGTGCATACCTGTAATTTCTGTACTTGGAAGGCAGAGGCAGGAGGTTCTTGAGGTCAAGGCCAGTGTGGATTACACAATAAGACCCTGTCTCAAAAACACAAAGAATAGGGATATGACTCAGTGGCAGAGTGCTTGCCTAGGACATGAAAGGTCCTGGGGATTGATCTCCAGTTCATCAGGGAAAAAACAAAAAAGCTAAATATTTGATTCCACACTTTTCCATGCTTATGATAAAACATTCTATTAAAACATGAGCAAAACTCAGCTGTATAGTTTGGGAAGAAAGAGAACTACTCTTATTTTGACTTACTTTGAAGTCAAGAACCTGTAAGACTTATACTTTTGAATTCCTTTTCCCTAGCCCTGCTTAGAAAATGCTGATTAAGACAAACAAACCATCTTATTCTTTCCCAAATTTGAAGGAATAATCTACATTTTCAATAATACATATGTTGAACCATGATTAAAGAAATAGATAAGACTTGTTCTAGCCACAAACTAATACGTAAAGCAAGATTTGAAAAGTGAAAAGTTATCACAGGTTTACATTTCTCCTTCCGCTTCAATAATTTCTCGTGCTCACTCCACTGTGGGGTGTGGATATAAATATCCCCACACACTCACTGCTGCCAGGACATCTTTGTAGCTTAAACATTTATATGAGTAATTAGTTTTATATATTCCAGTAAGGAAGGGAATCAAATACTTGTGAGGGGACTGCACATGTGTCACTGTGTGTGGAATTTACCCCTCACTCCCATGAACAAGTCTGTACAGTGACTTCCCTGGGATGGAGCAATACCCAAGGGAGACCCTCCCTAGGTGTGGGCGTGGAGGCAGTGTAACAATGACAACAAGGAGTCCTAAGGGTGGTCTAAGTATTATTTCACCATTCTACAATGTCACTGTTTCTAAAGAGTTTCAAAAAGACTAAATGGACATAAACATACGACAAAGCTGTACACTTGATCCAAATGTCTACAAGTTCTTATCTGTCAACATAAATTCAACCATTAAGTGCATGATGTAGTTTAGGAAGGTTGAGCTGGTGTAATGTCCACTTGTCAGCTCTTCAGGAGCTCTGAAATCAAAGGATGGGAGAAGCCAAATGATAACCATCTCTTCCTGTCTTAACTTCTGTCCATTGTCAAAAGATGTTGTTGTTAGGTGCCATCAAGCACAACAGAATGAAACACTACTCAGCATTGTGCTATGCACACCATTATTTTTTTTGTTTGTTTGAGCTCAGTGTTGCAGTCACTGTGTTTCTTCTCATTTTGAGTCATGGCACAAAAACAAATGGAGGTCCCAGGGTCTTTACTCCCTTCCCATCATAGAGTAGGTTGACTCTACTTTAAGGAGACAACTCTTCCCTAGTCATCTCTTGAATGGCTTCATATCTGGGAGAGGGAGCTCATTTTCCAGCATTATATTTGACAGTGGGGCTAGAATTTAGCTCAGCTGGCAGAGTGCTGCTTTGCACTCTCTGAGGTTTTGAGTTTGATCCCCAACACTGCAAAATTGGAGAAGGATTTGGCAATCCACTCTCAAAACATTCCTGAAGCAATCAGCCATTGAAAACTCTGAAGGTCACTATGAGTCAGACCCAACTCAATGGCACATAGCAACAACAAATAATATTTCGCAGTGTTTCTCTGCTATTCATAGCTTTTCCAGTTGCTTTGGGAGTGGGCATCCAGGTCCTATTCCCTAATCTGTTTTAGTCTGGAAGCTCAGCTGACACCTGTCCACCAGGTGGCTCTGCTGGTATCTGAAATACTAGTGGCATAGCTTTCAGCATCACAGTAACACACAAGCTCCACAGCACAACAAGCTGGCAGACATGTGGGGGTCAAAAGATAGACTGCCAAAAAAGCAAAGATCCTACTGCACACATATCCAAGATATGTATAAACAGGCGCCCACACACAGGAATGGTTGTGAGGTGGCCATGGTGCTTGGAGGTGGAATATGGTTGGCCTCCAAATTCCTTTCCAACTCTAAATAGGCTTGCTTCTGCTCAACATTGAGTCCCAAGTGTCTAAAATATAGCAGGCTATTTAATGGCACAAAAAGTACTTTCCGTTTCAACATGTCAGGAACTAACAAGTCTGCGTCTAAAGCCTGTTTATCAGTCATGGGATCCACACAGACCAGAGGCTGGACAGGCCCTTTTGCTGACCAGTCTAACTTCCTGCATCCATGGACCAGGGAGAGGCTGAGAAAGCCTCCTGGCATGTAGCTCCTGGGTCAGTGCACCTCTTCTACTCAAGACTCCTCAATACTAACCATGTTTATCACAGAGTTACCAGGAGCACCAAAAAGGCTATACTTTCTGACATATCTTATAGGTGTTTATTCTGGAAGGTGCAGAGGATGGACATCTAAAGTATCATAATCAGGCAACATCAACTGAGTGTGCTGTATGGGCGAAACATTATTAAGAAAGAAATTCTCACAATAATAATCACAGAAATGAATTCATAATGCATTGATAATAGAAGCATGCCCCAAAGACCACAAGACTTTCCTCTCCCCATTGTCTCTGAGTCCATTCTCATGAAGCGGCCTCTAGAAGACCAATGTGACCTCATGTCCTCTTGCTGTTAGTAAGTGCATGCCATGATCAGAATATGCAACATTTGCGACTCTGAATTGTAAGTTAATAAATACACATTCTCATTTACCTATGTCTCTAGTGACACTCTAAGTGTAGATCAGCCCATGAGAAGATGTTCACTCTGTATTCACTGATGAACTCAGAGGCTTGGGCTGCAGCACAGTGATCCAGACCCTGGAGCATAGTCCAGGCAGCATGATGCTTCCCTCACCACTGGTAGCTCAGCCATCATTAAGACAAATAGAAAATGGCCAGAGATGTTTCTCAGAGTGTCTCAGTGGAGCAGAGAGAGCACAGAAGTCAGATCACAGTAAAGTGAAAGGGCCACAGCTATAATTGTGCAAGGGTAAAAACAAACTAATGCTGGTATTCTACAACTTTCTCTGACTTGATCATATTGCCTAGATATTCAAAAACAGAAAAAGAGGGAAAAGTGTCCTGAAGCCATTTCTATAATCTGAATTAAAATTATCTAAATTTTTCATGAAAGCAGGGACCCAGACTTTTTTGCCTTTGCCTACTCAGCACCAAGCATTATACCTGGTATGTCGGAGCTCAAAAAATTCTTGAATATATGTATGCATGTATGATGAATGAATAGGGTTCCAGGGTTCTTCAAAATGGTTTTCAAGCCACAAAACCAAGCCCTCCAGGGGCTAATGCAGATCTTTCCAGTTTACAAGGGTGAAACTACTTTTTCACTTCCATAATTTTATGTTTGAAGTCGAACTGTTCAAATCTGTCTCCTCAGGGTTTGGAAAGGCTGTTCAGGGCTAGGTTCTGCCAAGTGCCACAGCATGGAGACCACCTGCTTCTTTGCTCTCAGGGCAATGACCTTGTGATCTCATTTGCATTCACTGTTCTCCAAAGGAAGCTCCCTTATGATGATCCGTGGAGCACAGCCAAGATGATAGGGTATTGTGCAGAAGTTGTAGGCCTGGCCATGGCTACCGTGTCAGGCACTGGGGACATATGTCACTCGTGCATGTGCATGCACATGGGTACATGTGGTGGTGTACCTTATGTATGTGAATATGGGTTCATGTACATGTGTGTGCATGTACATGCAGATGGTGTGCATGCATGTATATATATGTGCACTCATGTACATCTGCATGTACATAAGTGCATGTGTGTGCATTCACATGCATGCATGCACATGTATATGCTATCATGTGTGTGCATGTATGTGTGCATGCACATACCTATGTATGGCTACGCATTCATGTGGATGTGTGTTCATGTATATGTGCATATTTTATGCATGTATATGCATACACATGTGTGTCTCTGTATTTGCAAAGGAAGGCACAGTGGACCTTGGCACTGAGCCCTCAGGGGCAGGACTTCCTTTTATCCAGACCTGGAAGCTGAGCACCACTGCTTTGCTACACATCACTGGGCAAGTGACAGTACAGCTGGGATATGGTATTTAAATGATTCTTTCCTCTATCTTTTTTAAAAATAAAATTTATTATGCATAGTCAAGGTCTCTTATTTACTTTTTAAAACAAGAATAAAAATAATCACATACTTAAAGTTACAAGTGGATGAGGGATGAGGTGAGAAGGGACCACCCATAAACAAATATATGTAACAGGTTAACAATGAACTTCAAATGTATATTTCAAAAGAATTCAAGAAAAATGTTTGGTTAAGAAAAATGGAGAATTATGGTATACACACATATTCATATATACATACAGTTATGTATGTGTATGTGTAACATGCCTAATGGTTTCCAAAGTTCATTGACTAGTTAACTTCATTTTCCCAGCAACCAACCCTGTGGGAAAATAGTTCAGACCATCCCATTTTAGGAAAAGAACACTGGGGATCTAGAGTGATTTGCTGAAGGCCATATGGGTAGTAAGTAGGGACAAGATGGTAACTGGGTCTCTACATTCCCAGACCAGTGTGTTTGTTTAGCTAATCTGTCCTCAATATGTGTCGACGCTTGGAAGACAAAATTACCACCAGCTCTATTTCAAAAGGGCAACTAGCAAGAAATAAAAATAAGGCAATGTGTTCAGTCTATTATTTTACTAAGCTCTCCAGATGCTTTACCTATTGAATATTTCATGAACACAAAGATTCTCTTTGATTGTTTCATTCCCATCCCAAATTCATAGAAAAAATAATTCAATATTGAACCTTTTGTAATGTGAGATGACTAGAAAACATCATCTGAATAAACATTATTATTGTTGTTGTTGCTGTTGTTTCTGAGCTAGGGTCTCACTATGTAGCCTAGGCTGAACTTGAACTCACCAACTTCCTGCATCAGCCTCCCAAATGCTGGGATTACAGATCTGCACCACCATGCCTGGCCTGCTTTGTAATTTTTATGATAGCTTTTTCTATTTACCCTGGCCTTATATTCAGTTCCAAAGCAAAACCTTTCAAGTCTTCCCTGCTCCAGATAAGGAAGAATGAAGAAGTTCTTGTACAGTTGGAGTTTTGCATTAGTCTGAAAGGTAAAATAAGTTGAGTATCCCTAATCCAAAAGGCTTGGAACCAGAGGTATTTCAGATTTTGGATTTTTTGGGGGGTGGGTTGTAATATTTGATATATGTAATGATATATATATATATATATATATATATATATATATATATCTCAAAGGCATACTTATGCACATTTTTTTTATTTTGTGGTACTGGGGGTTCAACCCAGGGCCTCGTGCTTGCATGCTTTGCAAATGCTGTATCATTGAGCTGCACACCCAACCCATTTTTTTTACTTTTTGAGGCAGGGTCTCTTTAAATTACGCAGACTGCCCCTGATCTCGAACTTGTGATCCTCCTATCTCCGCCTCCTGAGCTGTTGGGACTACAGGTGTGCACCACCGTGCCCAGCTTATACAATATCTTTAATTTTGACTTTGGTCAGTCACACAAGTCAGGGGTGGAATTTTCTACTTGTAAAGCCATGTCAGTACACAAAATCTCAAATTTTGCTGCATTTGAAATTTCAGATATTTATATTAGGGATGCTCAACTTGTATCATCTACTCTGTGACTGGCTCATCAGGAAAGTGTGGAGCTGTAATAGAAAATAAGATTGCTACCAGACAGTGCCTGCAGTCATACTACTTATGGGTCTGATCCCATAAGATCTTGGAAGCTAAGCAGGGTCAGGCCTGGTTAGTCCTTGGATGGGAGACAGCATGGGAACACCAAGTACTGTAAGCTTGGGAGAAGGACCCGACAGCCCACTCCCAAAAAAACAATCAGCCATTGAAAACTTTAAGAATAGCAGAGAGCGCAACAATGTTTTGTCTGTTCTACGTAGGGTCACTATTAGTTGGACATCAACTTGACGGCACCTAACAACAATAACAACCAGACATTGCAACTCAGAGAGCCCTTCTATGTACTGTGTGTGCTGGTCTGCTAGGAGATATGGGAAAGGGAGGAAGTGTTTAGAAACTCTCTCACAGCAATTTCAGAGTCATTTTATGTCTGTTGAATATAATAATAAAAATTAGGTAGTATTTCAAATGCCTTTTATTTCACTTTTCTAGTCATTTATTTTTATTGTATTTTAAAGAAGTATTGATCCACAACAAATTGGAAAAGAAATAAAAGAACTGGGCCACGGCCACAGGTAGTTTGGGAAGAACTGGGCTAGGCTGCTTTACTAGGCCTTCTGAGTCAGGTTTTATTTGGAAAGAATAAAAGGCTTTTCTAGAATTTCAATGATATCAATATCTAAATGCAAACACAAAAGTTAGATATAAACACATACCTGTGTGAACCAATGAGAGTTTAGATTATTCATTGTTTCATGGTCCTCTGGCTGATTTCCAGACACAGGGGTAATGAGAAAGACAATCCAAAAATGAACATCATCTAATGTCAATAATGTATAAGGTAAGACATTAAAGCCAAACCAAGAGCCGCACTGGAAATCTAAAATTTCTAAAATATGAACTCATCATTTGTCTGCTGCTGACTGAAAACCAGCCCCCCTGAGGTAGGAATGGCTGCCCCTGCCCTCCCTCTTCTTCCTGGTAACCGAGGTGAAACGAAGCAGGTGTTTTCAGTACAGTTGCTCATTTATAAATGGGCTCTGTGAAAACACACACACAAAGCCACTTGTTTGACAGTCTCAGAAGAGGGACTGAGGACTGACCAGACATGAGGCACAATTACCCTCTCACCCTGGAAGGAAGTCCCTGCAGGTTAGGGGTAAAGTACATCAGTTCAGGATGCAGAAGGCCAGCACAGCTGCTGGCCACGTAGGGCCGGTCTGAGGGAGAAGGAGAGTTTCATTTCCAGATTACAAACCAGCCCTAAAATTGAAGTCATCAGGGCATCACTAATTTCTATTCTTAAATTTCTCTTGTTCTTTCGGATTGTTAAACCTTTGCTATTTCAGGAGGCATCTTTTTGTCACCCTTTAAAAGTTGCACCATTAAAAAAATAAACTATGATGGAAATTTTCTTTTTTCAAAAAATAATGGGCTTGATGAAATTAAATTTGACTACCATGGCATTTTTGCATGCATATGATGTCGTGGACAGACAATAGATTGTTGTCAACACTCAGCTTGTATTTCCTGTTCTCTTGGGTTTCTTTGGTCCTATGACAATGCAGACTCCCTCTAGTGGCTAGAATAATATATGCAAACTCACTGGTTTGTTAACAAAAAAAGTACTCTTGTAATCTGGCTGTTTTTAAAAGAAAATAAATTTTTTTTGAAAATAGACTTTTAAAGTAATTCTAATGAAGTAATTATATGTGAATCTATGAAGATGAAAAGTGTAGATACTATTCTTAACTTGTAGAAATATATGTAGTAAATATGATACTTGATTATAATCCTTATAATTTACTAGACAGTAATTCATTCTTCATAGTGTTCAATGCTACATATTTAAAACAAAGAAGACCCCTTACAGTATTTATTAATATGGTCATGCTTATTCTTTACTCATACCAGTACTTTCTTAGGTGGCTGTTTCCACAGATAGATCATTTTGTTCCAAAGATTTTCCACATAATCTGTAATCTGATCCCTACAATGAAGACTTTATTCAACACAATCAACATTTAACCTTCTGAGTGAAATTACAGAATCCTAAAATATCAGAACTGAAAGTCCTGGTTGAAAGAGATAATAGGTGTGGAAACTATAACCTATAAAGCAAAAAGTCCTGTATATAAATTATTATTATTACCATTTAACCCACAAATGTTTTTCAGAGGAACAATAAAACACTGAGAACCAGTGAGCTCAAGGTACTTGCTAAGGGTCAACAAGTTAGTTAGCAGAAAAGGCAGTGAGACGCCAGTGAGAAGCCTGACCCTCAGTGTTGTGAGCCTCCTTGTGATGTGAGCCTCCTTGTGACTGCAGAGTCTCAATTTTGTCACCTTGGTTCCTTTAAGTTTGTTTCCTAGCATGACTTGTGATTGTGCAGTATTTAGACTGATTCCCACATGAAAGAGTCTCGTTTGTTTTGAAACATACATCCTTTCACATTTTCACATAAGCACTTTTCAGGAGCATTTATTTAACTGGCAGAACTAGTACTAGAGAAGCTTCTATGAAATGAAAATGAGAAACAAAAAATTAATAATTGTCAAAATATATGCATATTTCTGGTCCCTAATGGTCTCCTGGTTACTAGGGATTTAACAGTTACACTCTGAGTTTCTCATACATTTCTGAGATGTTGTGAAGAATTAATGATACCAAATTAGTACAAGTGCTTTGAAAATTATGGCAAATGCTACAAAAACAAATTCTTGCTTTAGTTAGCCAACGTTTAATCACCCTGAAAAAAATAAAAAGATTTTATCTACTGCTTTAGTTTCCTGGAGGGTGAAGGGAAATTCAGAGGAAACTGCCAGTTTTTTTGAAGAATGAATGAAAACAAGAAAATCGCAACTCTGCACAAACATGCACTGAGTGGAAGGTTCTGTGCTAGGCACTGGAGAATGAATTATAACTTCCTCCTGAGAGTTTCTGCATTTGATTTGGACTAGAATTAAAATCTTGTAATGATAGTTATGTTGTTATCATTAGGTGCTGTCAAGTCAGGTTCGATTCATAGCGACCCTATGTAAGAGAGAAATACTTTCCAACACTGTGCCGTGCCCAGCACTTTGCCAGTGTTTCTCTGTTATTCATAGGGTTTTTGATGGCTGATTGTTTCAGGATTGTTTCAGGAATGGGCTGCAAAGTCCATCTTTTGTTTTTGCAGTGCTGGGGATTGAACCCAGGGCCTCAGAGAGCACAGAGCAACACTCTACCAACTGAGCTAAACCCCAGCACCTCAGAGCTATGAGCTACCATAATTATACTCACATATACCTAGAGTAGTAATGGGTTGCCAATTCTTGGGGAAGGCCAAACACATTTTAAATCACTGAGTTTCTTTAGGACATGAGAGCCACTCTTATCAACCCAGATTGTAAACTCTGAGAGAACAGGAAGTGTGTCTGCCTGTCCACTTCTGCCTGTCCAGTACCTAGGATGGTGCCAGGTGCAGAGCAAGCATTCGCCACATGCTTATTGAATTTGAACTCCAGATTGGAGGGAGGAGAACTAAGAAAAGAAAGAAGAACCGAGATAACAGTGTAGAGAGATGCTTTAGTGCCTTACTTGGCAGATATGTGACCTTTAAAAATAGGCTACCTGACCACCTGCTGCTCAGAGAAGATACTCAGTGGGCTCCATTTCCCAGCTGGGTGAAGGTTGATGACATTGGCCAATACTTATCCAGAGACTACACAGCATACCCAAACTGTCTTCTACTTTCCAAGCTGGTGGACAAGAAAAGGCATGACATCTCAACCACTGACAGAAATGTCCAAAAAGCAGCAAACAGATACCAACGTGGACCCTTGAAAGTCAATATCAAATAAACAAAAACCACGAACACTTGGCACTATTTGCTCTTATTCTTTAATCGCTAAGAGGGGCAAGATTAAGTTCGCTTAGACTAGATGTGATCACATATTGGGCTTACTGACTGTGACAATATTTTTGGAAATCAAGGGTAGAATCACTTCAGCCCATCTCCCTGTGTCAAATAGAATGTTCCACTTAAAGAATAAAACGGGCCCAAATATAAAATCCCACCAGTTTTCCAAGTCCTGTCTTTTGACTTTTTTATTTTAATCCTAACACATGATGAGTGATAGAAGCTTCTTTTTGCTGTCAGAGAGATCAAAGAGAGGTTGCAAAAGAATCCATAGCAGATGCTGCCCAGTGACAAACCTGAAAGAAGCAGACAGAGGGGCCAGATGTTGGAGTGACCTTCAGTCTAAGGAGAACATTGGCATGGTGTTGATTTCGATGGCTGTTGGCAGAAGCTTTAGCTCCAGCAGCAAGGGGAAGGAAAAAAAAAAAAACCTAAACTATGGAATTCTTTCCTCCTCTTTCCCCTCACTAGAAAATCTGAAACCACTGGTCAGTGGCACTGATGGCTGTCAAAGAAGTTGAATTCACCACATAGCCCTGCCAGTAGGTATCACATCAGAAGGGAGTTAGCTGAGTGAACAAGAACATCTCCAGGCTGTGCCATTTTGCATCCCATTCAACTTTCAACAGCTGTTTCTTGAGTGAATACAGACGCAAAATAATTATATGAAAATAACAACATTTCGATAAGCGAGACAATGTTTATACTTATTACATGGCCATTGATAGAGGATATAACATGGAAAGATGCTGACAAGCTGGGAAATTAAATAGCCTGTCAATAGGTATAATTATCATTCAATGAAGTTTCTCCTAAATGTTACTCTGAACCATGAACTCTGAAGAAAGAATGAGAAAGGAGTTTTTCACCTAGGAGAATTCCTCAAATCAGTACTGCCAACACGAAAAAGAACATATAGTGGTGTGTTACAAAGACTGCTATCACATTATATGATTATTGCCATCTTTCACCCTATAGGAATTTGAAGGATTTTCTAATAATCCTAATGTTCTTAAAATCATAATCACTTATAAAGAAGGCAAAAGCTCTCTCATTTTAAGTTTTTAAAGAGTTTTAAATCTTAGCCATCCTACAATGCTGAAATGCAGAATGTAAATAGAAGTTTGCTTTAAAATATTAGATATGATTGAAGACCACACAGTTCTTCTGACGCTTTTAGACATTTTGTCACTTTACCTGGAGAAATATACACTGCTTATTCTGAATTGCTGCTGATGTCCAGCACTTGTCAAAACCTCTATCTGTCAAGGCCTTCACAAAGAGTTGCAAAATGACAGATCAGGATGTCTGAGTTGATGGAGCCCCAGGAAAAATGGAACAGATAGAAAATTCATGACTCTAAACTACATCAAAGTGACTTCTGTCAACATCATGTCAAAAGAACTGTTCATTTTTAGAGGGTTTTTTTTAAATTATATAAACACTTTTTTGAGTATGAGCTAAGTGTAATGAAAAAATTTTCTTGGTGTGCAGCATGATCATCCAAATGTTCCAAATATATACTTTAGATCAACCAGGAATAAGGAAAATTCTAATAGTAGATACTGTCTGCCAGTTAAAACCAGTGACATTCAAGAGAGAATTATGAAGATACTATCTGCCTAAAATAGGACAAACCATCTGGCTATCATGGAACAAAAGTATATTTTTTACACACATCAGATTTCTACAACTGGATTAATTTTTTTATCCTACAATCAGTTTTGATACTTTTTTTACTTAGTGTGACAATTATAAAACACCCAATTCAGTGTTGCTTTCCTAAAATATCTGGCATTACTTTAATTTTTTAAAAAATCAATGAAAACCTCTTATAATGCATAATTCTCTTAAATTATTGCTTTCAGAAAGTAAAAAAATAAATGGCTTATGATATGCAGTATTGCATACGCAGAACCACTCCATAATCACATTCAAAGAGCCATTCACTGAATGAAATATGAGTTGCATAAATCTGGAAATGACCACTCTCCTGTTTTAATTTGCAACACCTTTGAGAGGGGAGGGCGGGCATCTAGTGTCAGAACCCAGGCAACTTGATTCCCACTGCTCATATGTCACTGAGATAAACAGGGTATGTGAGCTTGTGAGGCCATGACCAGGGACAGTCCTGTGCATGCACACTCAGAGCAGATAGCGGGGAGAATATGCATAATCCATACCCATGCATGCATGCTCACACATGTGCAGGGACACGTGGACACATGCATGCACAGGCTCCATGTGCCCGATGCAAGAATCCAACACGAGCAACTTATACGGTCACCATAACTGCCCCAATGTGTTAACACTGTCAGTCACTTATACCATGCCACTGACCTTTCCTTTAGCTGGAGTGGAGTGATGCTGACATCAGTCTTTTCTAACCACCACCATCACAGTGACCATCTACAATCCACTGATTCGGTGCCCTTGTCCAGGGGCACAACGGTCCATGATTTGTGACCAGAAAAGTTTACTTACCTCCCAAATGATGAAAGATTTCAAAAATAACCACCACTTCCGGCTTTGAGAGAAGAAGCTTGCTTGAAAACAGTCCCACTATATTGTGTCTATGTTATATGGGAAGTACCATCTATTACTGCAAGATAACCATTTCTTATTATAGGCAGGACTCAATATATTTTGCGTCCTACTTACAGAAAGATGTTTATTACCTGTAAGTGTACAGAGGTGTGGGCCCCACAGCAGCCGTGATTGGTAATAAGCCTCTTCTTCTCATTTACACTGATAGCAAGCATTAGTGAAGATATATGCATTTCATTTCATGGTTCAGAAAGAACACAGTATATGTATATGTGATAGCAGTGGGTGGTTAATGAAATGGTCTGACAAACATAAGCTAATACATAATCATACCAGAATGTGACTGGAACACCTGTTCTTGCTTCGCAGACTTCCAATTCTTAAGGAAAAGTTACCACTTTCAAGAACTGAAGCCACTACTATTTAGACATCAATATGCTCCAAGAAAATTTTCATCACTTTTTTTTGTTGTTGTTGTTGCAATCACTAAAGGGTGGCTATTTTAATGATATCAAATCTCTTTTGCTTGTGTCCTAAGAGTAATGAAAACTTCACACATGCATGAAGCTCCAGTAATTATTTTAAACTGCCTTCTGTTGTCCCCCTGAGGAACACGGTGGTATTTGTTTGATGCAGTTTAATTAGTGTCAGGGTAATTAATGCTATGCTATCTACATGAGATCAAAACCCTTTCTTTGTAACACTCTGGTAACTAAGAACTAAGAAAAGGATGTGTTTTGAAAATGTTGAGGCATAGTGTTAACCTGGGTTCACCACTGAACGGAATTGCTCATCTCTTCCCCGATGCCTAGCCCAAATGGCAATTTCTATCTCTCCCAGGACAAGCCCAGACCCGTAATGCACTGGAATCATACTGCCAGGCATAAGACCCAGTGGCTGCTATGGAATGAAATTCTTTTTTTATGGGCATAATCAAATTAACTAAAGCATTCACAGTCACCAGGCACCTTTTGCTATAGTTTAATCTTTTAATAATGAAATAGTAAACTTTTGCACTGACAGAGAACTAGACTCCCTTGTAAGCAGGGTGTGATATTACCATGTGCTGGTATATTTTTTCAAATAAAAGAATCATTTGGTTTAATGAATGAATGTGATTCTGCTTAAATACCCGAATAAAATTTGCATTTAATTGGAGGTATAGATAGTCTGTTTGACAATAATGTTAAGAGAGAGAGGAAAAAAAAAAAACAGAGATGGGCAAGGAGAGAAGTTAAATACACAAAAATTCCAGACACACACAACGTGCACTACCATAAATCCTTTTTAACTGTTTCTTTGGTAATAAGCATCGGCAGTATAAATCTCCTAACACACAAACTCGAGCTGATCACAGGCTTAAGGAAATAGCTTCAGTTATCTTGACTGGATAAATTATTATATCCTAGAGGTTATTCCAGCTTCTAATAAAGGACTGTAGCTAACAAACAAAAATAAAAAGATCAACCATTCTCTTTATTTTATAACAGATGAAATTACAGGCTGCATGGGATCGACACAATGGCATTGAATTTATTTTAGCGCTCAAAAATGCACCATGCAATGTTCATTTTGGAAGAAGGCTGGTGCTTTAACACAAAGAGGAGGAACAGCATTAGACTGATAATATTTTTTATAGTAAGGGGAGGCTTAATGGCACAGATCTAAATAATAAACATGACTGGTTTGAAGTTAAACCAAATGGATTTAGCCCATTACATAAGTATACTCTGCATGAAAATAACCTCGGCATTGCACAAGAAATGAACAAAGAGAAACCTCTCTAGAGGGTACAAATGCTAAACCTATAGTAGTTGTGAAATTGTGTCAGTATCCATCAATGGCTGAAATTAAGGTTAACACGATAAAATGAAATTTCACTAGCTTAGGCTGGTGGTGTGTGACAACCTAAGAGTGCAGGTGCTGAATGCATCTTCTTGAGGTCGTTCATTACTAAATACCTACTGGGATCAGCTGACTAGCAAACTATGGCTTTTTGCATCTTTGGTCCTGCTTCCTGTGACTTAGTTGTTTATCAATTAAAGTAATAAATACAAGTGACTTTGATAACACCAGAAACACATTATACAGTAACATAACCTCCAGGAACCCTGCAATAAGAACTGTGCACAAAGTTCAACAACTGTGAAGGAACTATTAAAGAGGACACACAAACAAGTGACCTTGACTGACAAGCACTCTTCATTCCAGCAATAAACAGCGGTGGTGCTGATAACTGTTCATTGGCGCAGAGAGTAATTACCTATCTGTCAGCGTTGCTGGTGTGTGCGAAATAGTATAAATGAAACATACATAATGTACGGCAATAATATCGGGCATGCAGAACCTAATGTATTATCATCATTCTCAGGACCCAGGTTTATGTGGCTGCCACCACAGAGTAAATGCCTCCTAGCCATGATAATTTCATTCTAATCTCTGTTCCATATTATAATTTTCATAGCTAAAAGATACTAAGGAGCAATACGTTTCAATCAAGGGCTAAATAGAACACAATCTATAACTGGCTATTTTACACACCTACATATTTTGTTCTTTCAAAAAATTTAGTCAATTTGTGAAGAGACAGGAATAAGCTGTAAATTTATGTGTGACAAACCCTGTCCGTGCCAATGTCAACGTTTCTGGAGATGGGGTAGAAGGTGCTTATGAAAGGGTTGTCAGGTCTGTCTCTGTTTCTTTCAATAATAAAAAATTCCATCGTTTTAAATGTTCCTATTCTGTTCCAAAACAGCAGGTAAGAATGCATTTTTGAGTAAAATAAAAGACAGTTCCCATTGGAAAGGAAAAAAACAATTTGGTTTCTAAGTCAAATTGTCTTCATTTGCTTAAATCACTTAACTACATAACAGAGGCACAGAACCACCTCTGGCACTGGGTTTCTCTACTTACCTTAAAAAACTGTCTGGCTTTTGCATGCTTGTTTGGGATTTTTCCTCTTTAATGTAAATGTAATCTGACAACATTTTTAAGTCATATTTATGATTTAAATATTATTTAAATACCCCACAAAAGGAATGAAGAAAACATAAGTAGCAGCTAAGCCATCATGATCACCCCCTCATCTTCTCAGTTAGCAGGTGAACAAGAGGAAGCAGCCCATCCCAAAATGCAGAATAGAAAGAGCTGTTGGCCAACTGGCTCTATCATTCAGAACGGGAAGAAAATATATGGATGCTCACAAAAATCCTCAGCACATTTGATCATTTGAATCTATCTTTATAGCAAAGAGTATGTTTGAAAACTTTAGGCTAGCAGGAACAAATAATTAATGGAATAGTCGATTGTTTTAGAAAAAGCATTTTAATTGCTTGCCCAATGTCACATGTCAAAAATCACATGAGTGATTTTGACTACAGAAAGTCCTCTTCATTCTTTGGGTTTTTGTTTGCTAATTTCTTAAAGTGGTTTTCTTAAGTTAATATCATAGGTGATAAATGATGTCCTTGGAGGAGAGGAAATAAACCAGAGTAAAAACTCAAGTTCTTCTGGAGTTATCCATTTGTTCTCTGAACTTTTTTCTATATTTCTTGTTAGGAAAGAAAACAATAAAAATCCTAACTCATAATATGTTGTTAGGGATATAATAATATGTTAGTTTTCAAAGATGCACTTGTAAAGAAGAGGCAAGGCAGAGAAAATCTTTAACATGAAAAAACAGAAATTTTATTTTTCTGAGTTCCTCAGATCATGACACTAAGTAGCTTATCCATTCCATTGTGTATCAGCCACCTTTACTGTATGTCCAGTCCAATACAGAGAGGATTGTAACCCAATATCACGTTGTTCAACCAAATCCAGCAATTCTGGATATTCTGTCAAAAGGCATTTTCTAATAGATGATTACTATCTATAAATTCCACAGATACATCTTAATCATATTGGTGGGTTCTTATTTGATTCATATACTACTACTTACCTAAATAACTTAACTCTATCTGAATGTATACCATCACATGCAGTTTAAGAATATAATATTTACTAGAACACAGAAAAACTTCAGGAAGAGATATAACACTATTTCACTGGTTCTAAGAGGAATGACAGGACATTTTTTATATCTTAACATTTTTAAAATAGATTGTTATAGTCTCTAGAAGCCAGGTGGTTAGATCAAGACTGCTCCAGCATATGGCATCAAACCATCTTAAACTCTTGCATTTGATGAAATATAATATTTCATCCTCTTCGGCCTTGAGGAATATCTTTAACATGTTTATCATCAAATGGTCCTGATCACAACAATCATATCCTAACAAAATGTCCAACCAAATCATGTATTTATTTTATGTTGACATTTCAATTCTATTTGTATGGTGCAAACTATCTAGTGGATGGATGACATCAACTAGTTGATTTAATGTGGGGGAGGGGAACGAACTAAACTTACCCAGCTCTACTGATTGTATTAGAACCATAAGAACCTTGTATAAGGTGTATTGAGACAATTATCATTGTGGCCTAATCAATAATTAAGTTTGATACATTTATTGATTTTTCACACCGCCTGGGAACACCAGATACTGCAGGCTTGGGAGAAGGACCTGGCAACCCGCTCCCAGTAATCAATCTGCCATTGAAAACCCTATGAACAGCAGAGAAGCACTGACAATAGTGTTGCGCCTGTTGTATGTAGGGTCGCTAGGCTGGGATTTAGCTCAGTTGGTAGAGCGCTGCGCTGCAGCCTCTGAGGTCCCAAGTTCGATTCCCAGCACTGCAAAAATGGGAGAAGGACCTGGTAATCCACTCCCAAGGAAATCCTGAAACAGTCAGCCATTGAAAACCCTATGAGGGTTGCTATGAGCCGGATACCGACTCGATGGCACCCAACAACAACAACAACAACAAGAAGGAATGGGGCAGAGAGCAAGGGGACTCTCACTCATTCCCATCTTCTGCAAAGAGACAAGCCACTGCCTCCCTACAGCTGAGAAGCACTGCCATAGGAACCAGTGTTTCTGGTGGGACATGTATTATCACTCTGGGGTGTCAAGGTGGTAAAAACAGCAAGAAAACCAGTGAAAAATGTAATCTAAACAAATCAAAACAGTTTGGGGAAGAGGGAAAGATCACTTTCCACAATCTTCTCAAATATCCTCAAGGATATTTATGTACAATATGGTTACAATTCAAGTTGTTTATTGCATCCTAATGTACTAGAAAATTGCTATTGCATTTCAGTCATTATTCTCAGTGCTCAAATCATCACTTTTTCAATGAATGTGTATTGAATAAATGAATGAATCTATTAACAAATGAAAGGATATTATTCGCCAAAGAGATTGTCTTATAGAAATGCATATACAAGTTTGATGCTTCAAAGTTCCTGCCCCTCCCCACAAATCTCAAAATGTTAAGCACAAAACACTGTCTTTAACATGTTCTTTAGTGTTATAAGATTTGGGGGCCAGAGTAATGAAATTTTTTAGAATTGATGGTTTTGCAGTTAAAATACATTTTTAAATTAGAAATTAACTTTTAATATATGGCTTGGTGATGATAATACTGAGGTATGTAAAGTGTAGTTGCCTTCTTATAGGCAATATACTTGATTAATTTTGAACAATTTAACAGTGAAAGATTAATTAAGAATTTTGTCCAGTACAGGCCATCTTTCTTTTCCAATTACAATCCTTTAGAGCCATCATAACTGTTTTAATAACCGCACTGAAAATGCTAGAATGTATCAAGATAATACAGTGATTCAGGAAGAACAATAAAATTCAGAAACATGGCACTTTAATATTTGGTGCATTTAGCCCTCTGAACTCCAACAGGTTATTATAACCTAGAAAGTCCAAATTGAGCCTTAGAATTTTCATTTACACAAAGAACCACTTTTATTAAACACCTATTTAGAAATACTTTGCTGAAAAAAGGAAATATCATTAAGAACCCTGCTAATTAAAAGAAGGGCTAGAGTTCAGCTCAGTTGGTAGATTGCTGCTTTGCCCTCTCTGAAGACCCAGGTTTGATTTGACTCTATGGCACCTAACAACAACAACAACAATTAAAAGAAAAGAGCAATAAGAACCCCTCTATTAGATTTTAAGCTTATAACATTTGTGAAATTTATCAGACTCAAAATGGAGCTACTGATATTAACTCTAAAAAACTAAAAATAAAAATAAAAATAAAGCTGGAATGTTATGAAGGAAGGATTCTCATGCATGATTGCCTGAGAACAGGAACTAGTCACAAAAAAACTCTGTCAGAACAAAAACTCTGCACAAAGACCACCATAAACTTACACAAAAAAATACCACTGCAAGGACATCCGCTCCACAATAGGATATACAATATTAGACTGAAGCTCCCCTTGCTGTTGGTCCTTGTAGCCAAGGAGTATTCTTTCAATATTTTAACTGATCCTTCTTATTTTGCCTTTAAATACTTCCCTTGCCTCAACCTTTTTGAATACATCAGTATCTTGCTATGACATATGCATTCACATTGCACTGCTTTGCTATTCCCAAATAAATATTATTCTTTAGAAAATCTCTTTCTAATTATTAGGTTGACATATTTCTCTCTGAAAATTTATCTGGTAGAAAGAATATTGTTCAAAACAAAAGTATGTCTTATTAAGCTATAAGCTTCATCCTAACTAAAGAAAATCTAAGAGTGCAAAGGTGAAGCCACAGTTAGAATTGATGGTAAAGTTGACAATAAGACCCTGAGTAAAATGAGCTAATTAAGGAAGAAAATTTAAAACTTAGGTACCCTCTTTATTCTCTTATACTAGGAAGATAGTTACTCTCAAAAATAATCTCAGATACTTCCTGAGAAATTGTTAACTATTTAAGTACATGCTTTCTCATAACTAACTTTGGTAATCAAGATTCTAATTCTAATGGAATAGAAATAGTTGTCAAAAGTTCACAATTACTAAAGTTTACTCTCTCGTTGCAAATGGCAGCAAGAAATCCTGGTTGCTTCAAGAGTATAGGAAGAAATAAGGACTCTGGAATCATTATTGATTGGATTTAATTCTGTCCATTACATTCCCTGTGAAATAATCACACACACACACACACACACACACACACACACACACACACACACGATCCTGTTTGATAGAGAGGCTATCCTGTGTCACTAGGAACAACAGAGAGACCTGAGTTGAACTTTTCTAAGCTTTGCAAATTAAGCACATGTCTTTTCTCTTTGAATTTCATCTCTGAGGGAGCACAATAATAGTGAGATCTCACTGGGCTATTAAATTGTTGTTGTTGTTAGGTGCTGTAGAGTCATGTCTGACTCATAGTGACCCTATGTACAATAGAATGAAACACTACCTGACACTGTGCCGCCATGCTCAGCACTATGTCAGTGCTTCTCTAATATTCATAAGGTTTTCAATGGTTGATTGTTTCTGGGATAATTTCAAGAGTAGATTGCCACATCCTTCTCCTATTTTTGTGGTGCTGAGGATCAAACCGAGGACCTCCAAGTGTGCAGAGGAGTACTCTACCAACTGGGCTAAACCCCAGCCCAGGACATTATCAGCCCTCAATATATAAGAATAAAGATTACCATTGTTGTTGTTGTTAGGTGCTGTCGAGTCATGTTCAACTCATAGCGACCCTCCATAGGGTTTTCAATGGCAGACTGTTTTCAGGATTGCCTTGGGAGTGGGTTGCCACATCCTTCTTCCATGTTTGCGGTGCTGGGAATCGAACTCGGGACCTCAGAGACTGCAGAGCGGCGCTCCACCAACTGAGCTAAATCCCAGCCCCCAAAGATTACCATAAGCTTATAAAAAGACTTTCTTACCAAAAGGAATTTAGACTGGTATCAAAAACAGAAACAGGATTGTGAAGCTGGCATTCTAATTCAGCAACTCATCCACTTAATGCCATCTAGTAGCTCACAGAATCACAATTTGTATTAGAACCCTTGAATAATTCAGTTTTAAACAATAATACATTAGTATGCATTTACAATCTACACTTGAACAACTCAAAATGCATACACTGTGTAACATATTTGTATACCAAACAAGCCTTTCAGAGAGGAAATGAGACTGAGGGTGATACTAAGACAGTACTTTCATCCTTAATGAAGTTCATTTTCATTCAGTTTTGAATGTCCCTAGAGAGGCCAACAAAATGAACATTGGAGCCAACATGATTTCCCAAATTCCAGAGTCTAATATAAATTTCAATATGTTTGTCTGATTCAAGGCCACATCCCCTGCTAATTGGTAAGTCAATCAGCTTTCTGATTTGTGAACATCACCATCATGTAGAAGTTCTTCTGTAGGTAAAAGTATAGGCCAACTCACCTAGGAGGAGTTTGGTTGGTACTGAAAAGATTAGTCTCTTCCTTTCCTTTAAGTGAACTGAGACCTTACACACACCAGCAGACTACAGCAGTTCAGAAACTTACTGGACTCTATTGTACGAATGACTTGCAATAAAAGCTAATCACTGGGAGTAGAAGTCACCTGTCTCCTCAATTACTAACACAGCAGACCATACTGGATAGACAGTTATCATCAACTTATACTAGTAAACCATTTTATCAAAACATCAATATTTTATTCACTTAGGTTTTGATTACATTGATCAAGGGCTCAAATTTATATTTCTAAAGACATTAAAATTCAAAATTAAATTTTAAAATTTCCCTACTGCCAGGTGCAGTGGCGCCTGCCTGTAATCCCAGAGACTGGGGAGGTGGACACAGAAGGATCACAAGTTCGAGGCCAGAGAATGCCTGCATAGCTTAGTCAGATTCTGTCTCAAGATTAAAAATAATAAAGGATCCAGGAGTGGTCAAGCACTCCAGCACCCAAAAAGCTGAGGCAGAAGGATTTATGTAAGTTCAAGCCCAGTCTGGTCTACATAGTGAGGTCCAGGACACCCTGGGCTACACAGTAAGACCTCATCTCAAATAAACAAAATTCTCCTTTCTATGACAAATCAAAACTCTGTAATTCTGAGGAACATTTTATTGGAAACAATTCACAGGAAATAATGAGGCCATATTTGTTAATAATTCATGAGGAAAGTTTATATGGAAATAGATTTGTATATACTAGGCAATGGAGGGAGAAAGTGAGGTAGAGAAGAACTCTGCTGGGAATCTGAAGTGTTAATTATGTAATTCTAATCTTGGGTTTATGGTTCTATCTTTTGCGAAGTGGGGATATAGGATCAGGGACTAGGGCAGAGAGGTGGTGAGAGATACTGGGTATGTCCTTTCTTTATGTGTCTGGTCATGTATTTGTTTGACTGAATGTCAATGCATCTGGATTAAGCGACCAATGTTGGACAATAGGGTAGTAAATTTGGGTGTAAATTATACTTAAATATTTTGCTTAAAATTATAAAACATTTGAACAAGCTATTGGCTTTACCCACTGAAATGTAAAGAGTTTGGAGTTTCTGAGATGTCATCTTCTGCTCTCTGCTTTATCCTCATTGTGGCTACCAGTTTGCCCTACTCAACATGACATGCTTATTACATCACAACGAGCCAAAATCTCACCACTTTTCCCTGGTACTTAGCAAAACTTAACACACTGGTTTGCTGTATATGAAATCTTTAATGATAGAAGTCTCCTATTGAAAAAACACAAAGGTAGTAATAAAATATTTTTAAAGTGTAATATTGGTATCAGAATTATTTAGTGGCTTAGATGTTTCAGTTTGTTGCTTTATGTGCCATGATATCTTCCCATTTAACTATTTGATGAATACCAAGAAGTTTGCAAAAGAAGGTGACAAGAGACTTACAATATAATAAAATGATAAGACACTTGTAAAGCTAGCAGAAACGATAATAAAAGAACACCTAAGAAAAATATGTAAACAAAGATAAAAGGGTTAAAGCACTTTGTGGTTACTGCAAAGCACTCAAATGATCACCTCCACGATGATCATTATGAGCTTAGCTAGGATTTCAGAAACAATTCCATATGTTCACATTTGATATTGTAATGACTTTTCCTTTTTTTTGTGGTGGTGGTAGGGCTGTAAAGAGGACTTTTAAGTTAAACATTACTTTTCTGAATTATAATAATGTTTTATTAGAAATTCATAAATTTTTGAAATATGGATTAAAATGTTCTGCGTTCTTGAATATTTAAGTGTATAAAACACATGCATTCTGATTCTATCCAATACTCAGCCCTGAAATTACTAGTTAAAATCACAGTCATACATAGCAGAATGATAGCCAAAGATATTTACATAAGCTTGTCCTTCAATAAACCCTGAAGCATTTGTGAGGGTTGTGTTTGTGTATATTTTAGAAATGAACCTCCTTTCTACTGGTTTGGTGTATCCACATAGAGGGATTTCCCCTAGAGAACACAACAGCCCATCCTCATCTTCTCCTGTGCTTCCCTGCAAAAGAGGAATGCTAACTTAACCAACTATGGGCCACAATGACCTGACATGCACAGTCCACATCAGTCAAATTGGTAGAGCTAATTTTCAGAAATTAGAAGTATAGGGGATCTTTTTCTTCTTCCCTATCAACTGTAGACCAGCAGGAACAGGGATGCTCCTGGCAAGGCATGTGTACTCTGAAGATACAATCATTTGTTTGGATGGATCATGAGGGGTAAAGTAGGGACAAAAGTAAACAATGTTATATAAACCCTTTTGTCTGCGATTGTCAAGCTTCACTTTCCAACCAGTGGAAAGTGAATTTCATATTTTGATTTCCATCTTCCTGTCTTCTGTCTTATTTATCAGTTATTTTGAAATATAGGGGGTGGAGGGAGAAGAAAGGAAATTCAAAAAAGCTCTAATGGTATGAATGTATGTGTACTGAATTGAATATATATGTAATATATTCATTCAAGTAGTGCCTTCATTACTACTCAGCACATATGAAAATTATTGGCAGAATAGTGAAAATTACTAAGAGCTAGAATTCTAGAACTTCTAAGACTGTTCATAAAAATGCAGAATAATTTTATAATTATTACTGTGATTGTATTTTTTAAAAGAATGAAGCAATTCTCAAACATATGCACCCTTTGACTATCAATTTCAAATCAAAATATAGGGCAATAAGTATTTTATTTCTAGAAACTCTTCATTACAATGAACAAAACAAAAACATGATTAGCAAAATAATTGGAATGCATAATATGAGTAAAATCATCATGAAATTAGTCATGTGCATCATTTGAATGCAAAAAAACTCTCATGAGAAAAAGATGAATAATCAGCTAAATAAGAAAAATTGACATGTGATCACTATACCAAGGAATTCGGTTGAAAAAATACAATGAGAGGTAGAAAAGGCAATGTTAGGTACAATAAAAATACATTTTATGTGGGATAAAGTGTAAAATAACTCTTAACACAGTGGTACATTGCACATTGCACAGATGATTTTTGTTCTTATCGCAATTTCACTTTTTGAACATCTAGTGTATCTTCTTGAGGTTCCTTCAATAAGTAGATGATCACTGACATTGATCATGAGTTGTGCACTGTTTGAAGTCCTGCCTCTGCCTCACTTGAATTTTACCCTACTGTTCTGTTTACCTGTGTCCTGATAGTAGTCAAGGGGTTAAAAGTGAGATACCTTAGAGCTAATGTGGATGAAATCAAAATTTATGTCACTAACACAAAAAAGCATAAATGGTATAGAGCATGTATAGCCTCTTCAAAGAAAACAGAAAAAGAAAATATCAACTAGAGAGTGTTTTCTCAGAAAACACTTAAGACTGTCAAAAATAAGCACAATAAGTAGCAAAGGATTTGGTTTTTTAACTAGTTTCACTATACTGAGCTTTTACTTCTCATGAGATATTTTATCTCACATTTTACCTTTTAGAAGACATTTATTTTAGTGCAAATTCATGACTGTTTCCTGTGGCCGTTTTTGGTTAACGTTGTCCTGTAGATGACATCAAGCACAGTTCTATCAGATCACAATGGTGCTCATTTCATTTTCTGAAGGTATTGTGTAAGCAGTATATAATCATGCAGATTCATGACTACATTGGCTTTAGAATTGATCCTGGTGATTCTGGAATCTCTCCACCCCCCTCCTCATCTACCAGCTGTGACCAGCTAGGTCTTTCTGAAGACAAATCTAATGAGGGCACTGTTCTGTCTGAAACTCTTAATGGCTTCTTGTTGTTGTTAGGTGCCATCGAGTCGGTGTCTGACTCATAGTGACCCTATGTACAACAGATAAAACACTATTGTCAGTGCTTTTCTACTATTCATAGAGTTTCCAATGGCGGATTGATTTCTTTTGGGAGTGGGTTGCCAGGTCCTTCTCCCAAGCCTACAGTATCTGGTGTTCCCAGGCGGTCTCCCATCCAAGCACTAACAAGGCCCTACCCTGCTTAGCTTCCAAGATCTGATGGGATGGGAAGCCACAGTGCTATGGCTACAGGCCTTAATGCCTTAGAATGATACAAATAAAATCCAAATTCTTTAGAATGGAGTCTGAGGTCCTGAGGCACTTGATTCTAAATGACAGCCATCTCCCAATATTTGTGGGACATTGATCCAAGAGCCTTGCCTCACATACCACATTCTTGGATGCTCAAGTCCCCTATATAAAATTGTATGTTGTTGTTGTTAGGTGCCTTCAAGACATGTCTGACTCATAGGGACCCTTATAGAGTTTTCAATGGCTGAGTGTTTTGGGATTGCCTTGGAAGTGGATTGCCATGTCCTTCTCCCATTTTTACAATACTGGGAATCAAACTTAGGACCTCAGAGACTGCAGAGCAGCGCTCTACCAACTGAGCTAACTCAGCCCATAAAATTGTATAGTATGTGCAAATAACCTATGCACATCTTCCCATATAAGTAAACCCTAAATAACTTATAATACCTAATGCACCTAATTACTATACCTAATTATATACTAATTCCTATAATGCAATGTAAATTCTTTGCTAATAGTTGTTGTATTATACTGTTTAGACAATAATGACAAAGAAAAGTCTGTACATGTTTAGTACTGGTGCAGTTTTTTAAAAAATATTTTCAGTCCTCTATTGTTTGAATTCTCAGATGCAGAAGCTGCAGATAGGGAAGATGGACTGTATTTTTAAAACATTCATCCCTTAAATCTAGTTAGACTGAACTGCTCTTCCTTCTCTAAGCTTGCCTTGAATGTTCTCTTCTCTTCTCTGCTCATACAATTGCCTTTGGTCTGACATTGTTGCCAATCTATTCATTTTTGTCAATCTATTCAAATTGCCCATCTTTCCTGTGCTCATTTATTACTCAATCATGAAGGAAATACTAAGTAGCTCTCATGTATCAGTCTCTATGCTAGGCCCTGTTCCTCTTAAGTATGTCTTACATTCTCAGTTCTGCCAACCTTGGAAGCAATCTTTCTTTTCTCTAAATTCTGCTAGCAATTTGTATCTCAGGACACTTACTATTTTTAGATTCAGAAACTACCTTTATATACTACTGTAGGCCCATAGTCCATGGCACATAGTTGTTGTTAGGATACACCTATGCTACCATATATTCTCTTTGTTGTAAGGTGCTATCGAGTCGGTATCTGACTCATAGCAACCCTCATAGGGTTTTCAATGGCTGGTTGTTTCGGGATTGCCTTGGGAGTGGGTTGCCACATCCTTCTCCCATTTTTGTGGTGCTGGGAATCGAACTTGGGACCTCAGAGACTGCAGAGCAGCGCTCTACCAACTGAGCTAAATCCCAGCCCCATGGCACATAGTAGTAACTCAGTAAATTTTACAAAGGGATAAATCAATGGTTGAGTAATAGATGAATATATAAATATAAGTACTTTGTAAAATATAGGCAAATTATACAAATATTTTTAATTTATATGAATACATATTTTAATTTATATATTTATATGAGTATAATATATAAAGAAGGGCTGTAGCCCGGCACGGTGGTGCATGCCTGTAATCCCAGCGGCTTGGGAGGCGGAGGCATGAGGATCGCAAATTCCAGACCAGAGGCAGTCTGGGTAATTTAGCGAGACCCTGTCTCAAAAAGTAAAAAAAAAAAAATGGGTGGAGGGTGCAGCTCAGTGGTCCAGCACTTGAAGAGCATGCAAGCGCGAGGCCCTGGGTTCAACCCCTGGTACCACAAAAAAAAAAAAAAAAGAAGGGCTGTGGTTTAGCTCAGTTGGTAGAGTGCTGCTCCACTCTCTCTGAAGACCTGGGTTCAATCCTCAGTACTGCAAAAACAGAGAAGAACGTGGCAATCTACTCCCAAAGAACTCTCAAAACAATCAGTCTTTGAAAACCCTATGAGACTCACCAGAGTCAGATTCAAATTGACAACAACAACAACAACAATATAAAAAGCACCTTATAAAAATACATAAATATACTACTTTCAATTAAGGTTCATATTTAAAATTATATAAAATATACAAGCAAACTAAATTTAAAAGGAAGTATCTCCTTTGTAGTAGTTAAAAATAGGAAAGCTACGAGATCTTAAAGAGCAAAACTACCTATACTTTTTCTACCATCATAACGATACTTTATCTACCACCATAACAAACTGCACATATAGAAATAAGTGTATTGTAGATTGTTCATTTTGATTTCCTATTTTTAGAAGAGGGAAAGGAACTGTGGAGCCGAGGGGGTAGAGGACAGGAAGAAAAGTTCCATATTTCAAATCTTTCAATGCACGACAAGAAAGTAAGACCAGAAATGCCAGGAACCTGAATTCTAATACTATTGGCCATATTTTTCTATCAGCTTAGAATAAAGAGGTCTGCTACAACTTCTGGAGCACCAGAATCATTAAAAACCAGTCCTCTGTTTCTACACAACTCACAGCTGAGTGGAAATTACTTCACAGCTGCATGGTAAACCTCTTGGCATCTCTCCTGCTTGGCAGCCCCACTGCCTGGGACCAGTCACTGTAGAGCAGCCCATCACCATTGCTCTTTGGGAAGGGACAAATGGTGGCGCTGCAAAGAGAGTGAGGTGCCAAGGGAAGGCCATCTGCCCAGTGTTGGTTTTGTCATCTGTCACTTTCTGAAATAAGTCCTTGCCATGGAGAAGGAAGTCAAGGCCTGCAGAAAAAGATGTTCCTGGTGAATCTTTATTGACCCTCCTAATCTTATCTCTGACTCAACTTTGACTTATTTCTTTGCAAAGCTGGCTAAGTAGGGCATTTGCCTTATAGTCAGGCAGATACACTAAGGAAGTACTCTGTCAGGTGATTTTAAATTCTAAATATTTTTATGACATGCCTTCTTCTAGAAACCAGTATAGAATTTGATTTGAATTTTCCAAATAAGGCTTTCTCAGAAAGCCATCTACTCAGTCATCAAATCAACAATGCTAATTGCAATTTACAATGTGCAATGTAGCATGTGCTAATAGTCTTATTATAGCAGTTTCAATATAGCAAATTAAAAATTATTTCTGTCATGGTGACTATGTCTCATTTTCATAAATACTTTTAAAATGATTCCATGACCAATCCTTACTTTTCTGTGCTATTGTTATCCTTCATATCACATGGTTCTTTCAAGGATTAAAAGAGATAAAGAGTAAAGCACTTAAAAGAGTAAAGCACTTAACATACCCCCTGACATAGCATGGGCACCTGGTGACAATGAAGTATCTGATAGCTGGTAGCAGCAGCCAGAGGCAGCAGGAACAGTACTAGCAACATTTGTAGTAAGTAGTAGCTCAAGCCTAACTTTCTTTTGCAATGAAGAATTTTCTTGAAGTTCATACCCTAAAACTCTAAAACTAGGAGTTAAATTTGTATCTACAAAAATAGCACCAAAAAGCCAAAAATATAGAGGCATCTGCAATCCTTTTAGAAGAAAACATTTATTTGGAACTTGTCATTGTTAGCACCACTCACAACCCGCATCCAAGAACAGGAAATAAGCTGGCTGACCTATTGGCAAGTTTTCTCCCATTAACTTGATGCTAGAATCATCATATCACTTAAAAGTGGGAAGATCAACACAGAGCCTTCATTTTATAATATATCTTATATATTATTGCCACTTGATTTTGTGGTTTGAATTTGCATTTTGAAAGGACTTTATTCATGATTGTGCCTCTAGTTATAGAAATGGCACATTATAGTCAATCATGTACATTTGCTGAATAAATTCTAAAATGTTTATAAAGGTACATGTATTTTCTCCTCATTTATATATAATTATATATGTATATATAACAGGTTGGGGTTTGGCTCAGTTGGTAGAGCGCTACTCTGAACTCTCTGAGGCCCTGGGTTTGATCCTCAGCACTGTAAAAATGGGAGAAGGACTTGGCAGCCCATTCCCAGAACAATCCCAAAAGAATCAGCCATTGAAAACCCTGTAATGGTCACTGTGAGTTGGACCCAACTCGATGGCACCTATCAACAAGAACAACATATGTATATATACAATTATATATGTATATATACAAATCTATGGATATATTCTCCTTATTTTTATGTATATACACATATATGTGTACATTTCTCTTCACCTTGTATGTTGTATCTTGGTGTGTGTGTGTGTGTGTGTTTGTGTGTTCTTATAATGCAGAAATTTGTATAATTTTCTTAAATGCTGTAAATCCAAATGAGGATATTAAAAAGAAAAGAAAATTTGATATGAATATATTTTGATTGAATGTTTACAAATACACATGGGAAAAGATAATCAACAAATACTGCAGCACTTTGCATGTAATTCTATTAGTACATATTAATGCCAGGAAATGTTTTATGCTTACATTTATTTTTCCTCCTGGATTGTAAATTCTGTGTGGATTTTTATTCATATTTATTCAATCATATGAAGGAAATTCAATAAAATATTTGTTGAATGAATGAATAGCTGATTAGTAAGTTAGTTAACAAGTACCACCATCAAATTGTCAAATAATTTGTTCCCAGACCCACCTTTACAGAGCTTAAACACAAATTTCAAAGGAATAATACTGATAATAAGAAGCTTAACTACATGTCAGAACAAAGCACAACATATGATAAAATCCAACACCCCAAAATATAAAATTCTCAATATCCAGCATGCAATAAAAAACTATCAGCCTTGCAAAGCAGCAGGAAAATATAGGGGAAAAATTAATCAATATAAGCAGCTCCCCAAAATGAAAGAGGATGTAATACATAGAGAAGGATATTAAAATAACATTTGTTTATAGAGATCTCCAACCTTTTGGCTTCCCTTGGCTGCAATAAGTAAAGAGAAATTATCTTGGTCCCCACATATACTATATAATGTAGTTTGTACATATACATAATCAGAGCAGTCATGAAGAAAATAAATGCTAGAAACATACATGATGTTAAAAAGATTTTTTGAGGCCACATTACTAGCTGTCCTGGACCAAATGTGGCCCATGAGCTATGGTTTAGATGTTCCTGGTTTAAATGTTTTCCATTTACTTAAGAAAACGTTAGCTTGAAAAAAAGTCATAGATACAAAGAAATGGAAATTTTTAAACATGAAAAATGAAATATCTATAGTGAAAACCACATTGGATGTAACAAGCAGCAGATTAGATCAGATACTGTGGAAGAGAAGATCAATCAACTTGAAGAAATAATAAAATACAAATTACTCAAAAGAAAGAAAAAGCTATAAAATGCTGAAAGAAATAAGATAGTCACACTGACCATTGCCACGATGTAAACAGTCTAATCAATACAAGTAACTGAAATTCCAAAAGGATAAAGAGTAGGAAACAAAATTTTCTCAAGGTTTTTCTAAAAGTGATCAAAATTATAAACTCATGTTGTTGTTGTTGTTGTTGTTAGGTGCTGTCGAGTCGGTATCCAACTCATAGCGACCCTCATAGGCTTTTCAATGACAGACTGTTTCGGGATTGCCTTAGGAGTGGATTGCCAGGTCCTTCTCCCATTTTTGTGGTGCTGGGAATTGAACTCGGGACCTCAGAGACTGCAGCGCAGCTCTCTACCAACTGAGCTAAATCCCAGCCCTATAAACTCATAGATCCTCTCTTTTTTACATTACGCTACCCCACAGAGGTTTCATTTTGGATATGGAAAAATTCAGCAAACTAGTTTAAAAATAATTGAGAAGCCCTCTTTATGCTTTCTACTTAGGCCTACCTAAGCCTAATGCTCTACCACAATGCCTACTGTAGGCCATGCTCTAAATGTTTCACTGGTAGTAAACACAGAATCCTAACAAACCAAGGGATAGAAGGAGGTCTTTTATCCCTGTTTTACAGATAAGGATACTGACTCCCAGAGAAATGAGTTGGTGGTGTACTCAACTTCACTCAGCTTATAATGGAGCCAAGACTCAAACCCATGTGGTCTGGCTTTAGTATCCAGACTTTTAACCACAATGCCTGCCACACAGCCTCTGTACCATCTGTGTAATGGATAGACATTAACACTTGAGACTCAGACTTGAGCCAGAAATGCTCATTTTTATGCTAAATGTGATTTTAAAAACAATACCATTCAGTTGTGGTTTTTATAAAGAATATTGATTTACCTCTTATCATTCAGGATTCTGAAATTACCCCTTATCATTCAGGATCCAGAATGATGTCAATAAATGTGGGCAAATGCATAAACAAACTGGCAAAAAGATGAAAAACATGTTAGCATTCAAATCAGTATGACTTGCCATTGAGACATGGACTAAATCAGCAGGAAAACTGTGCATATGTGGAAGAATGTGCACCTGTGATTTGCTGAAGTCTTATTGCAAAAGTAAACCAAGGGCATCCAAATACCAGAATTGTCAGCAAAACTTGACTCCTTCCAGGGGATATTGGAGGGCTCTTGCTATCACATGGCGCTCCACTCATCCTCTGTCACATATGTGCTTCCCCTGCAAACTGTCAGTGACTTGTCAGAATTGATCAAGAAGTCTAAGGTCATTTCTTGGTGACAGACAGGTCTGGACATGAGCGTGTCCCATTGCTGGTTCTGTGTCACATACCGTATGAAAACTGATGTTTCTATCACTCTACTCTCAGTATGAATGGCTGAACACAATGATGATGAGATTTTTTTTTAAATATAAAAAAATCAACAGGATAACTCAACATATAATTACATTTTAAACAATTAGTGTAATGTTGTGAGGGAAAAATGTCATAAAAAGATGTAGCTTCCCTTCTCCCTGTATTGTCAATAAAGCGGCCATACTTCTTGTTTGGGAATTGAACTATCAAGCAACCAAATTCAGGAATAAAGAAAGAGGGCACTTTGATAAATGACCTGAGACCTGATGGCTGCCCAGGCTTCCAAGCAATGAATTAAAAGCTGGGAATCTGGAAGCATCTTTGCCACTTTCAAAGGTATGCTACCTTGAAATTGGTAGAAATCAGGATTTATATTATACTTCAAAGATATCTATTTTTTTAAAAAGTGGACATCTAACTACATTAATCCCCTCTCATTTGTAGTTTTGGTTCCTATTCCTTCAGTCATCAGTGGCCAACTGTAGACTGAAAATATTAAATGAAAAGTTCCATAAATAATTTATAAGTTTTACATGATGCACTGTTCTGAGTAACATGAGCAAATCTCACCCTGTCCCACCTGTTCCACTTGGGTCATGAATCATAAATTTGTCCTCTTTCTTTCTCACTAGATTTGGTTGTTTGTTTAATTTCTCAATAAGGAGCATGGCAGTTTTATTCACAATGTAGCAAGAAAGGAATCTACATCTTTTTATGACATTCCTCCCCTTGCAACATACCTTTTCCCACACTGCGTATGCCAACCACCCACCCATTAGTCACTTAGTAGCCATCTCAGTTATTACATCAATTGTCTGGAATCACACTGGTATGTTCTACTAACCTTTCTGTGTTAGCCTAACACCATATCACGATCCCCACACCAATCACCTTGTTTCATCTCAACACATAGACACTGCCTCATTTCAAGAAGAAGAGTGAGGACAGTATCATCAGATATTATGATAAAGAGACCACGTTCATATAACCTTTCATTATAGTACACTGGAATAAATATTGTTTTACTATTTACATTGTGAATTTCCTGCTGAACCTAATTATAACTTTATTATAAATATGTATGTATAGAAAAAAACAGTATAAGTATTGTTCATACTACTGATTTCAGGTATCCCCTGAGGGTCTTGGAATGTATCCTTTATGATAAAGGAAGGACTACTACTTGACAGTACTTAACAACAACAACAACAACAATACTTAAATTATTCTTTCTAGAAGAGAAAAACTCTTGAAAGTTTTTGGTAATATTTTTAATGTTATCTGACCCCACTGAAGTATATTAAAGAGACCATAAAATAATTGTAATATTTTTGGGAAAAAGATGGAAAATCACTAACTATGAACATAGGTCTAAACTATATATTTTATTGTTCAAAGTGGAAAAGAGACACAGGAATAGGAATGGAACAATATCAAAGATATTCCATGTTGTTACTGCTAAGCATAATGTATAATTTTCCAACCATTTTACCTGAACATTTGCTTGTGAATCATTGTAATACTGTAACACAATACTACAATACCTAGCAAATCATTGTGATAGAGTTAGGAAAAAACTAAAAATAAATTAATATAAATATTAGTATAAGTTACTATACAGACACAAAGTTCAGATATTCCACCCTTAACTGTCATATCTATGTAAGAGCATTAAGGGCACAACTCAGGCCATTTATATGTTATGTTTTGGTATATTTACTATACTTCAAGAAGTTGCCACCATGTGTTATCCTCTAGGTATGTATGGTTTCATGTATGCAAAGGAGGCCTCTCATGCTCCAATAGTATCAGAGAGTGCTTATGCCTTTTCACTACAGAAAATCCAAGGTAAGAGTTATTAACTACCTCTTTATTAGTCATTTATTAGCCCCAGTGTAAAGTATATCAATGATGTATTACAAGGCTCCTCAGTATTAACTCCTTAGAACTGACTAAACATCCAGAGCCTCTGCCCTAAGTCCTCTGCCCAAACTCCTCATCATAAATAAAGGGTCCAGTAGACAAGGGGACATGCTTCTCTAGCCCCTTTATCTTTGTATTCTTGATCCAGGAGCTCAGAAATGGGAATTCTCTGCCTCAACAATGCAGAACCCACTTCTGAGGTACTTATGAGCTGCTTCTTGGGTCTGTCTAATCATGCAATCATTATGTTCCTTGCTATGGCTGAGGTTAATTCATGGAAGCTGTTGGCATAGAATGCTGATAAAGCTTTCTGCAGGTACAATGGTTCAGTCCAGGCATGCAAGAGAAAATGGCATTGTAGATGGTCAAGGCAATATTTGGACTAAAGGTGACATTTGTACCTATGCCCCACAAACAGGAGGCGCAACTAGAAAGGTAACTAGAAAGGTGAATATGAGGTATAGGAGGCAAGGCAAGGCAATTATGGGTGGTTGGCAAGGCAATTATGGGTGGGTGGCAAGGCAATTATGGGTGGGTGGCAAGGCAATTATGGATGGGTTAACTTCTTCAAGGCCATCACAGTTCTATCTATTCTGCTACACCAATCATGATTTAAATTGTCATGGTTTGCAGTAGTTTCTAAAGTGCTAAGTCAGTGTATTATTTGGGGGCCACTGGAGTAGATTTTTTCAAGAACTTCAGCTCATTACAGATTTTAGGACAATTATGCATACACAACTGTCCATATCTGTTACCCCTCCATCATTAAATTAGATGGGCTATTCAAGACTAAAAATTTGCAGAGAGAGTATATGAATGTCATTTGGATGAGTAATCCTCACTTATGACATTTTAGACTGAAACTATTTCTCCTCTCCATGTATTTAAATATTGGACTTAAAATATATTAAATTAACTCTAAAATACATATAATTGAGATTCCCCAAAATCAAAGCACAAACCACCTCCTGCTGAAGCCACACTTTAGTGTTAATAAAGATTTTAGCGGATTCATATATTATTAAGTTAATTGTCTGTCAAGATATTTACAGTACTGATTTCTGAAAAGAAGGCTAGAATGATGAAAGTCAAACTGAGTTTATCTGCCAGGACAGATTGCTGCTTGTCTAAGTGACTTAGTTTGTGTGACAGAGCTACATGCTGCCTTTGGGTTCACAAGTCCTTCAAAACCAAAGATCCATGCTAATGGAAACCTTTTCAACATAAAGCACCCAACAATCAAAGTTAAAGTTTTATTTATTGGCTTTGACCATCTACTTCTGTTATCAACCATAAGGACCCATACACTTCATTAACCCCTAACAATAGCCGTAAGCTTGGACAATCTGTCTTGTGTCTTCATTGGGTTAAGACTTCAATGGAACTGCCTCGATTAAAGAGCAGCCCACGCATAAAATGGAAACTCATTAAAATAAACTTTCTCAAAGGGGAGAACTTCGTTCCAATTGAACTGCACTGTTTTTATTTCAAAGATGAAAGGCCCATTACCCAGCCATACATTCATGTGCTCTTGGCCTAAGTGCTTTCTATTTGACGACTTTAACTTTGGGTCCCTTCCCATGTCTTTTTGGAAGTTTAGAAACATAATAGGAATTCAGGTCTTATTGAGCCTGATTGGAACATAGTATCTGTGAACCTCTTAATAATACTTCAGACCTTTATGGTTTAATTTGCAATGGTGTCCCTTTTGTCTGCCTTACTGGCCTTTAATCTAAGGCACAATACACCCACTTTACATTTATTTGCAGAAAAGCACTGAATAGCTAAGGATTTTTTAATGTGCCCATTAGAAATTGTGATTTTTTAAAAACACACAGGTATTGTCATTTACATAACAGAAGGCAAAGCTGAATGAATAAAAGAATGATGTCAAAGATAGCTGCTGCCACTTGTTTACAAGAAAACTGACTTATGGCTTGAAGCCTGAACACTTCACCTTGAACTTATTATGAGGGCAATATCAGTGAAAGGAAGAACCCATTAAAATGAAAAAGTCAAGAGTCTAGGAAAAATCTCTGTTATATGAAAATATCAGCCAACCCATAAAAGAGTAATATAACTGGCATTAGCTGAAGCAAATAATAATATTTTCAGCTTTAATTTTATATGAATGACCATTAAGTGAAATGAACCACAATCATGGTTACTTAGATCACAGAATATTCAGAGAAAATCTTAATATTCAAAGCAATGCAAAAACATCCCCATAATGGTTGTATACACATGCCATCAAAAGGATATTAAAGTCTTTAAGATTGGATATGTCATTATGTAACTTTAATTCATACATCTTTGAGATAAAAATGGATGTCATGTGCATATTTTAGAAGACATTAAAAAATATAAATCTGTGTTAAAAATATTCCTTTAAATTATGTAATTATAAAAGTATATGTGAATGCATTTCAAATTTTATTATAATTAATAACTTCCATAATGGTCTCTGTGTAATGAAAATGCTATATAATTTTTCAGCACAGTTTGCTAAAAGCTTCTCAATTATATTTTGAATTTAATCTATTTGTAAATTACTTCCAAAGGTTATTTTTCTTCACGCAAAAATCTATCAAAAGTTGAATATATAAATAAAACATTTTCCCATAAATAAAATCTACTATTTAAAAACAAAACAGAAGATCAAAATCTAAAATATCACAAAGTCAAATATAATCACAAATGATAAGCTATGAAAACATTTGATTCTTATCTAATTCTTTACCGGTAAAGTCAATTTCAGCTTTCTTGCTTATTTT
>VMDO01001865.1:0-129439 GCA_007922755.1 Pedetes capensis
CAGTGGCATCATATGGTTGTGAAAGCTGGACATTGAACAAGAGAGACAGAAAAAGAATTGATGCTTTTGAATTGTGGTGTTGGAGACGTCTATTGAATATACCATGGACTGCCAAAAGAACCAACAGATCTGTCCTAGAAGAGGTACAACCAGAGTGCTCCTTGGAAGCAAAAATGGCCAAACTGCATCTTACATATTTTGGACATGTTGTCAGGAGAGAACAATCCCTGGAGAAGGACATCATGTTTGGAAGAGTGGCAGGTCAACACAAAAGAGGAAAACCCTCCACCAGATGGATTAACACAGTGTCTGCAACAATGGGCTTAAACATAAATAAGATTGTTTGCCTGGCACAGAATCGGCAAGTGTTTCGATCTGCTGTACATAGGGTCACTATGAGTCGGACTCAACTCAACGGCACCTAACAACAACAACAGTATATGTTATGGGCATTATATATTATGTAATATTGTATATTCTTTTTTCTCATAATCATTTATTATAGCTACTCATTATAATAAACATAGTAATAAAAATATAAACATCTTAGAAGAAAACATAGGGGTAAACATTCATGATATTTGACTTGGCAATGATTGCTTAGATATGGTCATGAAATAGAAAGTGTTTAAATTTTAAAATTTCTATCCATCAAAGGTCATTATTAAAAGAGTGAAAAGACAACCCACAGAATGGGAGAAAATTTTTGCAAATCATATATCTATCTGATAAAGGCCTCATATCTATAATATATAAAGAACCCTGACAACATAACACTTTTACAAAGAAGACATATAAATGATCAATAAATATATGGAAAGATGCTTAGCATTCTTAATCATTAGAGAAATACATTTAAAATTACAATGAAGTATCTATCACTTGTGTTATTTAGCTTTCTTTTTATGTGACACCTGAGAATACCTGGACTGTCACACCTATAATACCTAATAAAAGTAAAATAGAAAAGATTTATTTGGCTCATCATTTCAGTCCACTGTTCCTTGCCTGGTTACAAGGAAGAGGCTCTCCATTATGGTGGAAGTATGGAATAGAGGAAAGCCGCTCCCTTTGTGGTGACCAGGGAGCAGAAAGAAAGAGAACAAGAGACCAGGGTCAAAACACTTCCTTTAAAGCCACTTACACCACCCTCTAAGTTTCCACTACCTTCCAAGAGTGCCACCAGCTGACACCAATCTTTCAATATATGAGACTTTGAGGGACATCCTAGGCCCAAACTATAGGATAACATCATGCTTACTAGCAGGATTATAATACTAAAAAGCAACAACCGAAACAAACACGAAAATTCAGAAAATAACAGATGTTGGCAAACTTGTGTATAAATGGGCATCCTCATACATTGCCAATAGGAAAGTAAAATGGTGCAGTCATTATATGAAATAGTTTGGCATTTCCTCAAAAAACTAAACATAGAACTGTCATATGACCTGGCAATTTCTGTCAGTGGTATGTACCCCAAAGCACTGAAGACAAATACCCAATAGCATAATTCACAATAGCCAAAATGTGGAAATAACTTAAATGTGCATCAATAGGTAAGTGAATAAGCACAATGTGTACTATGCATACAGTAGAATATTATTCATGCATAAAAATGAATGGCATTGTAAAACAAGGATGTTCACTTTTGGTGCTTTGATTTAATATGATACAGAAAGTCTTGGGCAGATAAATTAGGTAGGAGAAAGGCATAAAGGGCATCCAAACGAAAAAGTAAGAAATAAAATTATCCTTTTTTGAGATGACATGAACTTGTACATGAAATAAATTTTAAAGATTCCACCAAAAAACTTTTGGAACTATACTACTGATAATTAACAAATTCAATAAACATGGAGGATACAAAAATTAAAGTATAAAAAAGGTAACATTTTTATATACCTATAATGAAGCAGCTGAGAAAGAAATTTAAAAATCAGTCCTGTTCACAATAACCACAGAAAATAAAATATCAAGAAATAAATTTAACCAAGGAAGTGGAAGATTTCTGTAGTACTGGTTAAAGAATATACAGAGGGCATGTGTGTGCATGTGCACACGTGCACACACACTCAGAAAAGCATGGCATGCTTGTGGATAGAAAGATGCTGTATTATTAAAATGTATGTACTACCCAAAGCAATATGCAAATGCAATGCTAACCTCATCAAATACCAATGATAGTTTTCATGGAAATAGAAAAACAAATTCCTGTGGAACCACAAAACACCCAGAAGATCCAAAGAAATCCAAAGATGAACAAAGCTGGAGTTACCGGTTTCAAAATACCTTACAAAGCTATAGTAATCAAAACAGCATGTTACTAGTATAAAAACAGATACATAGTCCAATGGCATAAAGTAGAAAATCAAGAAATTAACCACGTATTCACAGGCCACTGATTTTCAAAAAAAGTGTCAAGAATTTGTATTGAGGAAAGGATGGTGTCTTCAATAAATGGTGCTGGGAAAACTGAATATCCGTATACAGAAGAAGTAAACTAACCCCCCTACCCCATCTCTCAGCATTTTAAAAATTCAACTGGAAATGGACCAAGGAACTAGATGTAAAACCTGAAGTTACTAAAAGTAAACAAGGGAAATACTTCGATATATTGGTATAGGAAAAACATTTTTGGTAAGAGCCCAAAAGGATAGGCAACAAAACTATATAAAAGATTATATCAAACCAAGAAGTTTCAGTATAGCAAAGAAAACCACAGATTAAAGAGCCTACAGAATAGGACAAAATATTTGCAAAATATACATCTGGCAAAGGATTAATATCCAAAATATGTAAGGAACTCAAAAAACAAAAGAACAAAACCAAAAATCCAATTAAAAATGGATAAAAGGATGGGAGTGGTGGCTCGCACCTGTAATCCCAGTACTTGGGAAGGTGAGGCAGGAGGACGATGAGTTCCAGGGCAGCCTAAGCTACATAGGAAGACCCTATCTCAGAAACAACCAGCCAACCAACCAACAAACAAAAATGGACAAAAGACACAAACAGATATTTCTTTAAAGAAGTCATACAGATAGCCAACAAGTTTATGAAAAAATATTCAACATCACTATATCTTTAGGGAAATGCAAATCAAAGTGACAACACTATGTCATCTCTACCCATTTAGAAAGGCTATTGTCACCATGGACTGCCAAAAGAACCAACAGATTTGTCCTAGAAGAAGTACAACCAGAGTGCTCCTTGGAAGCAAAAATGGCCAAACTGCGTCTTACGTATTTTGGACATGTAGTCAGGAGAGAACAATCCCTGGAGAAGGACATCATGTTTGGGAGAGTGGCAGGTCAACGCAAAAGAGGAAAACCCTCCACCAAATGGATTGACACAGTGTCTGCAACAATGGGCTTAAATATAAATAAGATTGTTTGCCTGGCACAGAATCGGCAAGTGTTTTGATCTGCTGTACATAGGGTCGCGATGAGTCGGACTCGACTCGACGGCACCTAACAACAACAACAACAACAATTGTCAAAATGACCAAAAAATGCTGGTGATGATGTGGAGAAAGGGAAACTTCTGCAGACTGTTGGTAGGAATGATAATTAGCATAACCATTAAGGGAAACAGTAGGAATGGTTCTTAAAAAACTGAAAATAGAACTGCCATAAGACCCAGCATTCCAACTACTGGGTACATATGCAAAGGAAACGAAATCATTATAGCAGAGATACCTCCACACGCATATTTATTGCAGCACTATTTATAATAGCCAAGATATTCAAGCAAAAGAGATGTTCATCAATGGTTGAAGAGATTTTTAAATACACCCCACACCCCACCACACACACATCTGGCTGTAGCTATACCACTGTGGCGTCAGATCTTGGAAGCTAAGCAGAGTTGGGCCTGGTTAGTACTTTGATGGGAGACTGCCTAGGAACACCAGGTACTGTAGGCTTGGAAGAAGGACCTGGCAACCCACAGCCAAAAAAACAATCGGCCACTGAAAACACTATAAATAGCAGAGAAGTTCTGACAACAGTGTTTTGTCTATTGTACCGAGGGTCACTATGAGTCAGACACTGCCTCAACGTCACCTAACAACAACAACAACACACACTCATTATAGATATATACACAATGGAATATTATTCTACCATAAAATAATCAGATAAAATCCTGTCATTTGTGGCAACAGAAGTGCAAATGGAAGACATTATGTTATGGTAAATAAGCTAGGCACAGTCAGATAAATAGCACATGTTCTCGTTTATTCATGGAAACTAATAAAGTTGGTCCTGCAGAAGTGAAATAGTGGTCACTAGAGAGTAGAAAGGGTAGAGGGAAGGGAGAATAGAGAAAGCTTGGATTACACATAGCAAAACACAGATGGAGGAATTAGTTCTAATGCTCTATAGCTCAGTAGGTTAACTACAGTCTACAACAATTTATTATATAATTCAAAACAACTAGGGAGGAAGAGGTAAAGATTCTCAGCACATAGAAATGATAACATTTGAGGAGCTGTAAATGCCAATTACTTTGACTTGATCATTACATTTATAAGTGTATCAAATAAATACAAATATGGTATCAGTGAAGACAAGGAATGGAGCTTTGACACATGCCATAAGATAAATGAATTTTAAAGCTATAATGCTAAATAAAAGAAGCCAGCCATCGAAGTCCACACATGGTACGATTCCAGTCACATTCAATACCTAATTAAGTGAATCGTCAGGAAGAGCAGGCAGAGTGGTAGCGTCTGGGTCCTGGAGAGAGACTGGCCACATAACAGGTGTAGAGCTCTCTTTTGGAGTGCTGATGTGCTTTATCCCTTGATGGAGTCAATATTGTTCACTTTAAAGTGGTAAATTTTGTTATGTCCATTTTATCTTGACTCATAAAACAGGCTGTGTATGTTTGCCATCCCACGTGAGTCTCCATTCCACTGGCAGGTGACCAAAGGGCTCATATTCACACTCTGTGATCCCTTCCTCCCTTTGCCTTACTCTCAGCCACCAGCCCAACAATCCCTCTCCCAGAGGGATGCATCAGATATCAGAGACTTCACTTAACCCTCATTTTCCCAGTGTTTACCTAGACTGGCCCAGCATACAGCCTGTGGCGCACTCTGGGCAGGGCAGTTCTGTGGTTCCATTGACTGCCGGTGAAGTCTGCACTTATAAGAAGCCAAAAATAACCAGGGTAGGCAGAATGTTTCTAAATAGAAATGCAATAACTTGCAAGTGGGCATGAAGCAGAACGTGGCAGAGCCCCAGAAAGACAGCAGATGGGAGGTTTAGACACAGCTGCTGTCAGTGGGGATGGGGCAGTCTTTGCTGATTACCATAGCAATCAGGGGCAATGAGGATTTAGCTGGGAACAATGTTGCAAGGATGTAAAGAATGTAAATAAACACTTTGCATCTAAAGCTTCCTAACAGATTTGTGGGGACAGCATAGGAACTAAAAGCTGATCAAGTGTACAGCCTTTAGGTTAGAATGTATCTCTGCTGTGGAATTCAAGGGACAGAGCTGAGCACATGGCTAAGGTAATGGCTGCTAACACTTTAGAATGTGAAATGACTTAGGAAAGAAGTTTACATTGATAGAGCAATTATGGCAGTTTTTCCTAAGCCTAATGGAGCAGAAAACTTAATTTAGTCGCTTTCCAGCAGTCTTCATCCTGCCAGGCTCAGTCCATTCTGCAGACTTCCAAGGGAACTTCTCTGGCATCATGCAGGGGAAGGAGGGCTGGCCCCTACTCTCTGCCCTCCCCAGTGTTTGCTGAGATGTAATTCATCCCTCTCATCTTGGGCCATCTTGTTTACATCATTAGCCTGCTCACAGATTCTGAGATTCACTTAAAATCACATCAGCCTAAATTGTGTGATATTATTTGTACATATAATTAACACTATATTCTAGGGCTGTCAATTACTTTATTCTAGAATTCACTGTTAACATTATGGCTGGCTCACTTTAGAGGCCTTTCTTTCTTTCTTTCTTTCTTACTTACTTTCTTTCTTTCTATTTAGACTGAGCAAACACATAATATTTACTTTATACCAGACAGTGGGCTAAGTGCTTTAAATTACAAAGTTATATTAATAGATGAATAATACAATTGCTTCAGCTATCTTTATCTCCCACAACATCAAAGGCTTTAGGAATTAGTACAATGAATATTAAATATGGATTTTCATGGATGAAATTAGTAGTATTAGGAATATATGATATGATTAGAATATTATACAGGGAACAATCTCGCTGTTTCTTGAATAGCTAATCAACTTTGCAATCTCTTCCTCAAGGGATAGCACTTGAAATTTGATCTTTAAATGACCTGGCTATTGTCCACAATGCCCAACTGTATTTTGAAGCATTGGTTATATAATAATTATTCTAATGACAAAAGAATCTTATCTTTATAATAATTCTCTCTTGGTCTCAAATGAGATATTTATATAGAATTGGCTGGATGATCCTTAGGGACAGAAGGTTGGAATTCATCACATTTACAGTAGTGGATATCTGGATTATTTTATGCTTACTTGATAATAAGTGTTTATTTAGTAAATGTCTGAATGTGGGGAGGAATTAGGTCTGAAATTTGTTTTGTTTATAATCTTGCAGCAAGATTACAGAGCTATGGCTAATCCTCCCCCATCTCAAACATTTTGGTGGCCACCATTGTGTGTCAAGAAAAACTAATGATCTAATTAGTGAGTTTGCAGCTTCCCAGTATGAGATCTGGAACTGCATCAGGCAGGGGTGGTCCTCACATCTGTAGCTATACCCACTTACCATAGCTGGGAGATTGGGGACCTTGGCTGTCAGGGTAGTAACCTTAGTGTCTTAGATACAAGCTAAATGATTCCACATTCCCCAGGAGCATGAGGACTTTTTCCTTGTTATTGTGGAAGGATGAGAATGGGTTGCTTCATACTTTTTTGGGGTCCAGAGACAACTCTGTTACTCCTCTAACAGCATCTACCCTCTTATGGCCTGGGGAACCTCCATGAACATGGCTTCCCCGTCCTGCAGGTACTAGCCAGCTCCTATCTCCTGATAGTCACACTCCTATAGAATCCCCTTCTGTGATGTACCATGGTTATTCTGTGAATCCAATAGAACATGACAGATATAATGGTTTGTCCTTTCCAAGTTTAGGTGATCAAAGACACAATCACTTGTGTTTCCATTGCTTTCTGTCTCACCTCTATGGCTGGGCCATACAACCTGTCAACAGGAAAATACGTTGCCTGTAACTAAGTGTAGAGTGATCTTGACTCCAGGGAAATGATTACATCATCAAAAAGGAATCTGATCCTGAGGGACCCTCTGGGGACTCAAATGCTTGTCCAGATGGACCCAGAATTCTGGGTGCCTTCCTCCCAATCTCACAAGCTTTCGCCTTCACCAAGAAGAGAGATGGATGGAAAGCCAGGCATCTATAATCCAAGGGACTTGGGAGGTGAAGGCAAGAGGATTGCAGGTTCAAAGCGGGAGGCAGCCTGTACAATTAAGTGAAACCCTAACTCAAGATAACAAAACAAAAATTAAAAAGGGGGCTGAGGATGCAGCTCAGTGGCAGAAAACTTGGAAAATATGTGAGAACCCCTTTGTTTGGCCCTACAAAGAGAGAGAGAGAGAGAGAGAGAGAGATGTTACTGCTGGAGTGGTGAGTCAGCAAATTTGTGAATTCACACAACCACCACATACAGTTTTGCCATGAGTAGAATAAAGAACTTTAAGGAACATGAACAGTCAGTGTAGTGATATTAGTGTGTGCTCTGGTCAAGGACAGTTATCTATCTGTAGTGGAGAACAGGCTGGCCCTTGTGGGTTCCAGGTCTGCTTCTGGACAGTTACGGTGTTAATTTTGGGAAAGTCACATATGGTCTATCTTGGCTTCATCATTTGTAAAAATCGATGTAATAATCTATGCTCCATATACTTCATAGAGTGTTTGAGAGAATACACTGAGTTAAAATATGTAAGTGTTCTGTAAACTATGAAATGCTATATAACTATGAAGGATTTTTTATTATTCACCCATACCAATTCAAAAAAACTCAAATGTAAATTTACAAATTAGAAAGTCATTATGTGCTAAAAATATTGTTCTAAATCTAATTAAATTATAGCAATGGTTCATTTATCAATTTGTATGCTAAGTATCCAAATAGTTATGCCACAGAATGTAACTAATGAACAGGAATAGACCAAAATAATAGGTTTGTTATGCACTAAAAGCAACTACCTATATATTAGCCAAGTCTTAAAATAATCTTATTCCAAATTCATTTTCCAGCAGACTGAAAATTAGTGTCTTAATAACACCTGGCTTGCTTAAGTCCCTTATAAATGGTGTTAAAATGTATATAAACTTTTTATTTGCATTATACTTTACAGTTTCCACAATGTCTTAATGCATTTTCTCATTTGGTTATCATAAAGTACTTTGAGGCAAACTGGAACACTATTATCTGCTGTGTATACACAAGTGAAGGAAGTGAGCTTCAGAAAGTCCCAACCTTCCAAGGTCACACTGTTTTGTACTAAGAATACAGCTGGGACTCGCTCTTAGGGTTTCTCACTTCAAGTTTCATGCGCTGCCTCTTACGTCACAGATAGTAAACTATATAGATGAGAAATCTTGATTTTTCAGCCTCTCTTCCCACCCTTGGCCCCCTGGGCATACAACAACTTGGTTTAAATCACCACTTCATTTTGCTCCAGAGATAAATCCACAGAGTCCCTTTGCCCCGGGTGAGCTGGGATAACTTTGCAAATCACACCACTTCTTTCTTCACTGATATAAGAAGTAAAACCTTCTAGCATACCCTGTGGTTGGATATGCTAGTGTTCTATGGGGTCTTGTGTGGGAAACCAATGTCACCCAGGTGCTCCAAGGTGCGGCGGGGGGCCTACAGATAAAATAGTATGAGGCATAGGTGATTCTGGAGGTCCCAAACAAGTTCCCGAGGGTAGCAAGAGTGACTTTCATTCCTGACATTTACTCCCTGTGGGACTCATACTCAAAACAGAGAAGATGAACATCCTTTTTCTTCCTGTCTTTCTTTGTTTATGCATCTTTTTTGAGACTTGGTGTTTCTTAGTATGTTTTTCTAATAGCCTCCCCTACTTCCCCTTACATGTCAGAAGTAGAGATTCGCAAATTCAAGGAGTAGGGGAAAATTTTGCCTATAAGATCTTTGTGTCTTTGTGAAATCCATCAGCTGCCACCTGAATTGGAAGGGTTGTGCTGTGTAAACCTGCAGAGGTTTCCAGCTCCTAATTGTGAGTATAATCAGGAAGTAACTGCTTGGGCTGTCTTCTCCCCTCACTTCTTTCTGCTGCTGTTTAAAATAGAAAAGTATAACTCCAGTGATTCAATTTACTCCTCACAATAGAGATAAGCCCATGGGTGGCACTGCAGATTTCTTCAGGGAATATAATGGGCTGGGGGTAGAAAGTGATGACAGAGCAATTATTTCTGGGAAACAATTTTTCATTTGCTATGGGAAGGAAAGCTAGGGGGATAAGTGAATATATTCAGGCAAGGGCTTTTCACAAGCAAAACCAGAAACAAAGACTCAAGTATCAGGGTTCTGTAAGAGTGAGTATTCATTCTGTGTGGCAGTTAAGGGAATTTGAGAGACATTAGATGAAAACACACACACACTCACACACTCACATGCACACACTCCTCTGTGCACAGACCAGCAGTCTCAAACTTAAAAATGAACCTCTGAATGCAGAAAAGGGGAAGCTTTTATACACTGGTGGCACAAATGCAAATTAGCACATCCATTATGGAAAACAGTACAAAGGTTCCTCAAAAATTAAAAATAGAACTACCATATGAGGCAGCAGTTCCACCTCTGAGTCTATATCAGTATATTGAAGAGACATCTGCACTTCTGTATTTATTCCTGCACTATTTATAGTAGCCAAGAAATAGACTCAACCTGGGCATCCATCAAAGAATGAATGCATAAAGAAAATGTATATATACACAATGGAATACTATTCTGCCCTAATAAATAAGTAAATTTTATCACTGTGGCAACAGAGATAAGCCTGGAGGACATTATAAGTGAAATAAACCAGGCAGAGAAACACACTATATGTTCTCACTCATACGCAGAAATTAAAAAGTTGATTTTAATGTATATAGCATGATACTGTTCCCATGTGTCTCTCAGCTTGTGATGCTATGGGGACTTGAGCATTGCTGCCATGCTGAAAGCTAGGCCACAGGTATTTCAGATACCAGCAGGGCCACTCATGGTGGACAAGTTTTAGCTAAACTCCCCAACTAAGACAGACTAGGGAGAAGAACCCAAGAGCCCACTCCTGAAAAAATTAGCCATTGAAAACCCTAAGAATAGCAGAGGAGAACTATCAAATATACTGCCATAATATGAACCCCCCAGGCCAGAAGGCATTCAAGAGGCAACTGGGGAACAGTTGCCTCCTCAAAATAGAGTTGCCTTTAATGATGGGAATGGAGTAAAGCCACTGGGACTTCATTTTAGTGATGTAGAATGGCACAAAATGAGAAGAAATATAGTGGGTACAATAATGGGCTCAAACGTAGAAAGTTTGTGTATACAGCACAGTGTTAAGAAGTGTTTCGTTCTGGTGTATGTAGGGTCACCGAGGCAGACTCAGCCCGCAGGCACCTAATAACAAAATAAAATAGTCATTGCCATAGACTGGCCAGGGCTGGGGGAAGAGGGATAGAGGTTGGTTAATGGATACAAAATTACAGCTAGAGGGGAAAAATATGTTCTAGAGTTCTGTGCCACATCGTGTAAGTATGGTAAACAAGCTATTATATATTTCAAGATAGCTAGAAGAGAGACTTCAAATCTTCCCAATAAAAAAGAAATGATAAATGTTTGAGATGATTAATATTCTAATTACCCTGCTTCAATTTTGTTGTTGCTAGGTTCTGTTGAGTTGGGCCCAACTGGTAGTGACCCTATGTATAACAGAACAAAACACTCACAGATATTGATATGCATACAATTTTTAAAAAAATTTTTAACCTCATTGTTGCTGATAATATCCCAATCCATCTACTTAAAGGTTTTTCTTTTGTTTGTTGACCCTCCACTCTCTCAAACATGATGTCCTTCACAAGGGATTGGTCGTTTCTGATAACAAGTCCAGAACACATAAGATGCAGTCTAACTACCCTTGCTTCCTGCCTTGATTATTTATGCATTTCATTTGTTGTTATTAGGTGCCATTGAGTTGTCTCTGACTCAGCAACACTCATAGGGTTTTCAATGTCTGATTGTTTGGGGGAATACTTTGGGAATGGATTGCCACTTCCTTCTCCCAATTTTGCTGTGCAGGGCTCACACCCAGGGTCTCAGAGAACACACAACAGCACTCTACCAACTGAGCTAAACTCCAACCCATTCATTATATACATATATTGAAATCTCATACTGTATCCTGTAAATATACAATTATTATCAATTAAAATAGAAATACAAATAACTTTAAAATTTTCAACACCCACTTTCACCAAGAGAGGTCATCAAAATAGAAAATCAGCAGAGAAATCATGAACTTAAATTTTACCATAGACCAACTGGAACTTACAGATGTCTACAGAATATTCCATCCATCTGATGAGGAATACACATTCTTCTCAGCACCACATGGAACTTTTTCTAAGATAGACTACATTTTAGTCCACAAAACCAGCCTCAACAAATACAAAAAAGTAGAAATCATCACCTGTACCTTATCAGATCACAATGGAATAAAATGAGAACTCAAAAACAAGAAAAGTTTCAGAAATTTTATAAATTCATAGAGACTAAATAATACACTGCTGAATGACCAATGGTTATCAAAGAAATTAAAGCAGAAATTTAAAAACTCCTGCAATCAAATGAGAATGAGAACACATCCTACCAAAATTTATGGGATATAGCAAAGGCAGTTCTAAGATGGAAGTTCATAGCAGTGAGTGCCTTCATCAATAAGTTAGGGAAGGCTCAAATAAATAACTAATGACACATCTCAAGGCATTAGAAAGCCAACAACGAACCAGTCCCAAAAGGACCACACGGAGAGAAATTATCAAGATCAAGGCAGAGATATCCCAGTTCGAATCTAAAAAGATAATTCAAAGAATTAATGAGATTAAGAGCTGGTTCTTTGAAATGATTAATAAAATAGATTCTCCCCTAGTTAGTCTTACCAAGAGAAAGAAAGAAAAGGCCAAAATTAAAGAAATTAGAGATGAGAATAGAATCATAACCACTGATACCAACAAAATCCAGAAAATCATCAAGGAATACTTTGACAAATTTTATTTTCCCCAAAATAAAAATACAAAAGAAATGGATACATTTATTAACACATATGATTTGCCAAAATTAATCCCAGAGGTCATAAGCAATCTAAACAGACCCATTACATACACCAAAATAGAGAAGCCTACCAATGAAGAAGAACCTTCAAAAGAAGAATTAATACCTATTCTCCTCAAACTATTTCAAGGAGTAGAAAAGGAAGAAACACTCCCAAACTCATTCCATGAAACTACCATCACCCTGCTACCTAAGCTGGGCAAGGACTCATCTAAGAAAGAGAAATATAGACCAATTTCCTTGATGAACATAGATACAATTTTCAAAAAAATACTGGCAAACCAAATTCAGCAACAAATAAAAAAGATCATGCATCTTGATCAAGTGGGCTTTATTCCACAGACACAAGGCTGGTTCAACATATGCAAATGAATCCATGAAAGTCAACATATCAACAGACTTGCACACAGAAACCACACGATCATCTCAATTAATGCTGAGAAGGTCTTTGACAAAGTGCAACACCCTTTCATGATAAAAATCCTGGAGAAGATGGGCATAATAAGGAAATATCTCAACATCATAAATGCCATTTATGACAGATCTGTAGCCAATATCATAGTAAAAGAAGAAAAATTGAAACTATTTCCTCTAAGATCAGAAGAATGTCCACTCTCTCCTCTCTTAGTCAATATTGTGATCAAAGTCCTAGTGAAAGCAATCAGACAAGAGAAATAAATCAAAGGGATACAGATAGGGAAAGAGGTCAAATTATCCTTATTTGCAGAGGACATGTTCCTTTACCTAAAGGACCTCAGAAACTCCTCTAGAAAACTTTTAAACCTAATTAACTCCTTCATCAAAGTAACAGGATACAAAATTAGCACTTAAAAATCAGTAGCCTTCCTTTACATCAACTGTGAGCAGAAAGAGAAGGAAATTAAGGTAATAATCCCTTCACAATAGCTCACCAAATACTTAAGAATCAATCTAACCAAAGACCCTGAAGATCTCTACAAGGAAAACTTCAAAACATTAAAGAAAGTAATTTCAGAGGATAGCAGAAAGTGGAAGGACCTCCCCTGCTTATGGATTGGGAGAACCAATATTGCAAAAATGGCTATACTACCAAAAGCAATTTACAGATTTCATGCAATGCCCATTAAAACTCCAATGATAGACTTTGTAGAAACAGAAAAAATAATCCAAAAATTCAAATGGAAACACAAAAGACCACATATATCCAAAACCAGTGCAGGCAGGATCACAATCCTTGACTTTATACTCTAAAGTATATAAAGTATATAAATCTATACTAGCAAAATCACCTGGTACTGGCACAAAAATAGGCCTGAAGACCACTGGAACAGAATTGAAGAGCCAGAGATACACCCACGAATCTATAGCCACCTGATCTTTGGCAAAAGGACTAAATATGAAAATTTGAGAAAAGATAGCCTCTTCAACAAATGGTGCTAGGAAACTTGGGTTTCCACCTACAGAAACAGCAAAACTGACCCATACCTCTCAACTTGCATGGAGTCAGTTTGAAAGGGATAAAAGATCTCAATATAAAACCAGAAATCTTAAAACTACTACTAGAAGAAAAGATAGGAAACATGCTCCAACACATAGGCATAGGAAAGCATTTCCTTAAGAAGACTCCAATTGCTCAGGAAATCACAGGAAGAATTGACAAATGGGGTTACATGAAATTAAAGGTTACACCAAAGGAAACAATCAACAGAGTTAAGGAAGAGCCCACTGAATGGAATAAAATCTTCGCATCCTATACATCTAACAGAGGACTAATTTCAAGAATTTAAAAAGAACTCAAGACAGCAAATCCCAAGACAACAAATAGTCCAATACACAAGTGGTCAAAGGAGTTGAACAGACAGTTCTCAAATGAAGAAGTTCATAAGGCTAAGGAGCATATGAGAAAATGCTCACTAACCCTAGCCATTAGGGAAATGCAAATCAAAGCAACTCTGAAATTCCACCTAACTCCAATAAGAATGGCCAAGATCAACAAAACAGATAACCAATACTGGCAAGGATGTGGAGGAAAAGGAACCCTCTTACACTGTTGGTGGGACTGTAAATTGGTTCAACCACTTTGGAAGTCAATATAGAGATACTCCAGATAACTAAAAATAGAGCTGTCATACAACCCAGCTATACACCTACTGGGAATATACCTGAAGGAAGACAAGTCATCATACCACAGAGACACCTGCATCTCCATATTCAATGCAGCACTCTTCATGATAGCAAGAACATAGAAACAACCAAGGTGCTCACCAACAGAAGAGGGGATAAAAATATTATGGTACATATACACAATGGAATACTACTCAGCAATAAAAAATGAACTAATGTCATTTATAGCAAAATAGATGGAGCTGGAGAATATCATCTTAAGTGAACAAACACAAACATAAAAAGAGAAATAATATATGTTTTTCACTCATATGTGGGAGCTGAATCTTACTTAAAGGAAGAAAAATACCTACATATAAGTTTATATATAAAAATATATAAAATAATATATATATTGTATTTAAATATACTGTATATAAATATACTGTATTACTACTACTACTATATATATAAATACACAATTAAACATAGTGAAGAAGGGACAATATAAAAAGAAGAAGAGAAGGAACTAGCAAAGGGAAGTAAAGATTGTAGAAAGTAGGACGGGGAGGAGAATCAATGTATAGGGATAAAAGGGGAGAGGGTAATCTCAATGTAAATGATGCAACTTCATAAGTACATGGAAAAATAGGGGAATATAACCCAAATATGCATATGAGTTTTACTACATGTTAGTCAAAATGTTCCATAAAGTTTATAAGTTGATAAAAGTGTAACCAAAAGTGATATAATATTTGCATAATAGAAAAAAAATGCTGTATTACTCTGTACCCCATGATCATTTACCAATAAAGGGAGAAAAAAATGAACGTCTGAGTCAGCAGCAATTTATGAACCAGTTGTTGGGAACAGCTTCATAGAAACAATACTACACAGGATGATTTTCTGGCTTGAACATGTCATAAAGTTTTATTTTACCCCATAGGTTCCTAAACATTAATGTTCTTTTAAGAATTTTCATAGATTTTGATGTCCCTAAAACAAAATACCTTCACTTTTCTACATCAGAAAATCCATGCCTCTCCAAGCAAATATTAATACATCTAAGCCACAGGGTTTAAGTAGAATAGTTAATGTTGAGAAAGTCAGAATCATGGGAAGTTTTAAATACAAGTAGTGCTTGACAATTTGGCATTCAGACAATGTATTCCAATAAGTGCTTGTTGACCACACTTCTACAAATTGGATTCAGCCTGTTCTGTATGATTTCTAGTTCAGACTTGAACTCAGGCTGGTTTCAGTTGTATGCCCAAAACAGAGATTGGATGTCAGTTTATCATAGATGTGGATAGCATGTTAGTGCACATATCTGTCCATTTTATCCTGCCATAACACAATACTGCAGACTGGGGGGATTTCTAAGCAATAGAAGTTGATTCAGCTTACAGTTCTGGATGCTGGGTAGTCCAGGAGCATGTCACTAGCATCTGGTGAGGGCTCTGTCATTGCAGGAGGGCAAAGGGACTGGGTTGCTTTTTGACAACCTGCTGTTATAGAAAATGTCATCAATCCATTCATGAGGGCTTTTCCTACACATCCATCCTGCTTCTTTCTTTCTTTCTTTCTTTTTTTCTTTCTTTCTTTCTTTTGCTTTTTTTATGGTACCTGGGGGCTGAATCCAAGGCCTCATATATACTTTGGAAGTGCTTTGTCATTAGGCTGTACCCCAAGTCCATTTTTCACTTTCTATTTGGAGTCAGGGTCTCATTAAGTTGCACAGTCTGCCTCTGGTCTTGAACTTGCAATCCTCCTGCCTCAGTCTCCTGAGTACTGGGATAACAGGTGTGTTCCACTAAGCTTAGCAAGACTCATCTCTTAATACTGTTACAATGACAATTAAATTTCACCCTGAGTTTTGAAGGGACAGTCACCTCACAGTAGTGCAGATGGACCTGGGCTATTCTCGGGATGTTTGCAATCCTAGGTTTGATGCTCCAGGTAATCCTTCAACATCTGGCTCTCTGAGATAGGAAAGCCCTTTTTTATATCACCTTGAACTTTTCTCTTGGGCTCATGATCATTCTGTGCTTGCCTTCCAGGCAGTTTGTTTCCCTCAGGGTGGGTTGAGTGGTCCAGTTGTAAGAGTGGAGTGCAAGTTCTTGGTGTCCTGTCAAGTGACATAATGCATATTCATCAGTTATTTAATTTAGTTGTTCCAACCCAGTCCAAATATTCATCCTTCAAAGACATCAGTCTCTGAGCCACCTTCCTTATTCTACAAGAACCCCATACAGAGGACTGTCTCTGCTATCTTTGAGTCTGATGACCCCTGAGGTAGATTTCAATAACAATCATAGGCATATCCAACTTCCTACTTTTCACCTGAGGAAAATTTCTAATTGCAGCTCCCTCACAGATTATCAACTTTACCATGGCCTGAGAAATGACCAATCCAGTACTGCTCAATTTCAGTTCTTTCCAAGGAAATTCTCCCATAACCCCAGAGCTTCTGAAACACTCTTCATTTGGAGGTAAGAGACAATTTTAATCAAGGGAGGTGAAGGTAATATCTTCAAAAAAGTCTGACAGAGAATTGGTAAGACACACAGTCATGGCTCACCTGCCTCTCCATGACCAACTCCTGGCTTCCTGGGCTGGGTCTTTCTACCAGCTGAGGGCAGAGTGCTCAGTGGAGCTCCTAAAACAGACACCTTGTTGGAATCTGTGTTTGTCAGCTGTCCATCGCTGTAACAAATATGGGAAGTAATTCATTTATAAAGAGAAAAAAGGTTTACTTTGGCTCACTGTTTTAGAAGTTTAGTCTATGCATGGCCCCATGTCTTTGGGTCCATGGAGCAGCAGCACATCATGGAAGGACTGCATGGTGGACAAAACCAGTCACCTCATGGCCAAGAAGCAAAAGAGTGAATGAGGAAAGTGCTGAGGCTCTGTTGCCTTCAAGGGCACGCCCCCAATGACCCAAAACCTCCCACTAGGCTCCACCTCTTTAAGGTTCCACCACTTCCCAAGAGCACCACCTTTGGGACCAAATCTTTAATCCCCGGGCTTGTGAGGACATTCAATATCCAAACTATAGCAGAGGCCAAGATCTGTAACCAGCTGGATTCATAATAGCAAGTAAGTATCTTGTTCCTCCTCTGTGTGTCAAAACTCCATTATAAGTTCATGCATACATCTAGTCTTATATTGTAGCCTCAATGAAATTCACCGCTACTTTCCTCTTTCTATGTCACTTTATGTATGTGGCTATGTGTCTAAATGCAGACATAAACATATTCACAGAGAAAGATGACTGTGACTCAGGTTATAAATGTGCTGTTAGTTTTTTTTTTGTTTTTTTGTTTTTTTTTGTCCTGGTGCAGATGACTACGTGTCTTAAACCCCTTGAGTGAGTGATGCTTTGCTTTAGAAAGCTGGCACTCCAAAAATAAGGCTTGGGCTGAGTCATCAATCCTGGGCCCAGGAAAGTGAGATGGTAGAGCACCTTTGCAGGAAAGGCCCATTGAACAAGTGGTAGGACTTTATCAGGGCAGGAAACCTATGGCCCAGAGGCTAAATTTAATCTACTGCCTATTTTAAAAATAAAGTTTTATTGAAACACAGCCATACTCATCACCTAGGCATTGTTTATCATTGCTTGTATCTGACAATGGTAGAATGATATAGTTGCATCAGAGGCTGTATTTGGCCTGAAAATGTGGAGTTTATTACCTAGCCTTTCAAAAACATTTTGCTGATTTCTGCTTTTTTCCCTACATCTGTGAACAGGTCATATTTTCCACATTTTTTTGTGCATTGACTTATTTTAGCACTGTAACACCTTGTGACATATGTATGGTTTATGTCCTTATGCCTAAATTTCTGATGAGGAAAATGGAGCTCAGAAAGGTTATATGGCATTTCCTCATTCCATCATCGATCTCTAACCAGGAGGGACTGGCATTAAGATTTTCTAGTTCCCTATGTACCCTACCCCTAGCCTGCAGCCATACCACTGTGGCATCCAATCCCATCAGATCTCGGAAGCTAAGCAGGGTCAGGCCTGGTTAGTACTTGGATGGGAGAACACCCAGGAACACCAGGTGCTGTAGGCTTTGGAGAAGGACCCAGCAACCCACTCCAAAAAAACAATCAGCCATTGAAAACCCTTTGAGTAGCAGAGAAGCACTGACTATATTGTTTTGCCTGTTGTTCATAGGGTTGTTATGAGTCAGACTCCAATTCCATGGCATCTAACAACAACAACAACAACATGCTCCCAACTCCACCAACATCTGAGCAGAAGCCTTTCTTTTATATCTGACTGAGGATGAAGAATTTCAACCCATATTGTCAAGCTGCCCTTTCATAGATTGGCATCAAATGAGAGTAGAGGCCAGTGTGATGGGCTCCCAAGTACTTGCTCTGCCACTTGCCAAATGAGGGGTTGGGGCAAGTCATTTGATTCTTCTGGATCTGAATTCCTCACTTATAATATAAATCAGTGAGTTAAAAAAATCAAACTAAACAAAAAACAGAACAAAACAAAACAAACAAAAAAAGGCCAGGTGTGGTGGCGTTCACCTGTAATTCCAGTGACTCAGGCGACAAAGGCAGGAGGATTGAAAGTTTGAGACCAGAGGCAGTATGCATAATTTAGACAAACCTTGTCTCAAAATGTAAAAAAATAAAAATAAAAAGGGCTGTGGTACAGCACTTGCAAAGCATGAAAATGCAAGGCCCTGGGTTCAACCCCCAGGATTGCAAAAAAAAAAAAAAAAAAAAAAAAAAAACCCTCTAAGTCATCAACAAGTTGAAGTTTTGCAAAATATCCCAGTTATGTTCCCTTCTTAACACTGCTACATTTTTTTAGATAGTCCCATGTGCCCACACACAAGTGAGTTGTGCAGGAGGCACGGGGAGAAGCAGGCATCAGGAGAGGGCAGGTGTCTTCTGCTGCTCTGGCCCTGGTTTTGTCTTTTCTCTTTCCCTGGGTCTTCTTACATTATCGCCATGTACTGCTGGCCCTGAGCATTTCCTGGAAAACTGCAGATCTGCATAGAGTCTGGTGAGGGGGCTGGTGTCTGTGCAAAAAAGGGGACAAAGAGAACAGTCACTTATTTTGTTACCAAAGAGTGTTTCTTTTTTTTTTCCTTTTAATGGAATGTGCTATTTTTAAGTCCGCATCAGCCTGCAAGTGTGTGTGCAGCAATTGTCCTGAACACATTTGAATAATGTCTCTGCAGCCCTCTGTGATGTGGTGCAGAACAGCAACTTTGTACTTTGCATTTTTATTGTGATGAAGATATTTTATGACAGTGTTTGAGTCTTAACAATAACAAAAAATTCCTAAAAACAAGGCATTTCAAGAACACATTATACAAAAGGAAGGTGACCCAGGCTGACCTTCTCCCTGAAACCTGGATTGTGGGAAGTCTGGTTTCCCAGACAGTAAGGACTCCTGACCAGTCTATGGAAGTTAGTAATCATTACATTCAGAGCCTCACATTGCCCCACTCAGCTGCCCCACCAGCTGCACCAGGACCAACTGCAGGGTGAGACCAGCAATTCCAAGGTCTGCACCAATGTCCTGTCATCTTCTTGTCTCTTTGCTGTCACTTTCTCCTCTCCCATCTCTATATGAATTTGCCGTGTGTGTGTGTGTGTGTGTGTGTGTGTGTGTGTGTGTGCGTGTGTGCATGTGTGTGTGTGTGTGTCAGGCAAGTTCCAGCCAATAGAGAAATAGTTATAAAGATAATTGGAGGAGCTGAAAAATCCAAAGAAGGGATTGTTAGGCAACCCAGAGATACAGCAATAGCAGGAAACTGTTGTCACCTCCTGGCGAACCCAGGGAGGAGATGGTGCTACCAGCGTAAATCAAGTCCACGTCAAGATCTCCTAAAAGAGCTAGACCATAGACAGGGATGGTTTGAAGAAAGCTGGAACAATAGAGGAGGCAAAGGCACTTCAGAGGCTTCCAAAACAAAGGGAGTGGGGAAGAGCGACTCCTTGGCATCTCTCTTCCTTCTATCTTCCTGTCTCTTGCCAATGACTCCCACTGGCTGTTCTCAGTGAACTAGTAAGAAAGCCCAGAAAACTTAGTTGTCATGGGTCAGCTTCTTGAAACACAAACCAGAGCAGAAAGTTTATCTGAGAGATAACAGTCAAAAACACACAGTACTTTAGGCAGTAGTGAGTTCTGTCAAACTTGACTTCCCTAAAAGAAGTCTCCGTTGGCCTGGGAAAGTTTTCTTCTGCCCATAAAACATGTTATAACTGACAATGACAGAAAGGGAACCAAGTGACACTAATGAGGCTACAGAACTGGGTCTGGGTGGCGGGGGTGGGGAAACCTTGGACTTGTGCTCATATCTGGGGGCTGCAAACTGATGTCTTGGTTGAGAGAAGCTGTGGCAGACAAGTCAAACCACAGGAGATTCCAGTGGGCAGACACAGTGACCTCTCCATGGCCTCTCTGGCTGCCTCATTTTTGTGCCAGACGCTAGCTAGCAGATAGTGGTTTAAGGAGAAGGCTTTCCGAAGGAGGGGTTGCAAAGTGGTGAACCCAATGTTCAGACCCCCATCAAACAGAGCAGTACTTAAACTGGAAGGGTCAACCACACCTGGCCCTTTGTGCAGAGGCAATGCCTTCGCACATTAGGCCCTCTCGGCTCGCAGAGGCCAGCCTCCAACAACAAGCTGTGCTCCTATTGAGAATTTACCCAAAAGGAGATGTGTCAACATACCAGAGACACCTGCATCTCCATGTTCAACACAGTACTTTTCATAATAGCAAGGATATGGAATCAACCAAAGTGACCATCAACAGAAGAATGGATTAAAAAACAACATGGTACATATACACAATGGAATACTACTCAGCACTCAAAAAAATGAAATAATGCCATTTGTAGCAAAATGGATGGAATTGGAGAAAATTAATTTAAGTGAACGAACACAAGCTCAGAAAGAGAAATACCACATGTTCTCACTCATATGTGGGAGCTGAATCAAAATTACAAAAAGGAAAAAACCTATGTAGAGGTCAGGACATTTAAAAATAAAAGGTAAAGTTGATCTAGTGGAGAAAGGACAATTTGGGGACTGCAAAAGAAGGAGGGAGGAATCTAGTGAAAGGAGAAAATCCTGGGAGAGGAGAGAGGGGAGAGGAGGAACAAGGAGGAGTGAGGAATGCAGAAGGGGGTGACGTCAGGGTGAACAGCCCAACTTTAATAGTCCTGGAAATAATTATAATAACACCAATAATACCAAAGAATGGTAATAATACAGATGGGCTAAAAAATTCATGTAATAGTAGTGACAATGTAAAAAGATAGTTCACAGCAGAAAAAGTTTCAATCTTAAACATAATTGGGATCCAAGGATAAATAGAAAAATATTACCACAAAAAGACAAACAAATGGAAGAGACATCTTTGGTGGGGGGATGGGAAGGGGAGAGGAAGTGCACAAGAGGTTAAGGGGGAACTTATCTGTGTAATGTACAACAAAATGCATACATGGAAATGTCACAATGAAATGCATGTCAGAATGAATCACATTAAGTTGTACATTAAAAATTTCCAATAAAAAAAAAAAGCTGTGTTCAAGATAATTGCCAGTGTTGACTACCCACATTGCTCCTAACCTCCCAAGGCTGGTCTTGATGTTCTGACTCTGCAGGTTTGACTTGGAGCTCCACCTCTGGCTCCTCAGGAATTTTATTTCTGCACTGATTCTGATTGAGTGTGTTACTGCAGCCCTGGACTTCTCCCTGTCTTGGAAGAGCTCTGCTCCTGCTGTTGGGCATGCAGCAAGCATTGCTACCCCTGCCCTGCCACCCTGCCAACCCCAGGCCCACAGGAGAGTACATCTGAGAAGCAAAGAGGCAGTGAGATGGCAGGAAGGGAACCAATCACTTGTGGAATAGGCTGGGTGCATGAGCTACCCACAGGTGCCATGGAAGAATGTGGCTCCCAGTACCCTCATCACAGCCTTCGTCAGGGGATGGTGTATGTGTGTGGCTGTCCTGGGCTTTCCATGTTACCCATTTTCCACGCATCCCAGGCTCCATCACTGGTCCACAGCATGTGCACTTTTTCATCCATTATGGAAAATCCAAGGGAAGCTGCCTCTCATCCCTTCCTTTCCAAAATCATGACAACTCCCTCTGTTTCAAGACTTTCTTTGTTTGTTAATAACTCAATATTTGAATGGTAATTGTATTATTGACTGTCTTCATGATACCAGAGGATAATTTTTCCTCTGTCTCCAACTCTGCACCTGTACAAAGATATATAATTTTAATACCCTCCATATAGGATTGCAATGAAAAAATGAAGTAGTTCATAAAGACTTTACTATAAATGCTCAATAAACACTGATTGACACCACAGTAAAAGAGACTTCCCAGATCTGTACTTTCTACATACTTCTTACAACATTGCCAGCTTGTTTTGTAGATTTTTATGACCACTTCCTTCCACACAAAAGAAAGCAGGTGATGAATGTCACAACCATTTTAATTCTTTACAAATTTCCATCCTCGGGTCCCTTATTCTAATCCTCAGAAATTCCTAAATCTTTTGTTTCTTTTGGAGCTCAGTAGATTTTCTGGTCCCTGATTTTTTATTTAGAAGCATCAGTGTGGCTTTGACTTTCCTTGTATCTGTCAATTTTGTGCCTCATGAAAATGCCATTGTCTAGTATCTAAGTTCAAGTGCACACTGTGGATTCTTTAAGTCTCACCAGTAGATGGCTGCTTATCTCTAAGGGCCCTGTGATTTCCTTGTGAATTCAGCTTCCAAAAGTTTCAAAAAGAATAAGACAACACCTTTTCAGGAGTTTGAAGCAAAGAAAGAGGTATTATTTGTAAGAATCTCAAACATAGCCAGTCTCCTAAAATGGTATCCCCTTGCTATCAGTCAAGTCACATCTTGATTGACTTCTAGCCACATGTCCTTGTTTTTCTGCTTTGTTGTTTACCAAACAAAATGTGTGGACAAGCTCTAAATCAAGGAGTAGGTAAATATATTCTGGTCATGAGAATGTGGATAATGGATTAGTAAATAAAATATTTGCTTATATTTGTGCAATCTTATATTCTTTATTGGTAGTGGGATTAGAACCTGGCTTGCCAGACACTCAGCCCAGTGCCTTTCTGATCTGATAGACTTACAAGAAGGTTTAAACCTCTAGTTTTTTAGGATAGATTAAAATGGACCATCAGCAGGACAAGAGAGAAAGAAAGGAAGCTTCTACCTCTGGCTGCAGGCTGAATGTGGATGGTCCTATCACTATGAATGGAGGAGAGGCATGAATTTATTCAAACTGTGGCTCCAGTGCTTGTTAGTTAAATGACTTTGAGTGTTTCTTTTCAGCTCAGTGCCTCGGTTTCCTCAACTAAAAAATAGAAAGACTCATAAAATCTACTTTATAAGATCAGGGTGTGGTTTAGATGAATTCATACATGTAAAACACTTAGAAAAGTCCCTGACAGGTTCAGAAATAAGCAATGTGGCGCAAGCAGTCCCAAAAATCTGTTGAGTGAAATACCAAGCATTTACTTCTCAGTTGTTCTCAGATCAACCAAGGCAACTTGAACCTGCAGATTGCACTAGACATGCTTCCTGCTCCCTTGTGCCCCTTGGGCCAGTGGGCCAGGCAGGAACATTCCTCTGTTCTTATGGCAGAAGTGCAAGAGGACAAGATCAAATGGTAAGCAGAGGAAGCCTCTGCTTCTTTTACATCCAGTGATAATGGTGTTGGCTAAACAAGACATGTGGTCAAACCAAAGATCAAGGACCAGAGGAATATACTCTGTCTCTGTAGGAGACATGGGCATGAATGCGGAGGGAGTATGAAGGATGGGGGTTAATAATTTAATCTACCACATCGGCACATAATAAAAGCTCAGTGAGTGTTAGCTATCTAAACACTTTTTAATTTATTCATTCATTAATTTCATTACTTAGGGGTTGAACCCAGGGCCGCACACATACTTTGCAAGTTCTCTACCACTGGGCTGCACCCCTACCACATTTTGTAATTTTTTTGCTTGTTTGTTTTTGAGACAGGGCCTCGCCATGTTAATGAAGCTGCCTCTAGACTTGAACTTGCAAACCTCCTGCCTCCTATTTCTAAGTTGCTGGGATGACAGGCATGCACCTAGCTCCCCTAAACCCTCTTGAGAGTGGGAAGTTCTGGTTTTGTACATCTATCTAATGTCCTCTATGCCCTCTTTCTTTTCGTGAGCTCTACCTTTGTCTCCCCCACCACTCACCATAATTCAGTGATTGCCTGTGGCTCCCCTCATCATAGGGCCTCTACAGCACAGTCCTGCACAGGCTCACACTGGAACACTGTCCCCTCTCCCTTAACATTCAGTAGGCCTGGAGCCAGTTTCTCCTCCTCTCTGAGATAATTCGTGTTGTCAGGAAGTCTGAAGAATGGCTAACAGCTTTATATATTAGCACAATGAGTGTTAATATTTATTTTAATAGAAGTGTCTTAATAAAAGCTCTAATGGCAAAAGAGTCCAACAGCCTTGTAGACTTGCAGAGGGAGCTACTGTGGAAGCTAGGAACACAGGCCCATAACATAGCCACAAGGACATCTAGTTGACCTTGGTGTTTGAAGACTGAGTAATAACTTCCCAAAGATGCATCCTAATTTCTGACACGTGATTATGTCACCTTATAAGGGCAAAAGAGGCTTTGCACTTGTGATTTAAGTTAAGGTTCTTGAGACGAGGGGATCGTTTTTAGATTATTTGAGTGGGCCCAATAGAAGCACAAAGATCTTTAAAGAGAGACTTGAGGTCAGAGGCAGATAGCAGGCTGCATAAGGACAGAAGGGGGGAAGCACACAGACAGAGCGGGAGATGCCATGCTGCGTGCGGGTTCTGAAGGTGGTAAACAGGGCCACAAGCTAAAGAGTGCAGGAAGCCTCTAGAAGGTGGAAGAGTAAGGACATTGATCATTCTCTAGAGTCTATAGAAGAATGTAGCCCTCATAACGCATTTGGAGACTTCTGATCTTCAGAATTGTAACAGAACAAATCTGTGCTATTGCTTACGCCACTACATTTGTGGAAATTAATTACAGCAATGGAAAAGTAATAGTTTCAATCAAGTCTCAAATCATTAGCACCTTTGGGAAAATAAACATCCTATAACAGACTATTGTTGCTATTCTTATATGGTCATAACTGGAAAAGCCCCTCAGTTTTTCTGCCTGTTAGGCCCCAAGGCCTTCACAGTTCTTAATCTGTGAAAACTTTTACTGTGCTCTTGCTAAGACAGTGGGGGACCAAGAATCTAGGCTCCTTAGACTTCTAGCAAACCCAGTCATGCACAAACTTTCTTAAGGTCTGTTTCTTGTGCTCTTGGACTTCGTCATCCAACAGTTCTGCTGCCCACACAGACACTGCTTTGTATGGAAGTCAAGTCCATGCAACTTATTTCCTAGTTTCTTGTAGATAGGAGCCATTAGAATTCTCACTCTTAAGACATGGGTATTTCTCAGACCAGGTGCTCTGTGTCTCTTCCTCTGTCTGTCTTAGGGGAAGTCAACATGAGTCTGCAGAGTGAAGGCCACATTCATACCTGGTGTCAGCATATATTAATCTGCATATATTAAAAGACACAAGTGGCTTAAGTAAAACAAATTTATTTCTCCCACTCTTAAAAGAAAAACCAAAAATAGTGACACCACATGGCAAAGAATAATTTTTAGGCACTCTTACTTAGGAGGGAGCCAGCCTCCTCCTGTTCTCCACCATCTCACAGTCTGGCTTCATGGTCAAAATTGACTTGCAGTCCATGTTGGCTAGTAGAGCACCAAGCCCTGGTTCCATGTGTTTGGAAGAAAAAAAGAAAAAGAAAAAGTGTAAAAAATCACACCTCCCAACAGAAGTATCCCCCTTTAATAAAAGTTCCTGGAAGATCTTTTGACCACCATGTACATTTTACTAGCCACTCTTCACTTTAAGGGAATCCTTAAGAGCAGCTTTTTATCCTCTTTTGTTAAATAGGGACGTTGTCTCAAAGACCAATATTTGTGTTCTGTTTAGAAGAGAGCAGGGACAAGCCTAGGCCAGCCTCTGTTTCTGGCCCAGTCTGCCCCTTTGCTACTCCATATCCTGAAGGCTGCACCTAGAAAGCATTCACCATCTCCCTGGAGTCCTCTCACATCCGTGTCTGATTCCTGTGTGTAGTCCAAGTTCAGGAAGTCTGGATGAGTTGCAGTCCTCTCCATCACAGTTAGGTGTTTCCTCTTGTGGCCAAATGACACATAAGTTCAAAGCAAGTTTTCTCACCCCAAACAACCAAAGAACCATAATGAGGAAAAAAATGGACAATTAAAATAAAAATATACAAGTAAATAAAATCCTTCCATCTGGAAAAGTGGTGAATGGGAAAAGTGATTCATACAAACTATCAAATCTTTTTGGCTGAAAAGAGCAAGGATTCCTACTCTTCAGCAGAGGATTTCAGCACAGTATTTGATGTTAGTGCATGAGGTGGCCTCAGTTTTTCATGGGAAAGAACCTCATTCTTGTCCTTTATCCTCTGCTGAACTTGCCCCTGAATCATGAGCCAACCTTAGATAGTGCTTTTAAACAGTGAGGGTCTCATCTTTTATCTCCTGGCCCCTGGTCTTGGCTACATCTGTCTTTCTCAAGTTAGTGATCACTTTCTTGACTCACCTGAAACAGTGAGCATGGATGGTGTTATGTTTTGATTATAAAGTGTCCTCCAAAGATCATGTGCTTTAATGTTTGGTTCCCAGCAGATGGCGCTGTCCTGGGAAATTGTGGAACCTTGAGAGGTGGGTCAAGCTCAGGGGAAGTAAGTCACTGGGGGCGGGCTTTTGGAGGTTTTTATCCTGGACCTGTGGCTCCACACTCTCCTTGTTTCTTGCTCACAAAGATGTAAGGTCATCTGCCGTAAGGCCTTGCCTTCTGCTACTGCCATGCCTGCCCTGCTCCTATTATGTGCTAATCTTCTAACTGTGAGCTTGTAATACATCTGGACCCCCATAAGTTAGTTGTGGTTGGTTTCTCTGCTGCTTCCACAACAGCCAATGACAGATTTAGATGCTATGAGGAGTGGGATCATTGCCATGCAGAAACCTAGAAACCTAACCATGGGCTTCTTAGGCTTTGGGAATGTGCTTGCTGGAGGAATCTGAAAGGGTTTGGAGATGCAGGTGAGAGAAGCTCTGGACAGTTCTAGTGAGAGTAATAGAAATGCAGGAGGCTTGTTTGGACCTAAATTCCTGACTGGAGGGCACCTAACAACAACAACAAATTGTCCCCCAAAGATCATGTCATCTGGTCCTCAGCTAGTGGTTCTGTCATGAGAGGTTGTAAAACTTTGGGAGGCAGGCCTTAGCTTTGGAGAAATGACGTCATTTTGGCGGATTTTCCCCCTGGATCCAAAGCTCAGGTCTTTTTCTGTTCCTGGTCCATCATACTGTGAGGTCATCTACCACAGGCCCTTCTACTACCACCACCATGCCTGCCCTGCCACCATTATGGACTGATTCTCTAACTGTGAGCTCCCAATAAATCTCTTCCCCCATTAGTTTGTTTGGTTTGGTTTTTCTCCCACAGCAATGACAGTTGACTAATACAGACAGAAATGTGATATCTTTAATCTCATATTTTTGGTGAGTCTCTAACTCCCTTTGAAAGGATATCAGTCTTATCTCTTAGAGCAATTTTACAGCCACTATTTATAAAGTCTTCAGTGTAGGGTACAAATACATTTGGCCTTTGCAATTGTGCAAGGCTTAAATCATAAGACATCTTCTCAACCTGGATTGCAGGCTGCGGGCAGGAACATTTCCCTTGGTAAACTGGTTTTTCTCTGTACCTGTTCTTGTATTGTGGCTAGGATGCTGTAGGACTCTTCAAAGAGATGGAAAAAGAGGCCACCAAGTCATATTTTTAAATTTTCTCAACATTTTCCCAATGCTTCAACTTCAGTCAATATGCAACCTGATTTCCAAGGTACAGACTGCCAAAATGTTTCACCACTGCATTGGCAAGAGCAACTAGGTCTCTAGGCTACAATATGTGATTGCTTAAATTCTGCCTCCCCACCTCCTTCATTTAGCCAGGCCTAAATTTGGGGCTCTGTTATCTCTAACATCTCACTTTTAGGAGCCATGTTCTGTACCAAATAGGATTTGTTTCAATTCAACTGTATATAACAGAAAACAAAAACATATGATTTAAACAAGGTAGAGGTTCATTTCCCTCTCACATGAAGGAAATGAGCAGTGTAGGAGATTGGCATAGCAGTTCCAGAATTTTCAAAGGATTATTCCTTTTTCTTTTTTATTCCACAATTCTCAAGGTCCAAAATGTTTACTGACTCTCTAGCCGTCATGTTCATATTCCAAGCAAGTGGAAAGAGAATAGGGAGGAGGGCTGAATAAGAAGTAGAACCTGCCAGCTGTGTTTGTCTTGATTTGAAATGTTTTCCTCTGTGTTTCTCCAGTAACTGCTACTTAAATCAATTTGACCGCATCTAACTACAGAGAACCCTGGAAAGTGTGGTCTTCCAGCTCAGCATATAGCCACACAAAATAAAATTAAATTTCTCTTAGCAAAAAGGAAGAAAAAAGAATATTAGGATATTGGGCAAGCAAATGCTAATCTCTTCCACAGTCTCCAGAAATTCTGTTCTTTGATTTGTGCTGCCAAGAAAATGACCGACACTCCATTTGTGCTGTAGCTGATTGCCAATTGACTTGAGCTAAATATTTCAGGGGAAGAGAAAGAACTATTATGAGTCATCTATACCTTAATGCCAACACATTTTATGTTACCCTGACCGTGAGTTTAGATGTAAGAGGGAAAGAGGTGAAAGAGATGATACAACAAAGATACCAGGGACGAGAGTAGAGAATGAGAAAAAGAAGGGACATCAAAGGCCATTCCATTATTTTGTCTAGGTCTCTAGGTCTCTATGCCTGGGTCATGAGCAGATGACCAGCTTCCTTTTGATATGGTACCACCATGATCAGAGGCACTGTTGAAAAGGCTACTACCTGTCCCACCTGTCACTCCAGAGAATCCTTCCAGATCACTGCTATGGCACCATCTTGCCTCTCTGAGTACAGGAGTAGGTTGGGCAGTGCTGTATATTGGCTTGAGCTTTGGGTTGGTGGGTGGAGATGGTTTGACACAGAAAGTATATTGTCTTCATGGTGAAATGATTATTTTGTTTCTAGAATGATGTCTTTCACCCAGTGCTGTTACGTTTTAGCAAACAACATACCAGACTAGTAGTATCTCAGTTCCAGTGATGGGGTGGCTCCCAACTCACATGACTAGATGCTCTACAGTGTGCTGGGTCTGGGAGCACCCATTTGTTGGACACCCTTGTGCACTGTCCAGGGCTGGAACACTCAGGTCTCCAGCTGCTTACATTGTTAGTGGCTGAAGACTCTCCCCAAGTTCCTGTTTGGGATTTACCCCCAGCCTCAGAAAGCTACATTAGACACAGTCACATGCCCAGGAAAACTTCTCATCCAGACTGATGAGTAGAGAAGAGATATTAATAAAGCCCCACTCATTCACACTCACCAGGACCACACAGCTCCAGAGTATCCAGAGGACTCTGGGGTATCTGTTGTGCATATATCACAGTGCAACTCCACCTTTGGTTATGTCCTATTCCATCTTCTCACTTATGTTACTTTTGAGAGTGTTTCTCCAGAAAAACTTCTGGCCATGGATTTCAGTCTCAGAGGCTGTTTTCAGGACATTTGAACTACAGCTCCCTATGAGGTGAAGTCAAAGCAAAAATTGCCTTTCTGGGTCACATTTCACCTGGCCCAGTGTCATCTCCTTAGGGGTAGTACCAGGGCTAATGGAATAGAAGTCCTTAGTGACTTACCTCCACTGACAATAGTACAGAGGCTAAGGATAACCTCTAAACATCATCATTCTTTTTAATAACCCATGAAGGTCTGATAAGAATTTATTTAAACCTCTGTGTGCTTATTATATTTTGACCTGTATCACCCACTTGGGAAACTGATTTTATAAGTTTACTTTTTTAGAGAGTTTACTAAATAATTTTCCTTAAAGAAAACTCCTTTCAAACATTAAGAGGTATCGTCTGCTTTTGGTAGATTACAAATAATGGCCTATACCCTAACTGTACTATAGGTAACACATAGATGTTTGTTCTCTGAGATGTCTCTCTTTACTCACACACATTGATCTCTCACCTTTCAGCCTTCTAGGAAATTATGTTGTGGGGCTGGGAGAGGGTAAGTTTTCCTCAAAGAAGTTGGAGAGAAAGAGAAATAAGATTTTGTTCCAAAGATTCAGCTAGTAAAATCCACACACACTGTTTAGCAATCAAGATCAGTAAATAATAGAAAATCTGTAAATATGTGACCGAGGGATTTGGATTGTCACCTGATTCTACACAAGGTGACCTGGGTCTCATAGAGGTAGGACAGGAATGTCGTTACTCTTTAGTAAGCAAAAGCCAAGGCAATTGCAGTCTGGATCTGAAAAATTGTAGCTTAACAGAACAAAAATTGGCAGAGCTTTTCCAAGCACTGTCCAAGCCGAGGAGACACTGAGGTTGAAGAGAGCCTTAATTTAATTACTAGAGAGGTGTTCTGTACCAAGGGGTTTGTATGACTCATCATACCCCTCCATGACCTGGATAAAAGTCTCCCTAATGCTCCACCTCCCTTTGCTCTGATTCCGTGCTCATTACTCAGTGTAGGGGGCTGGAATTTAGCTCAGTTGGTAGAGCACTGTGCTGCAGTCTCTGGGATCCCAAGTTCAATTCCCAGCACTGCAAAAATGGGAGAAGGGCCTGGCAATCCACTCCCAAGGCAATCCAGAAACAGTCATCCATTGAAAACCTTATGAGGGTCGGTATGAGTTGGATACCGACTCGACAGCACCTAACAACAACAACAACAACAACAACAACTCAGTTTAGAGTTATTATTTTGACCTCTCTGGGAAGAAGCTGTCCCCCAGCAGGAGAAGTAAGACTTCCTTTCATTGGGTCAAAATGTTTTCCACTGTGTTCTCATAAGGGTTCAGTCTCCTTATGTGCTTTGATTTTAATTTGGTTAGGGTGAGTCAGTGTCCTGATTCACTTTGGCCCTAGAACAATGACTAAGTTTAGGACTCACGGGCACAGTGAAGTCACCAAGGTGAATGCCTTGGCAAGGAGCCTTGGCAAGAAGCCATCCAGCCTCCACCTGATGAAGGCCTCATCTCTCCAAGTGGGCATAACTTTCTGAAAAGTTTATATGTGTTTGTCTGCTTACTATTTTTATAACTAGTAAATGCAGAAAGGCTGAATATCATTGGAAACTTTGGGGAATTCTCTGTAAACTTGCCCTTCCAGATCTCATGAAAACAAGAGATGAAAATACCTCTTAGGCTAGCGAGCCTGCTATATATACATCCTCATCACAGTAGAGCCTACTTATTCCCACACTTGATATCTATCTCTACTTAAAATATTACTCTCTATTTGACAAAATGTCTTCCTCCATCCACCAATGCTCAGAGGAAGTAGGACTGGCTTACCAAAAGCTTCAGGAAAACTTACACAAATGAAAACATTAGTGCCTTCTCTACTCTGGACTCAGGCTGCTTCTCCACCTGACACTGCCTGGCAGGCCCAAATAGCAGATGCCTCAGGGGGCTGCACTCTGCTCAGTTCATCCTCCTCTTGATGTGAATTGTTAGCTTCTTCCCCAGGTCCTTGTCCCACTACTGCTTCCTACGTCTGGCCAACTCAGATGTAGTGTCCTTCAGGATACTCCTCATACTTTCATCTAGCATCCCAGGTATGCTGAGAGCTAGCCTGTCCACCAGCTCCAAAGAATTAAGTTACCATGGCTCAGCCTCCTCTCCTTTCTCCCATTAAGAGTAGAGAAGAGAGTTAGAGATGTTCCTGAAACTCATACATCCTGGAATTCCAGCCCCTATCGGGGAAGAATGAATGAAGTTATTCTTTTACTCTAAGCGCATCACCTATAGAAAATCAAAGCTGAGTTGCTAGGATGAAGGGCCACACTGGTGGCTAAAAAGTAAAGTTGAGGGTGGTATTATTCTCCTGGAAGCAGCACTGCGGAGCAGCCACCCATGGCTCTGTGCTGTGTCTCAGCAGTGTTGGAGATTCCCAGGCTCTCTTATGAAATTACAATCCTCATGATACCTCTCAAGGTAGGATGGCATTCTGAAATAGGCAAGTTTCTCCTTTCTTGCCACTCCAAATTTCCTATTTGTCATATTTCGCCTTTCTATTATTCCTGGGGAAGGATGACTTAGCCAAATATGATAGGATGCTAATTCTTGACTTTGGAAGAGTATGTGAAGAAAGAACAAGCTTTCTGGATTCTTCAAACTAGAAATGATTTTCCTGGTTATGGGAAGGGAAGAAATAAGACGAGATACCAAGATAATTTAATAGTGGAGGTGTCTAAATCCTGTGGAAGATGTGACTTGAGTCCCTGGATAAGTCTGGACACTCACAGATCAGATGGAATCAGAGACACCTCTACAGCCTGTATACTTCCTGAGGCGAGCCAAGCAAAATTCAGAAAACAAGGAGAAGCAAAGGGCTATGTGGCATATCTGGGAAGACAATCCAGAGATAGCTTTTCTGAGTTCCCCTCATTCAGCAAGAGCCAGGAAGAGAAGAATGCATTTTCCATATGTCCAAGCCCATGTGGACGTGGCACATTGTTGTTGTTGTTAGGTGCCCTCGAGTCGATATCCGACTCATAGCGACCCTCTGTACAACAGGGGAAACACTGTTGTCAGTGCTTCTCTGCTGTTCATAGGGTTTTCAATGGCAGATTGATTTTTGGGAGGGGTTGCCAGGTCCTTCTCCCAAGCCTACAGCTTCTGGTGTTCCCAGGCGGTCTCCCATCCAGGTACTAACCAGGCCTGACTCTGCTTAGCTTCCAAGATCTGATGGGATCGGATGCCACAGGGCTACCACTGCAGGCCAGAAAATAAAGAAATTTAAATTTTTACCTATCTATGAATCTGTAGATTTAATATTTCAATCAATACAATGGAAATCTAGGTTTCCCAGGAAGCCCAATAGAGCAATTTTGCCAAATCACATTGATTATTGTAGTTGGAAAAATGGTTAGTCCTTCTGCCACATTTTGGGATCCCTTTCCAAGAATGGTTTATTAGTCTCTCAGAATACCATAACAGAATACAACAGGTTGGGTGACTTCAACAGCAGAAACTGTTTTCTCATAGTTTTGGAGGCTAGATGCCCAAGATTAAGATGCTAATGTGGTTGTTTTCTGGTGAGTCCTCGCTTCCCAACTTATAGATGGACTCTTTCTCTGTGTGTCCCTTCTTGCACAGACATAACAAGCAGGCAGGGTGGCAGAGAGAGCTCTCTTTTGTCTACTCTTTTTTTTTTTTTTTTGGCAGTACTTGAGGTTAGACCCAGGGCCTCACACGTGCATGCTTTGCAAGTGCTTTCACACTGAGCTGCACCTCCAGCCCATTGTTTTTTTACTTTTTGAAACAGAGTCTTGCTAAATTATGTAGACTGTCTCTGGTCTCCAACTTGTGATCCTCCTGCCTTTGCCTCCTGAGTCACTGGGATTACAGGCATGTGCCACTGTGCCCAGCATACTCTTTCTTTTTTAAGGACACTAATTCTATTGGATTATCCCCCATCCTTACTCATTTAGGCTAATTACTGCCTCAAAGGCCATGTATCCAAATATCATCATATGGGAGGGAAGAGCTTCAATGTATAAATTTGAAGAGGGACATGATTCAGTTCATAACAGACTCTAGGGACATTGCAGACCATCATACGGAACATATTTGATAACAGAATATTTGGGAGTGATAATTCTCTATTATTCTCTATTATTCTCCTTTTGAATCTGTTCTCCAGCCTTGTCTTCCATTTTGGCTCCCTGAAGTTTATGTCTGTAGACTGTCCTTCCAGAGACCAGTTGCTTTTTGTCTACCAATTGTCACCCACTAGGAGGCAATGGCAGAATTAGAAAGGGAGAAGGGAGAAGGTTTAGGGGTTTATTCCTCCCAATCCTCCCTCACCAATGCCCACAGCTTCTAAAGGGCACACCTAGGATTCCTCTCCACTTTCAATGGTCACAGTTCTTGCTGAATTCCAGTAACAGCTTCCTCCTCTTGTTCTGTCAGCCTAGATGTGATAATGTTTATGCAGCTCCTCTTCCTCTGGTATTTTATGGCCCCTTATTAGTTCTACACTTCCAGAGCATCCCTTCACCAAATCTCTCTTCAGTTAAACCCTTTGAGTTTGCCTGGACTCTGATTTATATGGCAACAATGCCCAGTTCTAGTCAACTTCCTTCTCAGCAGCAAAGTGAAGCTGTTGAATGCTATTGATTGAGCCTGTTGTAAAGGAGAAAATCTCAGAAATGAGTGATTAGGCACTCCAGTCTCACTGAGAGGCTAGCATGGCTTGCTGTCACAATAAGCTCCCTTCTATGGCAGGAGGGGGCAAAATACCTGATATTTCACAAATGCAGCCATGCCTTTTTCAGGTCATGGAGCAGAAGGAGTAGACCTGATCAATAAATAACCCTCAGAGCTGCAGCTGTTCTGTGAAAATAATTCTAGGCAGGTGAGGTCATCTGTGGTTGGAACACTAGCAGAACAATGGCAGGTGGCAGAGAAAAGCAGAGTAACCAGGAAATAAGGAGATGCACCAAATTCTTCGCTCAAGGAGCTCATGGTCCAGTGAGGGAAACAGACTAGTTACCAGTTACATAACAATGTGACGAGTTAATAGAAGTATATACTGAAGACTTTGGGAGCTGAAAGGAAGGAGTATCTGCCTGCTGCATTCTGAGTCATGGAGAATAAGTAGGTTTTATTCAGTAAGAAAAAAGCCAGTGGATGCTCCAGATAGATGGGTAGCATGGACAGAGCACCTTGGTGTGAGAAAGTGTGGGATATTCCAAAGCCATGCGTTCCATGAGACTACATGGGAGAGGAAGGTTACAGTAGTCAATATACTTCCTCAGGACACTGACATTATTTCTTACTAAGTCCAACTGCAATTGATTCCCAATATCAAAACAAAATTGTGTTTCTTCCTCTGTGCAGCACCTGAAGAAGTTGAATTAAGTCTGGAAGTCATGTTCAACAAAACAAATATCTCTTCATACCCCAGGCTGAGTGGCGACATAGTCACCCTGAGGAAGGAGCTGGCTGAGTAGGTTCATGGCTCCAGCCCTCAGTTCCCACCTCTCAGGGTAAATGACATGTAACATATCAGGAGTCAGAAACTCTATCCTTTAAATGATTGCTCCCTTACTCCACTCCTATTCTTTCTCTCTAAGATTCTCACTGAATTTGCCTCTGATATGACTATACAAATGGTGGGCTCCATGGCCTGATGCATGGCACCTAGGATCAGTAGAAGGGGAAACATGGAGGAGGAATTTGGGAAGCCCATCAAGTGCCATATTGAGATGTGTCAAGGATGCTATGCTGGGAAGTTTGGAGGCTGCCTCTTAAGCCCTGGGAATCTGGCAATGGATGTGTATACCGTACTGTTGAGGGCACAGAGCATAGATAAAGAGGTGTGAAAACAGAAGCAAGAAAGCCATCGGAAAGTTCAAACTAGCAATAATCAAGTTCTCAGCCAATTATACAATCAGTTGGATAGAAAAGAACTGCCTAATTCCAGAAGCATTTGGGTGGTGTATCTGGCAAGGCTTGGTTACTGGTAGGAATTAGATGTACAAAAGAGGAGGATTAAAAATGACTTCTAGATTCCTGATTTGAAGATCAGAAGAGATACAGGATCAGAATCAAAAGTTGTGCAGTAAACTGCTGATCTGTCAAATCAGAATAATTTGAAGGATATCTTTTCCATGTTTTTTGTGTATTTTGGTTTGGTTTTTGTTGCTTGTTTTGGCTTTCACAAAGGGGCCAACTATTAAGGTATTGGCAAGGTGTTGGACAAACATAAGGGACTGTAGAAGAAGTTGGGGCTAGATGCAAAGGGCCCAGGGTAGGAAATGTGTCTCAGAATCAGAAGTTGGGGCTAGGTGCAAAGGGCCCAGGGTAGGAAATGTGTCTCAGAATCAAGGCAAGTCCTATAGAACAAACCACCTTGAGAAGCATGATAATCTTCAGGTAAAGGACTCAGCCAGCCCAAGCTGACCTTGAAGGAAAGAACCAGGGAGTCAACAACTCACCCTCACCTCCCACTTTCTTCTGATCTCCTGCTAAAGCTTCCAATGACATAGCTGATTGAGAACAAAGTGCCAGGAGCCTGTTGGTGTGATCCTCACTGGCAAGTCCACTGGGTGGAGAGAGAGGGAAGGCAGATAGAAAAGGGTGGGGAGGGAATCTCAGACCAATGAAATGGGTAAATCTAAGATCTTCACCCCAGAGGCTTTCCTGTGGATGAGGAGTTAAAGAGAAAGAACAAGTTCAAGGGAGAAGATGACCTCATTAATTCAGGCAAGATGAAAATTTGCAAACTCAGAATCCTAATTTAACCAGGATTCAAGGAATACCTGGAAGTAATGAACCAGTGAATGAGTACATAGTAAATTCCATGACTTATATGTGTTCTACATAGCCAACCTCATTTAATTTTTTATTATAATAGCTGAAAGAAGTACTTTTCTGCATTTTGCAGATAAGGGAAGTGTGAGTACTGTGAAACTTTAGTAAGATTCAAGGCAGGATTTGAATCCAGCCCTGCCTGGCTCTGAAGAGTATACTGCTTCCTTTCTGGAAGTTAATTAAAGTTGTTCACAGAACAAGAGATGAGGATAGAGGCTATAGTGTCCCACTTCAGTGCCTTCAATTATGCAGACAATTTATAAACAATTTCACACACTTCTCTTTCAAGTTCGGATCAATGTCTATTTTCTATGGCTTTTCTTACAGTGGTTCATTTACCCTTCAGTTCCCTACAGATTTGGAAGGCCTGTTTGATAATGATATTTGGAGTTTTCTGCAGCTACAGGCTCCCATTAGAACCGAGGAAAGGTGCAGATTTCCATGTGCATGAAGGACTCAGGCACTATGGCACACACCATGAAGAGCAAGAAAGCCCTGCTGTTCTGTATTCTGGGCATATGCATGGCATTGCTCTTCCATGCCACTGGCCATGGTCAGTGGCCAGGTGACCTGTTTGGAGACAAACCATGCATAGAGCAGAAATGTTGTTTTGTTAGATAAACAGATGTTTAGCAATGGAATCACTTGCTCTTAACTTGAGAAGAGAACAGAAGGACCAGCCCATTGTATCTGGTTGCTAGTTAGGGTCTTCAGTTTTAGAACTAAAACAACAACAATAACAACAACAAAACCTCCTACTCTATCCTTTCTACTTCTTCCTTTCTCTCTTCCTCTTTATATTTTTATATTCTACTATCTGGCCCAGTGGGTAGAGCACTGCGCTGCAGTCCCTGATGTCCCGAGTTCAATTCCCAGCACTGCAAAAATGGGAGAAGGGTTTGGCAATCCACTCCCAAGGCAATCCCGAAACAGTCAGTCATTGAAAACCCTATGAGGGTCACTATGGGTCAGATACCGACTCGACGGCACCTAACAACAACAACAACAACTATCTGGGTACATATAATAGATTCTAAATCAGTAAAACCTATGTAGTTTGCCAAAACCTACTTCCTATTGTTTGGGCACCTGAGAATTCTCCTTGGAGAATTCAAGTTCCTTTAGTGAGGGAGCTAATCTGGCAGCCCTGGGTGCCATACCCTGATAGTGAGAGAAGCTAAAGTGTGTAATATGCACACCAGAAGTACAGAGGTGTGCCTAGAGGGGTGCTAGCCCAGAAGGGTGTTACAGAGAGCCTCTTACACACTTAAAGTATCTTTCTGGTAAGTAAAGGACAATAGGCAGAAAGAGAGTGGAAACTGAGAAAGACATCAAGGTCCTGGAATAGTAGGAAGTGATCTTTATTTATCTTACAGGATAGAAAAAATTCAGTAACATGGGAAACTGTTGGCTAAGCATTTGGTGGTTACTTTGTGGTGCATAGATTCTTGATAGTGGCCTCCATAGGGCCTCCCCGAAGCAAGATGGAGAGGATTTTCTGCACAGCCATAAATAGGGCTGTTGGGTACCTGTGAGGGTCTCAGGAAGGAGGTGGCTGGTAGCCCAGTGGCAGGTGGAGGTCAGAACATGCAAAGCCCTGGTGGAGTTTGATAATTAAGAAGCTAGGAGTCAAAGCAAGTGCATGTCCAGGCCTCAGCTATCAACTGAGAAAGGAATACATTATCCATGGTGATGAGTGTTCAATGGGTTCCATAGTCAACTTCAAGTAAAAATTATCAACTTCTATTTGCAGTTCACGCACCTGGCATTTCATGTAGTACTGTCTGTTCATTACACAACTTGTTATTACATCATTATAAGGGTGATTGCCCAAGGTTAAGATATTCTTGGGAACATAGGGATAGGCATGGGGGATGCTTCCTAGCAATACTCCAAAAAACCAATCATCTAAGAAATTCATGTCATAAAATTACTGACACTTTTGTGGAGGAATAGAAGAAAAAAGAAAGATATCTCTTCTGTGGATTATAAACTCCTTGTCACTGTGTAAAATAAACCAAGTTCCCCTCCTTTCATATACAGGCATGTTGTTGTTGTTAGGTGCTGTTGAGTCGGTATCTGACTCATAGCAACCCTCCGTACAACAGGCAAAATGCTATTGTCAGTGCTTCTCTGTTCTTCATAAGATTTTCAATGGTGGATTGATTTGGGGGAGTGGGTTGCTGGGTCCATCTCCCAAGCCTATAGCACCTGGTGTTCCCAGGTGGTCTCCCATCCAAGTACTAACTAGGCCCAACCCTGCTTAGCTTCCGAGATCTGACAGGATTGGATGCCACAGAGCTATGGCTGCAGGAATGTACGGGCAAAGTTCAGACATACTGCTGGTTCAGTTCCACATCATCACTAACAAAGCAAATATCACATTAAAGCAGCTCACACAAATTTTCAGTTTTCTCAACACACACAAAAGTTTTATTTACATTGTACTGTAGGCTCTTAAGTGTGAAATTGCATTATGTCTTTAAAAAAACCAATATGCATACCTTAATTAAAAATCCTTTATTGCTAGAAAAACACTAACAATTCTCTATCTAAGCATACAGTGAATTGTCATCTTTTTGCTGATGGAGGGCCTGGCCTTGATGCTAATGGCTGCTGACTGATCAGGGTGGTGGTTGTTCAAGTTTGGAGTGGCTGTGCCATTTTCTTACAGTAAGACAACAATGAAGTTTGCCCAATTGGTTGACTTTTTCTTTCTTAAAGGATTTCTTTGTAGTGTGTCATATGCTTGCTTAACAGCATTTTAGCTATAGAACTTGGGCAAGTGGAGTCAAATCTCTCAAACTTTATTTTGTAATATCTTTTGTTGTCATTTCAATAAGATTCTCATCACCTTCACTGAAAGTAGATTTCATCTCAGGAAACCACTTTCTTTGTTATTCATAAGAAGAAAATTTATTGTCCTTCATGGGCATGATTCGTGAAGCTCAAAACAAATACTAAGGTAACATTAAAGATCATTCATGGTGGATCACCATAACAGGGGTAATAATAATAAAAACATTAAAAATATTGGGAGAATTACTGAGAGGTGATACAGGGTCAGGAAATGAGTCCATACTGTTGAAAAATGGCACGACTAGACTTGTTTGACACGGAGTTGCTGCAAACCTTCTATTTGTAAAAACACGATGTCTGTGAAGCACAAAAAAGCAAAGCACAATGAAACAAGGAATGCCTTTAATTTTCGTAACAGTTCAGTGGATGTCTGAGATGACAATTTCTAGAAACATCAAAATTGCTAGTTTGATTCATCATTACATCTACCATCTCTATCCAAGTGTTCACTCTGCAGATAGCACTTAAGAACCAAAAAATAAAAAAAGGATGCAAGATTTTTCCTTAGAAACTACAAGTTCTGAAGTCTTTTGTCCCTGGACAACATAAACCAGCACATTTTGACTTCAGAGAACAGAGATGCAGTATGTTTCTGAAACTTAGTATATTTTTCTCACAGCCAAGTTGCAAAATATAGTTGCTTTTGGGAAAAAATTACGTGCCTGGCTATCCTCAAACCTTTCATTTTTTTCACAGTTTTTTCTGAAGCTATAGTTGACAAGGGTCACATCTTTTGTCATAGAATCTCCTGACCTGAATGCTAAGCCTCTTTATAGGGTTGAGAAAAAGTCCTTTTTGGCCTCCATCTGATACTGCTTATCAGACTATGAATCTGGATTGAACATTGAGGCCAACGCAACTGGGATGGGAAGCACCTTGGATGATCTGGGAGAGAAGCCTCAGGCAGCCAGATATACCCTTCTAGTCCTCAACTTTTCTGGACACAAGTGGCTCTGTGCACCCCCTTTATTCTTTTCTCAGAGCCCTGCCTCCCACAAATGGACTTCCCACATGGGGAACACCAGAAGTTTCAATCTTAGAGCTGTCCTCATCTGGGCTTACATTTGCCTCATCTCCTTTCTTCCCATAATTTCCAAGTGGCTATCTTGTGTCTTCCCTGGGCTTAGTTTCTCCAGCCAGCCTGCCTTCCCAGGTTCAGATGGTTTGGACTCCTTTTCTTTCAAAGCTTATATTTGCTATTAGTATCCTAGTAATCATGACAAATTGCCACAAACTCAGTAGCTTAATAAATTTATAATCTTAGAGTTCTATTGGGTTAGAAGTCCAGCGCTAGCCTCATTGAACTAAAACCAAAATGCCAGCAAGGTTGAGTTCCTTTCTGGAAGCTCTCAGGAAGAACATATTTCCTTCCCTTTTCTGGCTTCTAGAAACCACCCTTACTCCTTGGCTCATGCCCCCTTCAACCATCGTCAGAGATAGTGAGGGCAGGCTGAGTCCTTCTTGAATGGCATCATTCACACTTCGCCTCTGTCATCCCATCTCTTCTGACTCTCCTTTTCTGCCTCCTTCATCTACTTTTAAGACATGTGTGACTTGATCAGGTCCATTGGATAATCCGGGACAACTTCCACATCTTAAAGTCCTTGACTCAAAGACATCTGCAAAGTGCTCTTTGACACATAAGGTAATAAATTCCCAGGTGGTAGGGATTATGAGGTGATCATTTGTGATACGATGCTATTTTGCCTACCACATCCTTCCTGGCTCTTATCCCTCAGAATTTTCAAGATCTAACTTTAATTTGATATACAGATGCTTGTTGACTTAGCATGTGATTACACCCTCGAATACATGTGAACAAAACTCGAAAATTGAAAATATTATAAGTCAAAAATGCACATAATGCACCTAACCTACTAAATATCCTAGCTTAGCAACAGTCCTTGATGGACTGTCGGTTGTTTGTCCTCATGATCACAAGCTAGTTGCAGCTTCAGCTCACTGCCACTGCCCAGCACCACCAGAGATCATCATACTGCATATCGCTAGCCCAGAAAAAGATCAAAATTCAAAGTATAGTTTCTATTGAATGTATGTCCTTTTTGTATCATTAAAAAATCATAAACTCATTAGTTGAAATTTCATAAGTCAAGGACCCTCTGGACCAATTCATGATCAAGAACAAATGGATTTATATTGCCCTCCTCTCCTGCAACATGCATACATCATGTTCACCTTTTAGCTGCTGCTTTCAATACCTAGGCGTAGCATAGGCAATCATATGGGAGTCAGGTATTATGGTGGGCCTGGGGCAGTGCCGTTTCTGTTCAGAGTAAAGGGAAACTCCTATCTCTTTGAATCGCAACACACAGACATTCATTTGTTCTGCCTAAGGTCAGATATATTGTCCCATATTCTTTTAGTAGCGCACATGTCTTGGATCCAAAGTGTCATAAACTGGAGCAGAGCAGCATTTTTTGAAACAAGGAAACATTTTTTGCCTATACTGCCTGCCACATCAAGCCATTAGAGGAATAGAGTTTTTCCATTTGGCATTAATTTATTAGGGAAGAATAAATCTTTCTACTCTTTGTTCCTCCTCTGCTAAATTCAGTTCCTTGGGGGTAAAATAAAGTAGATGCTATTGATCTGCCAACTTTTAATAAATACATGCACACACACATACTCATTTATTCATTCATGCCCACACCTCTTTGCACAAGTATACATACCATGGGGGCTACAAACCACTCACACTTGGTAAATTTAAGGTCAGCTCCTCCTTTTCTTAGAGTGAGAAGGCCCAGCCCAGGAAATGAAAAGTGTTGAACCTTTGAGAAAGGTTTACAAGCAAGGCAAGGCTATCGATTGCTGCATGATGAGAAAATGAAGAAGGATGTGGCACATTGCATGATATTGATCCAACCTATTAGCAACAGTGGCAGGTCACTCCATCCTCTGGAATCCTCTCTGTGTTCCAACCACATAGGCAGGAAAAAAGCAGAGCCTAAGTGGAAGGATTCCTTTTGAAGAAGAGCAGTGTGTGTGTGTGTGTGTGTGTGTGTGTGTGTGTGTGTGTGTGTGTGTGTGTGTGTGTGTGTGTGAGAGAGAGAGAGAGAAAGAGAAAGAGAGAGAGAGAAAGAGACAGGAAAGAGAAAAAAGCTAGTCAGAAAGAGCGTTAAGAATGAGGGTGGACAACAGCATTTATCAACCTTAAGCCAGCAAACCAGGCAGTTCAGTTATGACCTGCCAAGACATTGAAGTCATAAATTTTTGAGAACTTGAACTGAAGAATAAGTAGTTGTCTAAACAAATAGCATGAAGAGACAAACAATCTTTCAGGAGCATAGAGGCTAGTCTTCACAGTTAGATTTCAGTGCCTTTTAGAAGTCCCTATTCTTTTCTCTACCATTTGATCATTCACCATGCATGAAATTCCACCTAGAGAGACTGATTGTGAGAAGTAGAAGGTGTCATTTTAAGGGGAAAAGAGTATCCCTTGGATGGGGAGTTAGTTGCACTAAAGGATCGATGTTATTAGACATGATTCTCAATGAGGAGACAGTGCCTGGAGGTGAAATGAGAGAGGTTTTGGATAACAAGGAATAGATAGTGAAGAAACCAGATAGAATGAGGAAAGGAAAAGGTGACACTGGTAACGAGAGGAAGAATATGAGGCTGGTCAAGGAGACAGAAGAGAACAAAAACTGTGTAATCCACATCAGAATTTGCCTTTCTTCTGTCTCCTGCAAACTGTGGCCTATGGTAAATTCTTTAATCTCCCCAAGATACTGTCATGTGACTTTTCTCCCCAGAATGTGGTGCTAATGCTCTGGTTAATATGGAAATTAGAGTCAACATCTCTGAAGCACAATGCCTGGTGCCTAGCAGGTGCAGGGTAGGCTTCTGGTACTATCTTCAAAAAGGAGATTGTGGGTGCCCCTAAAGACAGGCAGGGGAGGGAGAAAATGTTCATACTGAGGCTACCTAATACTGTTGGAGTGTGTCATATATTTTCATTGTATATGATTCACCCTTTCAATGGCCCCTCAAAGATGGCAGGCTATGGACCCATTTCACAGAAGAGATACCACCAAGACAAGACAGTCCTTCAGCAATTCTTCCCCCTTTCCCTGAATCACTCCATTTTCCCTCTCTGCTGGATCTTTCCTGTCATCAGGGAAACATGCTGTTAGTTTACCACCTCCAAGAATATTTCTCTTGACCCTCTTTCTTGCCTCATTTCTGTCCCACTGTGTTGCTCCACTTTGCAGCAATACTCGTAGGAAGAATCGCTTCTCTTGCTCTCAGAAAATCCCTCTCACTCTGTCCTCTCTTTAAGCTTCTCCATTAGGTGTTCACCCTCATCACTCCATTGAAACAGCTCTCATTCAGGGCACCAACAGCCCCCATGTTACTGCCTGCTGTTATCAGCTGCATTTGACACCTTCTTCCTTGGTTGATGCTCTTCCCTTAGCGTGTATGTTCCACACTTTCTACTGTTTGTCCTATCTCACAGGTATTGTTTTGGAATGACCATTGCTAGCTGTTCCCTCTGTTCACAAACCCCTCAGCAGTGCAGTGCCCCAGGGTCCCTTCCACATTCTTTCCACCTTGCTTTTTATCTCATTCCTTTAATCATTTTACATGGCCTCGGGCATTATACATAATCTATTGTCTGTCATATCCCCAGATTCTTTCTCCACTTTGCCCTGTCCTGCTCCTGAGACCCAGGATATAGCTGCTGCAGATGGGTTACCCAGCCCCCCTTGTAGCTGCCTTCAGGCTGCTTGGCCAATGGGAGGCAACTGCAGAAATGGAATTTTCCTTGGCTCTAACCCTCGCTGGCTCCAGGCACACTGTTCCCTCTCCACTTATCCTTCAAGCCTGAGAGTGGTAATGACTTTCCCTATTTGCAGGTCCCTTGATGCTCACCATCCCTTGTAAATCCCTTGAATTCTGCCAACATCTCTGTAAATAGCCTCTTTATTAAATTCTCTTCAACTAAAGCCTTTGGATGTGTCTGTTTCCTGTAGGGCCTTGCCTGATACATCACCTCTGTGCTGATGACTCTGGGCTTTTCCTTCCTGCTCAGACTCCTAAACTCCAGACCCGAATATCAGCTGGGGTTCTGAACTTCATGTAGATGCCTAGTACTTACTTCAAGTTTAGTATCCCCTACCTGAACCCCTATGCTTGCCTGTCTGCCAATCCCACTGTCTTCATAGTCTCAGTGAAGACAGTGCCTCCCTCCCAGGCACTCTTCCCCACTGTCCTCAGTGTTTCCCTTCCCTCTCATCTGACATCCTATACCAGATCCACCAGGAAAACTCGGTTCTTCTGCCCTTAAAAGAAATTCAGGATCTGACCAATGCCCCCACCTTAATTACTCTCACCCGAGATCAAGGCATCATCCTCATTCACCTGGACATGTGATGGCCTCATCACAATGGGCCTCTTTGCTTCCCCTCCATGTCATTCTCAGACCAGAAACACACACACACACACACACACACACACACACACACACACGCACACACCCACATACACATTTGTTTGTTAGGTGCCCTTGAGTCACATCTGACTCAACTATCTGATGTATAACAGAAGGAAACCCACCCCAACACTGTGCCATGCACACAATCTTTATTATGTTTGAATCCATTATTGCAGCTACTATGTTTCTTCTCATTCTGAGTCCTGCCACATCAGCCAAAGGAGATCCCGGGGATTTACTCCATTCTCATCATTAAGGACAACTCTTTTTAGAGGAGACAACTCTTCCTCAGTCGTCTCTTGAATGCCTTCCAGCCTGGGGGTGCTCATTTTCCAGCACTATATCTAACAGTGCTTCTCTGCTATTCATAGAGTTTTCAAGGCTAATTGTTTTTGGAGTGGGCTGCCAGGTCCTTCTCCCTTGTCCTTCTTACTCTGGAAGCTCAGCTGACATCTGTCCATAATGGGTGTCTCTGCTGGTATCTCAGATACCTGTGGCATAGCTTTCATTATCACAGTGACAGGAAAGCCCTGATAGCATGACAAGCTGACAGACACATGTGGGATATATATATATATATATATATATATATATATATATATATATATATATATATATATATCTCCTTTTAATAAGTACATTTGAGACAGGTATGGTGGTATACACCAACACTTAGAAGGCTGAGGCAGGAGGTTGGAGAATTAGAGGCCAGCCTGTGCTGCATATTGAGTTCAAGGAATGCTTGGGCTATATAGTGAGACTGTCTTGAAAGGAAAGGAAACAAAGAAAGAAGGAAAGAAAGAAAGAAAGAAAGAAAGAAAGAAAGAAGAAAAGAAAGGAAGGAAGGGAGAAAAGAAAGGAAGGAAGGAAGGAAGGAAGGAAGGAAGGAAGGAAGGAAGGAAGGAAGGGGGAGGGAGGGAGGGAGGGAGAGAGGGAGGGAAGGAAGGAAGGAAGGAAAAGAAAGAAGGAAGGAAGGAAGGAAGAAAGAAAGAAAGAAAGAAAGAAAGAGGAAGGAAGAAAGAGAGGAAGGAAGGAGGAAAGGGGGAAAGAGGGAAGAAGGAAGGAAGGAAGGAAAAAAGGAGGAAAGAAAGAAAAAGATAGGGACTAACCATGTGTTGTCAGTGCCCTGCTCAACTGTCCCTCCTCTGCAGTGCCTACATTTTTCCTATCAAGTAGGAGCCAAATCCTGTACAATGGGCTGGCATCTTTGCAGCTCAAATGCTAACTCTTCTCTGATACCACCCCAGCTATGCCAGCCACCTTCTCTTCCTCCAATGTGCCAGGCAAGATCTGCCGTTTAGGCTTTTACACTGGCCTCTGCCTAGAGTTCTCTTCTCTGATGTCTGCCCTGGTAACCCCTTCACTTCCTTCAACATTTTTTTCTTTTTTTTAAGTTAAATATCACCCTCTCCATGAGTCTGAGTCTGATCTCATTACTCACTTTAAAGTCACAGTACATTTATCCCTCCCATCTCCAATGTCCCTTCACTATATTTCTTTTCCTTACCAGATTTATTACTTGTGAACAACAAAATGTCTGCTTTTATTTTTTAAATTATTTTAATATTTAAAATTTGTAATGGCATTTTATATTACATGTAGCAAAATTTTACACAGATTTTGGGATGCATGTATTAGGTTTATTGGTTTTTCCTTTTTCATTATTATTATTATTATTAGCACTTAGGAGTTGAACCGAGGACCTTGCACATACTTTGCAAGTGCTCTCCCCTGGGTTACCATCCCAGCCCATCTTTTATTTTTCATTTTGAGAGAGTAGCTCACTAAGTTGCACAGGCTGCCACTGGTCTTGCACTTGGTGATCCTCCTGCCTCAGCCTCCCGAGTCCCTGGGAGACCCCACCAGGTTTATTGTTTATCATCTGTAAACTATGCAGATGAGACAATATTATCTTTGCTGTTATATAAGCTCTATGAAAACAGAAATATTTGCCTGCTTTTTAACTATAGCAGTGCTTAGGACATAGATGATACCCTAATTTTTTCCTTTAATGAATAGGGGAAAGCTCAATCAAGAAAGCTTACAAAGCTAGTTGAAGGCCATTCTGCCCTTGCAGCCCTGTCTTGTCATCTGACCCTGGGTTCCCCTGGCTGCCTGACCTACCTCCAGTAGCAGTGCAGAGTGTCGAGGAGGGCAGAATCTGTAAGCAGAGGAACATTCAAATCCAATAACAGTGCTCACTAGCTTGCACCCTTGGGCAAGCTATTTAACCTTAAGACTTATTTTTCTGCTCCATGAAATGAAGTAACAGTGCCAATTTTCAGAGTTATTGGGAAGAATAAGTTAGAAGAAAGCACATGCACAGCTACCCGTGCGAACACACAAATACACACATTGCACTTAGCACTGTGCTGCGATCACAGCAATGCTCTAAAGTGGGCAGAGGAGAAGGATTTTAAGTGTGGAATTGGAGGTTCAACCCCATAGCTATTGTCAGGCTTCCAAAGAGGTGGGTAACACCACTGAAACCTGAAAATCACACCATTCCCCTTATTATTGGATCATTCAAAGATGCCCTTTCTGGGGCCAGCATTTATCCTCCAAACAGGTTGAAGCTTCCAGAAAGCCCTATTCTTGGGTTTACTTATGTAATTCTCTTCCCAGAAATGGGAGCTAGAGGCAGTTATATAAATTCTAAGACAAAGTTTCTTGTATCCTCAGACAATTCTGAACAGGATCAGGGACAGTTTTAAACAATTTGTTCCCAACAGGGGATTAAGAATGGACTTTGGTCAGTTGCCCAGAAATGTGGGCACATGCCAGTAGGTTGAGCCCTGAACACCCAGGTATTTGTTGGTCCTGCATCCTTGGATACATGCCATTCTAGATGTGAGTTTCTTCTGGGCACCCCAGGATTGGGCTCTACCTTGAACTCAGGCCAGATGACATGACCTGACAGCTAAGTCCTCCATGTATCTCTTCTGAGAATCTCACACCCTGGACCCTCCTTCCTTCCACTGCTGGCTGGGTCTTTTCCAAATGGATAGTCCATACAGATCTGCCACCATATTTTCCTGAGAGCTGCGAGGTGGTGTCCTGAGACCCAGGGCAAGGGAATGCTGCCTAACAGTACCATTATGAACCTTGGTGACCTCTTCCTACTGAGACCGATTTCTAGAGCCCAGCCCAAGCCCCAGATATTCCCCTGTTACCCTTTTTCTTCCTTATAGCCAATGGTTTCATCTAGAACAGACCAGAGGAAAATGAAACAGGCAGCACACATCATGCCACTCTGAAAAAGACATTAAACTATCACGGCCATGAATAGGATTTATGGTGCCAATTAATTCAGGTTTTCACAGGGACTTATTAGATAATGGGTAAAATGTTAATTGTTCTTGCCTTCCAGAGTGTCCTCACAGGTAAGTTAAACTAAAACATTATAAATGAAATACTTGCATGTTGCAAGAACAAATCTACTATAAAGTAGATTATAGCCCTCTGACATTGCCTTCTAAAATTCTGTCTCTGAAAAATGCATGTCATTACCTTGTTTTCCTTAGCTTTTTTTTTTTATCGCACTCAGTCTGTTTGGGACACCAGAAATTAATCAGTGGCAAATATTTTTGAATACCTATTGATTATAGTATTAACTAAAATATGCACCCAATTAAATATGTCACCAGATAAAAGTTATCATATATTTGAAGGGTCCAGTTATAGTCTGTCCACCTTGTTGCAAACTCACCCAGTCTTGGCTTTCTTATGCCATGTCTTATTGTCAAGCATTTTCCTAGTTGAATCCCCTTCTCACGAACACTGAAATTTTTGGCTGTAATGGTGAAAGGTGCAGATTGTTGGCCCTAATCTAGCTTCACTAAATCAGAAACAGAACACCAGGAATCATAATTTTATCCAGTAAACCCAAATTATCCTCAGATAAACTCCTAATTTAAAGGAGTATGAGATAAAGGAGGGGGAAAGAGAAAGGGGAATGAAAGAATGATAGAAACTAACATGCCGTTTTTCTCTGTTAGACAAAGTTTTTGGCAGCATTCTTTCCTTCTAGGTGGGGCCTCTCCCCTTCTCCCCCTGCAATCAGAGTGGATTTCACTCTGGGGTGTGGAGGTTTCTGACCGAGGCAGTGAGAGTTCTCATTAAGGAGCCCAAAGAATCTCAGCCATCTCTTCTGATAATTAATTCTAATATAACTCATTTAATACAAAGAAGAGAGGACCCGTAGGACACAGTTTTACCAGATATTACAAAGCCTAATTGAAATGCTTTACCTTATTTTGAAAGCAACCTTTTCTAAAAGGGTTTGTTGTTGTTGTTGTTGTTGTTGTTGTTGTTAGGTGACGTGGAGTCGGTATCCGACTCACAGCAACCCTCATAGGGTTTTCAATGGCTGAGTGCTTCGGGATTGCCTTGGGAGTGGATTGCCAGGCTCTTCTCCCATTTTTGAGGTGCTGGGAATTGAACTCGGGACCTCAGAGACTGCAGCGCAGCACTCTACCCACTGAGCTAAATCCCAGCCCCTAAAAGGGTTTAGAAATATTTAATAGTAAAAAATAAAGCCACTTAGCAATCTTAGCTTCTGGTTATAGACTATTTTCAAGATGTCCCATGCTTGTTAAAGCACTTTTAAGTCTTAAGGATTTTGACATGGGCTGAAAGAATCAAGCTAAGTGGTGGTCTTAGATTTACAGATTTATATCAGATTAGAGTCTGCAGCCATAATACCATGGCATCCCATCTGACCTGATCTTAGAAGCTAAGCAGGGTTGTCCTGGTTAGTCCTTGGATGGGAGACTGCCTGGGAACACCAGGTGCTGCAGACTAGGGAGCAGGATTTAGCTCAGTGGGTAGAGCACTGCGCTGCAGTCTCTGAGGTCCCTAGTTCAATACCCAGCACCGCAAAAATGGGAGAAGGGCCTGGCAATCCACTCCCAAGGCAATCTCGAAGCACTCAGCCATTGAAAACCCTATGAGGGTCGCTATGAGTCGGATACCGACTCGACGGCTCCTAACAACAACAACAACAACAAGTAAAAGATAGAGAAGACTTGGATGGGAAACTTAGATGGGAAGGGGGGAGGGGGGGAAGCATAGGGGAGGGTAAGGGGTAACCTATATGAATAATGTTTATCAAATTGCATATATGAAAATTGTCACAATGAAAACTATGTCAAAATGAATCACATTATGATGTACATTAAAAATTTCTAATAAAAAAAAGAAATGGAAAAATGTCAAATAAAAAAAAGATTCCCAACACTTTTATAATCTATGAAGTATTTATTATTTTAGGTCAAATCCCATTGCTCTGAACTCCAAAGTCATTTCCATACTCCTTAGTGTAAGTGAATTTTGTCATTGGGGAATGCTGCTTTAAAAATAATGAGCTGTCAAGTGGTGCTTAGAAATCATTTAGTTATGTAGAAATTTTCACTGCAATAGCTATCCAAATTCAAGAGACACCACTTTGATATGCAAATGTTCTTAGTAAGTTCCAAGCCTTCTGCTTTGGCCTTTTTCAGAGACGAATTCTCATCTTTATCTTTGTCACACTGCTGCACACTTCCTTGGGATCTCATCTGACAGTGACCTCACTGTGCACCTGGATGCTATATAACTTCCATATGTCGGCAACTTCCAAAAATATATTTTTCATCCAAACCCACTCTTTAGCTCCAAGCCCATATTCTTACCTGCCTCTCTGGCTGCCTATTTGACATCTTTACATGGATGTACCTCATTTCCAGCAAAACTTATCTCCTGCCCAAAGCTGTTTACCCTCTAGCTTTCCTTATCCTGGGGAATTTACCTACACACAAAGTAAACCCGAGGGTAGTGAGAATTTCTCCCTCCACCTCCTCGTGTGAGAACAACTATGGACTGTACTGAACCATGTGGACCACCTACTGAACCTCCATATATCCACCCTCCCCCTTATTTCTAGAAAACCTTGATTTGATTCAAATTTTTTTATCTCCCCTCTCCATATCCAGATACAGCCCACTCATTTTGGGGGTAGTGAATCTCATCACCAACTCCAGTAATGTTGCTGATTGGTCCAACAATGACTCCATTGCCCTTGCCAATGCTTGATTTAGGAATGGATATGTGACCTGATTCAAGTATTCCATGTAAATCGAGAAGAGGTTTAGTAGGAGCTTCTGGGAAGTCTTTCTTTAATTGCTGGCCCAGATTCTACAAATGATCCTCTAGCTGGATGATTTCATACATAGATAGATGGTCTGGAATTGTTGTGATTGTTTTGTTACTGTCTTGAAAATGAGATCAACATAAAGAACAGCCAAGAAAATGAAGTGGATGTTCAAAGTAGGAATTCCTGTAAGTGGCTCTGATGCCTCCCCTCTTTTAGGACTTAATGTTTCCTAAGAAAAGAAATTTATTTATGGTAGGAGCTAGTTTGTGCTGTTTGTCTTCTGTTATTTGTTGCAAGAAGCTCTGGAAATGTTTCATCATGTCTTATCAGTATCTAATGTCTGTCTCCTCGTCACTGTCTCCACAGCCACAGTTTTAGCTCTGGCTCCCATCATTCCTCACCTAAATTAATAGAACAATCCTCCTCTCTGGTTTTGCTGCCTCTAACCTCAACCTACAGTAATCCATCCTCTGCCACTGCCAGCCTGATCTTTCCAACATTGGGAAAAAAATAGAAATCTACTTGTCTCAGATTCTGGCTCAAAAGCTCTTTAGGTTTTTCTTTTTCCTTATTCCTTTAACCACTTAGTGCAAAATGGTTTACACTCATTTGGGAACCACTGAGAAAAGATGAAATTAGAGAAAGAGAAAGAAATCAGACTTGCCCCAGTCTTTCAGGAGAGGCTGAAGCAGAAGCCCCTTGATTCTGTTGAAGTAAGTCAGACTGTGTGTGCAGGAACCTATGAGATCTTCTTCAAAGTCAAAGTCAAGATCAAGAGATGTTTCCATTATAATGTGGTAGTTTTTGCACATGCAGAAGGAGCTGGTAGCTGCTTTCCCAAAAGTGAAGACTCAGGATGTATTTATCACCCTCCTTCTTCTCTTGTTCTTAGGTGCTGTCAAGTTGGTGTCTGACTCATAGCAAACCTACATACGATAGGGGAAACACTATTGTCAGTGCTTCTCTGCTATTAAAAGGATTTTCAATGGCAGATTGTTTTTTGGGAGTGGATTTCTGGGTCCTTCTCCCAAGCTTACAGCACCTGGTGTTACCAGGTGGTCTCCCATCCAAGTACTAACCAGGCCCGACCCTGCTTAGCTTCCAAGATCTGACAGATGGGACACAACAGTGGTATGGCTGCAGGGCTTCTCTTACTAGCTCCTAAAAATGGAGCACACAAACAAAATCATCCTAAACAAAAAGAAAAGCAAGCTACATGAGTACATGGGTTAGTCACAAGATAAAACTATATTGCCTGTAAAAAATTAAAAGCTCTTGGCATATATACAATGTTACTCATGATCACACCCTACACTTTCTCTTTAATCATAATAGATATGTATGTTTTGTTTCCTCAACACCCACCTCTCCTTTTCTCAGAATGGTCACCTCCTCAGGGATTGTCACATTTCCCACAGGAATTTCCATGTTGCTGTAGAACCCTGATCCCCTGCCTTCGCAGCCTGGGGAAATTGATTCCAAGGTGGAACACTGAACCCAACTGGGACAATTAGAAGATTTTGCTGGGAACCTTTGAATTGGAACTAAGACAGTGAGACAGTCTTTGTTTGAGTGTCTAAATGTAAACTCTAAAACTACTGGTGGCTACATTCCTGCCACATTAACTGGAAGTGCACTGAATGCACATAAGGAAAGAGAAAATGTGTGTGGGGTGGGGAATGCAATAACAACAATGAGAGGGGAGAGAGATAACTCTAAGGGCTTAAGTTTTCCAGTTTAGTTGCCTCTAAGACTTGGATATATTGCTGTCCTCAGAGTAACTGAGATAACATAGCTCTTTATAACATTTCTCCTCCTCCTCCTCCTCCTAGTTTCCGCCCCCCTTTCTCCTCCTCCTTTTTCTTAGCCTAAGCTATTTCTCCATGGCATTGATGACCCTTGGATCCAAAATAGCCTTCCTATGCCTGTCTTGCCCCCTCTCACTTAGCTCCTGTGGCTCTGTAGGTCTCTCAGCCTGGCTCTGTAAACCTTTAAGCTGATTCTTGCTCTCATGGCTCCACATCATTGCCATGGTTCCTTTTTGACTTTCTTCCTGGAATACTCATATTCTCCATTTGTCACTTCATTTCCACAATCATTTTTTATAGTTCCATCTCCCTGTTTTCACAATACCCAGTGCATAACTCTGCCATCATTTGTAAAACACTTTGCTGAAATGCCAAGCTCTTTTTAGGCCACGAGACTTCATCTCTCTCTTTTCAGCTACCAGTAAAGCATTCATTTGCTGAATATTTCTTGAATGACTGGTTTAATGAATGAATTAGTCAACTGATCAACTAAATGCCATATACAAACCTAAGGCTACTTTATAACCTAGCAAATTAGCAAAAAAAAAAAAATTAATAAAAGACAAGATGGTGAGATTCCTGGAAAACCGGCATATCTACATTCTCTTGGTGGACCTGCAAATTAGTCTGCCACTTTTGGAAATCAATATAGTAATGTACAGCCAGTGACATAAAAATATTTACATGTTTAGTCCAAATTTGAATTCGTTCCACCTTGGAGAAGAGTCTACAATAGAAAAAAAGAGGCTTAAATGTTTATAGAAGCAATTTATAATAGCAACAAAGTTACAAGAAACTGTTAAATTATAGCACAGTGAAGTGATAAAATATTATTTAAAAGAAAAAATAAAGAGCAAAACTAAGAAACATGTTTATCATATGTTTAATTTTAAAATGTGAAACTGCAAAAGGATAAATTATGATGCTTTTCAAATGTTTGAGAAGAATGTTAAAGCCTAGAGAGCGGATAGGCAAAAGTGAAATAATTGAGCAATTGGAATATGAGAATTGTATTTCTTTGAGCAAAGCTTTACTTTCATTTAAAAAACATTGTATTTATTAAACAGGAGAAAATCAAGTACTATTGTCCATATTATGAGATATACCTGTCTTAAAAAATATAAAACATAAAATTCAGTACTTTCAATTGGAAAGCCTTCATATGCACGTGGTCTCACTTGGCAAATTTGCATAATGATTTATGGACATTTGCCCTAACAATTGTGTGGGGATATGAAACAGCTGTTCACTAGCTTGGCTTTGGCTTTACTAACAAGAGGCTGACAGCTGTGGTTAATGAAAAACAATTGCTAATAGATAATTCAAATTTAGCCTTGAAGTGCATTCTGGTATTGCTAATATACAGAGTGACTGAAACATAGACCTACAGCCTGGATACCTGTTCCTTCCCTTCCTCTTCTCACACTCCACCCTCCTCTGCTGGCCTTTGTGGGGAGATAGTTCTAGGGCACAATCACGGAACCTGTGGCAATGGAGGGGCTGGATTCTATTCTGGCCATGTAGTTTATAAGCAGCAGTTTATAGCAGTTTATAGGAAGAAGGAAGCCAGGATCTGAGCACAGCAGGGCTAGATCTATCTCTGATATCTCTCCTTCACTGCCTCACCAGTCTAACATACCATCACCCTTATTACAGGGCCTCCAGGAAGTGAATACTACCCAGGAACACAAGGTTAGTAGGTCACCAGCCAACCCTGGGGCAGTGCTAAGACAAGATCCTTGATTTCTAGCCATGTCTCTGTTATCTTTGTTGAATGGGTTACACTCATTGGACATCAGTTTACTTATACAATAGGAATGATTTGAAAGACATCTCCAAAGCCCCTTTCAGCGTTATTATTCTTTAAGCATCAGTTACAATTGGTATCATTTTAGATAACACTGTCTTTCACATACCCCATATTGCAGTTGGGGCATATTTGTGATTGTTGAAGCCCTCAGTCATTTCTTCTGAGCATGTCATTTGAATTTGAGTGCAAAATGGGAATGACAGTGGGACTCGGATTAGAAATTGGGTAATTAGCCAGGTGCCATGGCCTAAGCCTGTAATCCCAGCGGCTCGGGAGGCAGAGGCAGGAGGATTACAAGTTCGAGACCAGAAGCAGTCTGTGTAACTTAGTGAAAGCTTGTCTCAAAAAGTAAAAAAATGGGCTGAGGGTGTAGCTCAGTGGTCCAGCACTTGCAGAGCATGCAAGTGCGAGGCCCTAGGTTCAACCTTCAGTACCACAAAAAAAAAAAAAAAAAAAAAAAGAATTGGGTAATTAGTTAGTGAACTGTGCAGTGAAATATTTTTATTTTTTATATATTGCAAGTTTCAGTTCATATACCACAGCTTAATTGAATTTACCCTAAAGCCCTTCAATTAAAAATAGTGCAGAAACTAGCATTTTCAAGATAAATGTGGGACCTTGACCAAACTCCAAGAAAACAGAATGGTAAATTTTTGAAAGGTTAATAACATTTTTCTAATCAAAGCAATAATGGAGATGAAGAAGCTATTTTCTTGTTTATGGAGTGGAAGAGAATTTGATAATTCCAGCCCAGGGGCAATCCAACACTCTGAGGAATTCAATTGAGAAATGAGCAGCTTTGGAACCACTGGTAAAGTAGGACTACCTTTGGCTGAGTGTGTGCTTAGTCCAATACCTCTCTGAGTTTTATCAGCACAGGTTACATGACTCTGAACATCTGAACTCTAAACTCAGTGCAGCTTCAGCTCTTGCTTCTCTTTGCTTCTTATCTTTCTCCACTATGGTGTTTCCTGGATCCCTCCCTTTCATTGCAGTTCCTCTGGCTTACAGGATCCCAGGCTACTCCTATTTGACCTGAAAAACTTCTTCCAATCCTTTAAGAGCCAAGTCAACTGACTTTGGATCCATATAAACCACCTGGATCTACTGCTGATTACCTGTGTAACTTGGACCCAGTCTTTTATGCAAGGGACTCATATTCTAAGGAAAAGAAAACAAAAGAAAAGAAAAAGTCAATTCTGAGTTGATCCTTTAAAGATGCTTGTTGCTGATGTTGTTGTTGTTGTTGTTAGGTTCTGTCGAGTAGGATCCAACTCATAACAGAACGAAATACTCTCTGTCACTGTGTCATGCCCTGACACTATTGTCAGTGCTTCTTTGCTATTCATAGGGTTTTCAATGGTGGATTGTTTCAGGAGTAGATTGCCAGGTCCTTCTCCCTAGCTGGCAGCATTTGGTATTCCCAGGTGGTCTCTCATCCAAGGACTTACCAGACTGACCCTGCTTAGCTTCTGAGATCAGGTGGAATCAGACTTAAAGATGCTGAGGACTTGTAAAACAAAGTAAATGACATTCTAAGAAAAAGCAGCAGCATGTTCACAAAATGGCATTGACATACACACACACATAGGTAAAACAGCAAAAACTGGAATAAAATCAGCAGGTTGTATCCATGTCAATATTCTGATTATCATATTGTGCTATAGTTTTCCAAAAAGTTACCATGGAGAGACTGGATCAAAGACAGATGGAATTTCTCTGTATTATTTGTTACAAGTGAACATGAAACAAAATTTTCTCAAAATAAAAAGTTTAAATAATGAGGCTTACAGTGTTTATTATATAAAAAAGCCACCTATTTCTATAAGGTATGCATAGTAAAAGTTAGAAGAATACACTGTTCACCAGGGTTCAGTTCAGGGTTTGGTTGAAATCCAAACATAATGGCATGTACTCTCACACACAGAGGGTGGGAAGAGTGGAAAACTTGACCCAGGGTGGGACACAGGATCACAGGAGGAAGAAGGACTTTGGAAATTTGATGGGGAAGGTTGGCAGAATCAGAGGCCTTTCATGATGCACAGGAATCAGGAAGTTTGAAATATTATATTTAAACAAATGGAAAGACTTCAAAGGGTTCCATTCTAAGGGACCCTCATTTCCTTCTCTTAGGTCCATAATATTGACAGAGGTTTGTTGTCTAAATATTCCAGTCGAACATGGCATAAGTTGTGTGGTTTCTCTCTGGTGGTGGGGAAGGCCAAATGATATATGTCCAGTTAATGGTACATTTCAGTTGAACTGGACTCTTCCCTGCTTTACCTGTTGTTCAGGTTTAGTTGTTAATTGTGACTCCCTTCCACTCTCAAATGTGTCTCAACTTGGGCATAATTTTTAAAAATCCTAAATCATTCCTAAGAACACTAGATGTTTAACCACCCCAGTCATGCATAGGAGGTGACCAGATTCTAGAGAGGAAGTAGGTATATGAGTATTAAGGGAGGGTCTGCAGCAAGCTCAGACGGCTGCCACACACATTCTAGTGCATGGACCAAGTATTCGGTTCCTCTGAGCTCCAGTTCTTGTACAAGACTAGGAAGACATTAGCATTGTTTGCCTTAATCTACCCCTCTGAGACTTAAATGAGTTAAAACAGGGAAAATGCTTTGAAAAGCCTGACATGGGGCCAGTACTGGATAGACATCAGCATTTATCATCAGAGTAACATTGACTCTGTCATTACATGTGGATGAAATTCCATTCACTGTGGTTTTCCCAATCTTCTCTGAGCTTCCTGGATTTTCCTGCCCTACACAGATCTGCCATGTCACTCCTTTAAAAATAAAATTGTAGGACTGTATGGGCATATTTGGGAGGGAAAAGGGAGAAACCTCAAAATAGGGAAAATGGGGTTTGAGGAATTTATAGAGGAAATGGAACAATGGGAGTAATGTACTTGGGAAGTGAAAGCCTCCTAAAGAGGATTGTAAACAATGTAAACATGATTGGTTGAAAATACTATGTTGTGATTGGATGGTTTCCCTGCAACCCCATTGGACACTTTCCTCAGACTCTGATTGGTCGAAATCAAAAGACAGTGATTGGACCAAAATTCAAGCCCCTCCACTTGTCCCCAGCTCCTATTGGACAACTAAGAATAATAGATTAACACCTGATTGGCTTAGCCTAGTCAGGAAGAACTATATAAGGAGCCACTCTGACGCAGTTTGTATCTTTGTCTTGACCACCTGACTACATTGCTCTCCCAACTACAATGAAGGTAATGAGAAGAAGATGACGAGGACACAGAGACCAGGACACCCAGACGACACTCCCCAGGACCTCCAAGTAAGCTGAGGACAGTCCCTTGGCCCAGCACTAAGGACAGAAGCTGAGGAAAGCCTCCCATCCCTGCACCAGAGGCAGAAGAGCTGCCATTGCCCCCAAGACAGCAATAAGAGCTGTAGCCTAATTTGTTGAGCTGTGACACTTTGGGTTCCTCTCTGCCCTTGTTAGGGCAGAGGAGCAATAAAGAGCTGCTGCAGTCCCCACAAAGGTTAAGCGTCCTGAGGCTTTTCCTTTCTCCCCCCTCCCACCCCCACTTCCCCTTTTGAGGCATTCTGAAGGCTGCTTGAGCCTATGCCCCTCACCTAAGGGTCTCAAGTTTAGTATTATCTATGAATATGATTGTGCCTCCTGGCCATCACATCCGGGCCAGCCTGGCGAGGTACAACCCATGACCCACCATAGGACCTTCATTTTTTTTTCTTTTCTTTTGTTCTTTCTTTCTTTCTTTTTTTTTTTTTTTTCCAGTACTGAGGATTGAACCCAGGACCTTGCATGTGCTAGGCAAGTGCTCCATCACTGAGTTGTACACCCAGCTCCTTTTTAAAAATTTTTATTTGAAACAGGGTCTTACTATGTCACACAGGCTGCCTCTGGAATTGAGCCTGCAAACCTCCTGCCTCTGTCTCCTCAAACCCCAGGGATTACAGGTGTGAGCCATAGCATCCAGCCCTATAGTTTTTCAACAGAGCAAATAAACAAAGTTCTCCTAAAAGCCAAAATATTGTTAAGAAAATTGTGGGTATAACACTTATCACCTTTCTTGGGTTGCTTTTTGACTTACCTGTCCCTCTCACCAGAAGTAGGTCCCTGTGAACATGATAAGTATGTTTTGCAAAGTTTCCTTTCTTGGCATCTCACCTCCTGTGTGCATTTGTAGTAAGAATAGAATAAATATTTGTTGGAAAGAAGTTAGGATCATTTGCCAACCTAAACAAAATAGTGCTCTGAAGCCTGGTTCTGCAGCCATCATTGAATGGATTTCCCACTACATGTTACGTGAGATTTCTCACATGGCATTCAGGTAGGTGTTGTCTTCTAACAGCCAGCATCCTCCTGTTGGGTGACAGGGAATTCATAGTTTATATAGGAGACTTCAAGTACCTAGCCTCGGAACAAAAGAAGCTTATATTAAAGTTTGAGAAAGGTAGAAAAACATCAGCAATACACTTGATAGATAGGGGAAGGTTATTTTTAAAGATGACATTAACTTTGTATCCCAAACTTTTATTTCTTCTTTTACCATATAGTATATTGAGTAGTTAAAAACCACAAACTATGGGAATAGCCTTCTGGACTCTGATCTTGGCATTGGAACTTACTAGCTGTAAAACTTTGTTGAATTGTTTGTCTTAGTTAAGTTCCCTAGAATATAGAGCATAAGGCAAAAGATTATGTACTTACATCCTTGGGGAATACAACCCCAGAAAAAAATCCCAGAGGGAAATTGAGGCAAAGATGGGGAGAGAATAAATATAAGGAAACATGTAACCCAGCAGTCACTGCCTCATGTCATACTGACGTCTCAGTCTTTCTGGGTACCTTCAAAGAAATGACAGAAAACAATTCCCCGAGGGTAGCAGAGAAGAGTTGATCTACAGATTTCTATTTTCCACTGACCAAAGTCCATCACCACTGGCAGTCAATTCCCTGAACTCCTCCTAGTTTTCCCATGCATGAGTGGCTGGTCGGTCTCACTCCTGGGGTGGAAGCCAAGCCTGTGGCTGAGAGGCAGGTGACTCAGGTGTCCTGTTGACACTGAAAGGTAGGGCTTGTAAGCAGCAGGAGGGGCCAGAGAAGCTGCTGCCAGTGGCCCCTTGATGTGAGGCTGGTCCCTTAGCATCAGCCACCCAGTCCCACAGTGGAGAGGAGAACATTGCATCCAGTATGTTGCCTGAGAAGTTTCCTCATCTTTAATATGGGAACAATACTCCTCCATCAACCGTACAGGCTGTGCTGAAAGCTGAATAACTTAGTATACGGGAAGTGCTTAGGACATTGCCTGGGACACCGATAACATGGCACAAATCTTAAGTGGCAGCATTCCTAGAAAAATCACAGCAGTGCTCTCATGGACCCACTTTTCCCTTTCCCTAGAATACTATCCCCATCTGGTTTTTCATCTTCCTCTTCAGAATACACTGAAGGAGGAGATGTCAAGGATAACCCCAGTCCTGAATGGTGTCTGGAGTATGAGTGTCCCCCCCAACCCCTTGCCCAGTACTCTGCCTTGCCAGTTGATACACTGCCCACGGACGAGGCAGAGACAAAGGAAGTCCAGCTAAGTAGCCTCCGAATACATCTCTGCTTTGGTCCAGGGAAAAGGTACCAGATGTCTCAAGATCTTGCCGTGGCAGCCACACTAAGGACAGCTGCATTTGTTGCAATGCAGCCACTGATGTTCAGAAAAGAATCTCCTAGAGCTTCAAAGACTTTTGGGTGCAATGAGTGTGCTTAAAAAAATTATCTTGAAGAAGTTGGCCTTCACATATATATACATTATATATATAATATATATTAATTTATTATTTTTTCAACCACTGACAGTTGAACCAGGGCCCTGTGCCCACTGGGCAAGTGCTCTACCACTGAGCTGTACCTCCACTCTCTCCCTCTCTCTCTCTCTCTCTCTCTCTCTCTCTCTCTCCCTCTCTCTCTTTTGAGACAGGTTCTTGCTAAATTGCAGAGGCTGCTTTTGGCCTCAAACTCCTGCCTCAGTCTCCCAAGTCACTGGGATTACAGGCATGTGCCACAGTGCCCAACTTAGTAAAAATATCTTAATTCCAGCTTCCTATAATGATTCCCCTAACAGCACTGTAGAATAGGCCACCAAGTGGCTGATGTTTGTGTTTCTGTAAGTAGAAGCCAAGATTTCCATGTGTTGTAAGCATTTAAAATCCTGACATTTTTCATGAAATCCCATTTAAAAGAAATCAGAAGGTTGAATAATCCTAGGCCTGAATTTGCACATGGCCATAGTTAACAGGAGCCAAATGGTCATTGCATTTCAGACACATTGGCTGCAGTCCTCACCACTCCATACTGTCTCATCCAGCCAGTTTTGCTCACAGGTATTACTTCTTTTTGCAAGCATGTTAAAGCATCCTAGCAGAATGCTTTCTTCCCTGGGATGTTCATTTTTTTGTGGAAACACTGACTCTCAGACTTTAAAGTTCCTTCGAAGATGTTCAGATCCCAGTCACTGTGGCTGTACTTCCACCTCCCGAACTCGCTCATTGATTATTTAGTTGGTTTGACTTTTCAAAGTGGAATGGGTTTTGTTTTTATTAATGTAGTCATATATTTTTAAAAGACAGATATAAAGATACAGAGAAGAAAGAAGAAGACCCATTTCTAGTAGAAATTTTGACATATATCTAGGGCAGGTGCAGCAGAAGTATTCACTAAACTCCTATTCAAATTCCCATAGTAAGTTTTACCTCCTGTTGGCAGCTGGAAATGCAAAGGGAACATCTCTCGGACTCCTTTCAACCTCAGGTTTCCCACGTGATCCACCTGCCCCCAAGTGGAAGCACAGCGTGGTGTTTGGAAGGTGGAAATGAGACTGAGCTGGTACTTCAGCTGCGTCTACACTTTCTCCGGAAAGCAGCACAGGTGTCAAGTCAGGAAGGACAGCAGCACAGCCACACTCTGTTTAGTCTCTGCCAGGCACATAGCACACTAGTTGCCGGGGCATTAGCAGCTGGTAGAGGGGCCTGGAGCCAACAGGAGAAGCAGCAGCTTCCTGATGCGGCTCCTGATTGTGGCAGCTCCTTAGTAGCCATTCTCCAGGGCTGTTCAGGGAGTCCTTTCTGGGTGCCCAGGCCACAGCCTGCTCCTGAAGGTCTCTATGGACTTGGCAAACACTCAGTTCCCTGTGTGAAATCTCTTTGTGCCTAAAGCACTACAGTGGGTTCTGTTACAGGCAACTGACAGGCAACTTGGCTAACAGTGTGTTCTTCCAACTTCCACTGTGCATGAGTTACAAAAGTTGGGTGCTTTCTCATATACTAAATGCTGTAAGCCGCCTTCATTTTTAATCAAGCTTTTTGTCATGAGACAATTTTTGTTTCACAGTCAATTGGAATGAATAATACAGAGAAATTCCATATGTCCTTGATCCAGTGTCCCCATGCTAACATCTTGGAAAACTATAGTACAATGTCACAACTAGAATATCAACATAAATACAACCTGCTGATTTTACTCCAGTTTTCCCTGTATTACTTATAAGTGTTTACGTGCGTCTGTGTTAGCATATGCGATTTTATTACGTGTATAGGTTCATATAGTCACCACCACACTCAAGATACAGAAAGTCCTAGCACCACAAGAATCCATTTTATTATTCTATAATCTTGTCTAGCTCACTCTAATCCTCTCCCTCATCCATAATCCCTTCATCCTCTAGTCTGGTCTCTATATCTTATAATACTGTAATTTCAAAAATCCTACACAGATATACTTATACAATATAGAATTGCTCTGTTCTGAATATTTGTGTCCCCTCAAATTCATACGTTAAAACCTAATCCCCAATGTAATAGTATTGAGAAGTGTTGCTGTTGCTGTTAGGTACCATGGAGTCAGATCAGACTCATAGATAGTCTACATACAACAGAACAAAACACTCCCTGACACTGGCCATGCCCAGCAATCTGTGAGTGTTTCTCTGCTATTCATAGGGTTTCAATGGCGAAATCTTTTTAGGATTATTTTCTTTGGAATTGGGCTGCCACATCTTTCTCTTATTTTAGCAGTGCAGGGGATCGAACCTTGGCAGCCCTCAGAGAGCACAGAACAGCATTCTACCACACTGAGCAAAATCCTGATGGGATCCCTGATAAAAGCGGCCTGTGGGAGCTTGTTAACCCTTCACTCTGTCTCCTCTATAACGCAGAGAATGAGGCCTCACTGGACACTGAGTCTGCTGGTGCCCTGACTTTGAACTTAACCTCTAGAAATGTAAGAAATAAGTTTGTTGTTATAAATTACCCAGTCTAAGGTTATTTAGTTACAGAAGCCCAAAAGAACAAAAAAAGTGACCTTGTAAGACTGACTGACTTCACTTAGCATAATTCCCTAGCAACTCACACAAGTTGTACTTATCAATGGCTTATTCCTTTTTATTGCTGAGTAGTATTTCAAGGTACAAATGTGTACAGTTTGTTGAACCAGTCACACTTTGAAAAACAGAGGACCGTTGCCATTTTGGGGTTATTATAAAGGAAGGTGCTATGAACATTCATGTATAGATTTCTATATGAGAGCAAATTTCCCTGTGTCTGGGTTAAATATGTCAGTGGGTAATCCTGGTTTATATGGGAGTTGTATAGTTAGTTTTATAAGACATTGCCCAATTGTTGTCCACAGTGACTGTACCACTTTATTTCCCCACCAGTGATGCATGAGTGATCTAGTTTCTCTGTATCTTTACCAACATTTGGTATTATTACTTTTTTATTTTTAGCCATTCTTCAAGTGTGTGGTAGTGTCTTTTTTTTTTTTTTTTTTTTTTTTTTTTTTTTTTTTTTTTTTTTTTTTTTTTTTTTTTTTTTTTTTTTTTTTTTTTTTTTTTTTTTTTTTTTTTTTTTTTTTTTTTTTTTTTTTTTTTTTTTTTTTGAGTAGGCATCACTTTAGGTCAACTTATATAGCACCACATTTCGACTTTTCTCTGATGAGAAAATGGAGACTCAGTGAAAATAAACAAATTATTCAAGGTCACTCAGAGTGTGGTAAACATGTTTATTGAGCAACTACTATGTGCTAAGCTCCTTGTGTTATACCAATGTTTCTGCAAGTGTATACTATCTGAAAGGGGTAAGAAAACTGATCCTAATAGCTACTAATACATGATCAAACTAAAATTATCATACATTTCTCTTTACCAAAAAAATACAGAAATAGAGGGGAAAAAAGAAAAACCATACTACCACATGCTATTGTGAAATCCTCTAGAAATGTTGGCACCTATCCGTGGGCAGTTCTACACAATGGTCTATAAAGCTCCACTCACATTGCAAGCCTGAATTTTCTCCATAGTGTTGTATGTGCTGACTAGAAATGAGAAAGAACTGAGCCTAGAACCTGGGTCCTCAAATGACATATCTAGTGTGGTTTCTACCACAACATTGTTCTCTCTTTCTAACTGGAGAAGATAAAAATCACAGCAGAGCAAAAGTCGTAGGGGAAGTTTTGGTTTTGTATTTCTGCGGATCAAAATGTCTTCATCTTGGTGCTGCATATTTTTCACCTTCCTCCTGCCTCTGCTCCTCACATAGTGCCACGGGGACCCTGTTTCTGAGTTAGCACTTCCTCATAGGGTGAGAGCATATCTGGAGAGGCTATTTGACCACAGAGCTCTGTACCTGTCACTTAACGTAGTTGTGAACTCTGGGAGGAAAGTTGATTAAATAAGACTCAACTGAGAAGATGGTGGCCCAGGCCCAAGAATTAACCAACCCAGGACATATCATATCACCACATCTACAGAATGGCAGGGCTGGACCTGAATGTCTCCAAGGACACTTCCGACTCTTTGTCTTTCAATTGTATCACTTATTCTGCCTCACAGCCTGCAAAGAAATGTAGGGTGACTGCACAAGTTCCCCACAATAAGCGAGGATTAGTTACAAGTCATTGCCATGTGTACAGATCTTTCCAAGAGCTCTTGTCTTGGCCCCTTCAGAGATGTGATGCCTGGAAGAAGGAAGTGGAGCCTAACGCACACCAAACCATCTGTTTTTTTTCCTTAAGAATATGATTGAGATGAAGGTGTATAAATACAAATGCATTCCTACTTCAGAAAATAAAATAAACAAGAAGAAAATAGTGAAATTGCTGGCCTACATTTAAATCCTAGCTACAAAAAATTACTTTTCCTAAGCTGTTCCTGGCTTGGAGGATGGTTTGCTAGCTGCTCACTCAGTCCCTGACCCAGCAGCAAAGTAGACCTGGAAAACATAGGTGCAAGTCTGTAATTGTGCTAGTTAGATTTGGTTGTCAACTTGATTGGACTGAGGAAGCACCTAGGAGATTAGTAAAGCACATATCTGAGTGTGAGTGTGTCTGGGAGAGGATTAACTAAGGGGGAGGACCTGCCATGAATGCGGACAGCACCATCCCATAGGGTGGAGGCCTGGACAAAATATTCTCACTAACACAAGCATATTCTCATATTCTCTCTCTCTCTCATGACATTAGCTGCTCTGCTCTGCCACACCCTCCCCACCATGATGGACTGAAACCTTCTCAACCTGTTTACAAAATAAACCATTCCTCAAATTCTTTAAACTGTTTCTCTAAGGTATTTTGTCATCACAATGAAAGTCTGACTAATACAGTTGTTGTTGTTAGATGCCCTCATAGTGACCCTATGTACAGCAGAACGAGATAATCCCTCATTCTGTGCCAGGCACATGATCTTCTTTATGGTCAAGCCATTGTTGCAGACACTGTGTCAATCCATCTAGTGAACGGTTTTCCTTTTTTTCATTGACCTGCCACTCTCCCAAACATGGTGCCCTTCTCCAGGGATTGATCTGTCCTGACTACATGTCCAAAATGCTTAAGACACACTCTAGCCATCCCTGCTTCCAAGGAGCACTCTGGTTGCACTTCTTTCAGACAGATCTGTTGGTTCTTTTGGCAGTCCATGGTATATTCAACATTCATCTCCAGCACCATAATTCAAAACATCAATTCTTTTCCTGTCTCCCTCATTCAATGTCCAGCTCTCACAATCATATGATATGACTGAAAATACCATGGCATGAGTCAGGTGCACCTTCCTCTTCAATGTGACATCTTTACATTTCAATACTCTAAAGAGATTTATTGCAACAGATTTTCCCAAAGCAATGTGTCTTTATATTTCTTCACTGCTGCTTCCACGGGTGTTGACTGTAGATCCAAGTAAAGCAAAGTTGTGGACAACCTCAGTCTTTTCTCCATTTATTGTGAAGTTGCATACTGACCAAGTAGTAAAGATTTTTGTTTTGTTGATGTTTAGTTGCAATCCATACTGAAGGCTATGTTCTTTAATCTTCATCATTAAATGTTTCAAATCTTCTTCACTTTCAGCAAGTAGAGTTGTGTCTTTTGCATAATGCAGGCTGTTAATAAGTCTTTCTCCAATCCTGATGCCACATTCTTCTTCATAAAGTCCAGTTGTTGTTGTTGTTAGGTGCCGTCGAGTCAGTATCTGACTCAATAAAGTCCAGAGTTACCAGAAAATCAAGCCGGATTCAGAAGAGGGCAGAGAACCAGGGACATCATTGTTGATGTCAGATGGATATTAGCCAAAAGCTGAGAATATCAGAAAGATGTCTATCTATATTTTATTGACTATGCAAAAACATTTGACTATGTGGGTCATAACAAAATATGGATAACACTGTGAAGAATGGGAATACTGGAGCACCTAATTGTAATTATGAGGAATCTGTTCATGTACCAGGAGGCAGTTGTTTGAACAGAACAAGGAAACACTGCTTGGTTTAAAGACTAACACAGTAGCAGAATACTATTGTCCACCATAATCCTTTCCGTTTCCCATGCCGCCTCTCTTTCAGTAGCAGAGAAGGACAGTGGACTATTTGGTCACCAGGCACCTCTGCTTCCTGCCACGCCAGTGACTCATAAATTATGTGAATTCCAGGACTCTTTCAGTTGACCTGGATCCCTCTGGTGCCAGTTCCTATCCCACTGTTTTCACAGTCCTTTAGTTAAGGGGCCAGCATCTGCTAAATGGTATCCTCTAATTGGAAGCACATGGTGGAAAAATAAAACCAAGCCTTAGCTGGCTTCCACTCCTTATAACATTAAACCCAGGAGGGTCCTGGAGATCATTCTGTCTAATACATTCATCCCAGAGACAATCGATGGAGGTTCAAACTGACAGCTGGCCAGCAGCAAAGCCAAAGCTATAGCTCAGGTTTCTCACCCACAGGCTTTCTCAGAAACACATTGCAATCTGAGCCCATGGCAACTGGGAGCAGCAAGGTGGCCATAAAGAAACAGTGTGTTTCTGTTTTGTTTTGGGCAGGCGATCGTGGTGTTTGGAGGCAGTATATGTGATGTATGGGAGGGATCTCTTTATCAGCTACCCTGGACTCTGAAGGCATCAGGAGCTCGGTGCTGGAAAACTTGTAGCATAACAAAGCTGCAGAGATGTTCATGTCTCCGTATTACTGACCCAACTAGGATTCCCAAGTTCTAGAGGAAATATTTTAAAAATATGAACCGATATAATATTCTATCCCCTGAGATCTCTTTCTATTTGATGCAGAAAGCCAAAGTAAACAACAACAACAAAAAAAAAACACTCTAGGAAAGCATCATGGGTTACACAGGAGGAAGGCAATTTGATTAGAAGCAGCAGCCCAAGCACCTTGACTCTTGTAAGACAATTGCTTCCAACACATGGGACTATGTAAAATAGCATATAAATAGCTGAGGGTACAGTGGCATTGTGCCCCAGGGTAAAACACTGGTGACTGCACATGAATGGGAAACATGACTGTGTAGCTCACAGCTTTATTTGTAGGGCTTAGGACACTGCTGGTGTTTAATACAATAGTCATCTAATCTAAAATAGCATGATTGTAAAATATCAACCCCCATGTGTCTGTCAGCTCCTTATGCTGTGGGGGCTTGCATGTTGCTGTCATGCTGAAAGCTATGCCACTGACATTTCAGATACCAACAGGGCCACCCATGGTGGACAGGTTTCAGCTGAGTTTCCAGACTAAGACAGACTAGGGAGAAGAACTCAGGAGCCCAGTCCCAAAACAATTAGCATTGAAAACCCTATGAACAGCAGAGAAGAACTGTCAAATATAGTACTGGAAAACTGAACCCCACCCAGGCTGGAAGGTACCCAAGAAATGACTAGAGAAGATTTGTCTCTTCACAGTAGAGTCAACTTTAATGGTAGGAATGGAACAAAGCCCCTGGCACTTTCTTTTGCTGATGTGGCACAATGCAAAATAAGAAGAAACACAGTGGGTGCAACAATGGTCTCAAACATAAAAAGATCATGCGTATTGCACAGTATTTGGTAGTGTTTTGCTCTGTTGTACATATGAGTTGGAACCAACTTGGTAGTACCCAACAAGAACAAGAAAAAGAATATGAATAGAGTGTGTACTCTTAAGAAACACAAACAGTGCTGGTTGAACACATCATACTAGTTTTAGAGATGCTAAAATGTAAACAAAAATGCATATTAAAAATCAATGAATGATATCTCAGAAAAATAAAAATAGAACTACCATATGACCCAGTTATACCACTACTGGGAACACACCCAAAGGGAGATGAGTCATCGTACAATACAGACACCTGTATCTCCATATTCAATGTAGCACTTGTCACAATAGCAAGGATATAGAATCAACCAAGGTGCTCATCAACAGAAGAATGGATAAAAGATTACGGTACATATACACAATGGAATATTACTCAGCAATTAAAAAATGAAATAATGTCATTTGCAGCAAAATGGATAGAATGAAGAACATCATCTTAAGCAAATGAACACAAGCCCAAGAAGAGAAATACCATATGTTCTCACTCATATGTAGATGCTGAATCATACTTAAAGAAAGGAAAAAATCGTATACATAAATTGAAATATAAAAATGTACAATTAAATTTAATGTAGAAGGGACAATTTAAGGTGTGGAAAGAAGGAGGGAAGGATCTAGCAGAGGAAGGCAAAGATTGGAGAAGATGGGATGGGGATGAGCATCAGTGTGGAGGACTGAAAGGGGAGAGATCAATCTCAATGTAAACAGCACAACTTTATGAATATGTTGGAAAATAGGGGAAGATAACCCAAATAAATATGAGAGTTTAACTACAAACGAGCCATAAGTCTCCATAAACTTTGTGGATCGATGAAAGTGTTGCTAGAAGTGATGTAAAGGATCCATAATGGAAAAACCCATTGCTGTATTAGTCTGTACCCCATCATCATTTACTAATAAAGAAAAAAAATCAATGAAATATGGTACTTGTGAAGGAAAAAATAAATAAATGAAAGAGCAACCCAGCATAGTCTCCTGGGGCTATTGCTCACTGCATGTGTGATCTCAGGTACATCATTTTAAGTTTCATTGTTTTGAAAATAGAAAATAATGATAATAAACCCTATCTCAAAGTCTAATCCTAGCAATTAAACGCATCATTTATGACAAAGCACTTTGCAAAGTCAAAGTTTTCATGGAAAATGTGAATTAAGTTCCCAGTTGACTGCTGTGCAACAATGTTCATGACATGATAGGAAAAGGTTTTATGGGAGGCTTATTGGGAACTCTAGCAGGTACAATGTGCTTTGAAGGATGGAGACAATATATTCTCAATTCTAATCCACTACCTTTCAATAGTTTTAGAGGGCTACACAATCAGATGTGGATGAGAATACCATGTTGCTTGGATTCATGGATTAGAATGGAGAATATCCCATAGATTGCTAGAGCAGTTTGCACAGGTTTTATATGGTCAGTGAGCACAGGTCTGGTGTGAAAACAGAGTGATGGAGGCTCTCATTAGACCCAGCCCTAGGTTAAGGTGCAAACAAAAAGCCACTGCTCCAGGAGTCCACCTGCAAAGAACAAAAGTTTGTAGAACTATGGCGCAGTGAACACATATTCAGGAAGTACTTCTCATAACACTGGTGAGCCTGAATTGCTTCTTAGCCAGTGGAAGCACTTTTTTTTTTTTTTTTTTTTTTCATTTATCATGCTGGGGATGGAACCCAGGGCTTCATGCATGCCAGGAAAGTGCTCAACCACTGAGCTGCACCCTTGGAGCTTTGAGTAGAAGATTTAAAGTTGCACTAGAGTGGCTCTATCTGTCCAGCATTTTTGTGTCACCCATGTTGGCAATCCCAGCCAGGTGAAGTTCTGAACTCATCAACACTGGTTTAATATTGCTTATCAAAACTGCTTCCTTTAATCATTTGGAGTTTAAACTATCAATATATATCCCAGGAAGTAGCTTGCTACTAACAATAATGAAAGTAAACTGAAGAGCAAAAAACAATTGAAAACTAGGAAATATTTTAGAGTTTTTTTTCTTTGTTTCATTGTGCATATCGATTCTGACTTAGAAAATGGAAATACCCAAATGGAAATAAACCAAATGTGGTGGCTGAGGCAGGAGGACCATGAATTCAATGCCAGAGGCAGCCTGTGTGACTTAGTGAGGCAGTGTCTGAAAATAAAAATTTTAAAAAGGCCTGGGGATGTACTTCAAAGGTAGAGAGCTCACCTAGCATGAATGAGGGCCTGACTTCAACCTCACAGTACCAAAATAAATAAATAAATAACTTAGTAAACAGAAGTTTCCTTTAAAAATTTAATACTGATTTTTGTTCAAGAGATTTATTAACAGACATCTTTTTTCCCCTCTTCTACTAGGTAAGTTTGTTGTTGTTTTTGTTGTTGTTGTTGTTGTTAGGTGCCATCTAGTCAGGTCTAATTCATAGAGGCCCTCATTGGGTTTTGAATGGCTGATTGTTTCAGGATTGCTTCAGAAGTGTATTGCCATGTCCTTCTCCTGTTTTGGGAGTGCTGTGGATAAAACCTGGGTCCTCAGAGAGTGTACAGCAGCACTCTACCAACTGAACTAAACCCCAGCCCACTAAATAAAAAGACAATATTTAGGAAATGTAGTTTGGTGATTTGACTCTCTCCAGTGTCCAGTTCTGGTGAACTGAGCCCATTTTTTCTGAGGTGACTATTTGGAGGATGCTCCTTTAGCTCATGTGACAGATAAAAGAGAGGTTGAATAAACATCTGAAAATGTAGATTTTCCCACGTCATTCTTCCTTTCCTGGAAATTAGCCCTCCAGGCAGCATTTTGGTTTTGTTTCAGAGTGGTGTAGTCTGAGGATAATTCAGGAAAAAAGAAAAAATACCTGGACCTACCATGGACTGAATAAGCATTGAGCATATAACCTGTGGTGGGGGGGCAGCCCCTTCTATCTACCTGGCATTTTGTTGTTGGTGGTGGTGGTGTTAGGTGCTGTCAAGTCGGTATCCAACTCATAGTGACCCTATGTACAACAGGCGAAACACAATTGCCAGTACTTCTCTGCTATTCATAGGGTTTTCAATGGCAGATTGATTTTTTGGAGTGGGTTGCTGGGTCCTTCTTCTGGCATTTAGATGAGGCATGAAACAGCCATGATCTCTCTCAGGGGTCCTGATATCCCTGTGAGTGGTCCATTCGCAGGGCACAATCCAGAGCAGATGTAGTCATTCAACTGGCCACTAAAATTCTCTGCAGGTGTCGGTTCTTATTTCCACTGCTGCTGCTTTTGGCCTGTGCTATCTCCATGTTCTTGGTTGCATGACCAGCATGTCTTGATGGTACCCTGCCATAGCCTGGTCTTTGCAATGCATGTCTCCCCATCTTTCTGACCATCTGCCATTCCTGATATTTGAGGTTTCTGCTTTCCACCCTGTGAGCCTCACTTCTGTCCTTTTCCATCACAGACATGGTGGGGGAAGAAGACTATTTCAGCACTTTGTTATGAGAGAAGTATGTATGAGTTTCCTAGGGATGCTATGTCAAATCACCACAAATCAAGCAGCTTAAAATAATTGAAATTTACTCTCTCCTGGTTTTGGTGAGGAGACATCTCAAATCAAGGTGTTGATGGATGCCCCAGAGGAGAATCCCTTCTCATCTCTTTTAGCTCTGGGAATGCCAGCTGTTTGTTGCCTTGTAGCTACTATGCTCTCATCTCCTCCTTCCTCTGAAAGGCCCTTCTCCTCTGTGTCTCTCCCTGAGTTTCTCTTATAAAGACACTTACCACAAGATCGGAGCTCACCCGGTTGATCCAGGAAGACCTCACCGCCACATCCTTAGTTGAATTACAACCTCAAAGACCCCTTTTCCAAATGAGTTCATTCAGATTCCAGAAATTAAGACGAGGACATACTTTTGGGGTGGAGAGTCACAACTCAAGGCCTACCAGAGTCTCCTTCTCTTAGTGAACATCTACATTCCCACTGCGGCAACACTCACTTGACACAGTGTGCAGTTTCTCACACCCTGTGCTACAGAAAATCCGGCATTGAATCACAAGGTGACACAAATGCCTTACCTCAAATTATTTTTATTCAAGCTTAACTCTTTCTCAGAAAAGCATTATAGGAAAGAACACTTTGTTGGACATCATTCACCTTATATGGGACGAGACCTGAGGGCTTGGGGATGCTCCTTATCCTGAGTGTAAGATGGGTGCTCTATTCCCTCTGGAGGATGAGCCAGAAAATCCATGGTCATCCCCACTCCAGCTTGTCTAACCAGGCTGTGGCGCTGTCCCAAGAGGCTTGATGAACTGCTTGCACTTTTGATATTGGCCGTTTTAAGGCCAATTTAAAGATATGTTTACTTCATCATCACTGCCCAGAATATAAGCTCCTTGGGTCATATTTTAAATTTTCTCTACACTTGTATGGGAAATTTGACAAAATTCCTATGCCTCTTCCCCCAACCTCCTGCTGTTCCCCTCCCTCTAAGACTCATCTCTGAAATCTTCTAGAACACACCTGTCAAGGAAAGCACATTAATCTATGTGTGTAATTCTGTTCTCTGTATTCCCAGGTAATGCTGTAGTCCTTAAAATACATGCTGATTGCCAGTGCCCATTCTAGACCAACCAAATCAGAATAGTGAGGCCACAAGACCTCTATCTTTAGAAATCCTCCATAATGATAATCTCAAAATAGATGATGCAACAATACAAATGCGTGGGGGGAAGGGAATATAACCCATAAATGCATACGAATTTTTACTGCATATTAATCAAAAGGCTCTATGAAATATGCAACTTAATGAAAGTATAACCAAAAGCGATGTAATGGGTGCATAATGGAAATAGCAAAAGCCTTATTACTCTGTACCCCAACAACATTTATAAGGAAAAGGGATATAATTTAAAAATTCAACAGATTATGGTCCATAATGAACCAATCCATTGGTGAGTTACTCACCTTTTGGTTGCTGTGACAAAGTTACTGAGATAATCTGTCTATAATGAGGAAAATTTTATTTAGACTCTCCCTGTTTCAGAGGTTTCAGTCTATGGTCACTTGACACATTTGCTTTTAGTCCTGTGGCAAAGTACTGCCTTATGGTAGAAGCACAAGGCAGAAGAAAGCTGCTTACCTTATAGTGGCAGGAAGCAAAGAAAGACAGAACTTGTACAACAAAGATCCTTTCCTCAAACCCACTAAGCTAAGAATCTGTAAATGGATCAATCCATTCATCAGGTCAGAGCCCTCAGGACCCAATCACCCCCCACAAGCCCTGTTTCTGAACACTACTACACTGGAGGCCAATCCCTCAACACATGAGCTTTGGGAGGACATTTAAGAGCCAAACCATAACAATTGAGGATTATAATTATCAACTAATAGGAAATAAAAACAAAATAGCTAAATGTCTAAACTTGGGCTTGACAGAGGAAGTACAATAATATGAAATCTATACTCAAAATTGCGTGCAGCCATAGCCCTGTGGCATCTGATCCTGTCAGATCTCGGAAGCTAAGCAGGGTCAGGCCTGGTTAGTACTTGGATTGGAGACTGCCTGGGAACACCAGGAGCTGTAGGCTTGAAAGAAGGACCTGGCAACCCCCTCCCAAAAATCAATCCACCATGGAAAACCCTATGAACAGCAGAGAAGCACTGACAATAGTGTTTCCCCTGTTGTACAGAGGGTCGCTATGAGTCGGATACCGACTCGATGGCACCTAACAACAACAATACTCAAAATCTTTTAATGGAAAGAACTGTCAAGTGATATCAGTTTCATATTCTTACAAAAACACTGCTCTTGTAAGATAGTTGTATCCCATTTGCTATTACCTTTCATATAAAGAACAGTTCTGTCTTTTTCAGAGCAGTTTCACAGCAGGTGTAGCACAGGGGACTTTTCTGGGAACCATATTTTCTTCCTATCGTAAAGGTAAGAACAGCAAAGGCAAGGCCCAGGAAGGAATGACTTACTCATTCTCCATCACTCAGTGTAAACATCTTATATTTACTCAGATCTGATCTCATCTTCAAACCTTGTGGGATTTTTTCCCCCAAAGAACTGTTGTTAAACAAGTGCTCCCAAGTTTCCAGCAGTGTCTGAAATTACTCTACCTACATTTTAGATTTAAGAATTCACTGTTTCCCGATTCACACTTTGCCAAAAGTGAGCTATTTTTTTTAAAAGATGGTTTCTTCCTTTGTGTCTCTTGTTTTGCAAAAAAGTGTGTTCTCTCTCTCTTGCTCCTTTCATTCTTATTATTGGTCAGCATAGAAATCATATTTTCCCCATATTGCCTAAAAAGCTGATATACAAAGTTATTTCACTTTAGAGGGGAAGGCCATTTGACTAATTTATCACATATTTATGCCTAGAGCTTTCATATTAAAATGAAAGGTATCTAATATAGCTATTGTTGTTGTTAGGTGCTGTTGAGTCGGTATCTGACTCATAGCAACCCTCTGTACAACAGGGGAAACACTATTGTCAGTGCTTCTCTGCTGTTCATAGGGTTTTCAATGGCAGATTGATTTTTGGGAGGGGGTTGCCAGGTCCTTCTCCCATGCCTATAGCTTCTGGTGTTCCCAGGCGGTCTCCCATCCAGGTACTAACCAGGCCCGACCCTGCTTAGCTTCCGAGATCTGACGGGATCGGATGCCACAGGGCTACAGCTGCAGGCTACTATAACTATACGAAATATTTTTATAATTCCACTGTCCTCTGAAAACATCAAAATTTATTAGCAGTGAAAAAACACGTTTATTAGTTAAATCTCTTATATTCCCAAGATTTCAGTTGGAAATATAACCTGTTAATAACCAAACAACTTTTCAGTTATCAGTTGGTAATTCACTTATCTTGAATCCTACAAACACACTAGAACTGAAATCTGTGTCTACTGCCCTTCAACATCTCCTACTAGAGGATGTGTGACTTTGGGGACCCACTGAGCCCCTGCCTGTCCCATGAATTATCACCACCAAGTTAACCCACAGTGACCTCAGCGTTTCTGACCTACATCTTTTGTTTGCTCACTGTTTATTCATGTTTGGAAAATTTTTTATAAGCTTCTACAAGACAAACATTGTGTCTTGCAGGTAATCACAGAGTAACAGAACTCTGGAGTTGAGAAGGACACAGGGAATTGAGTTGTGAGTGTTGCTTTCCACGTAATCCAAGATTTTTTTTTAAATGCCAATCAGATGCAAGAAAGCAAAGAAAAAAAGGGTTTATTAAAGGTCTTGAGCACAGAAATGTGCCAATAAACACTTAAATGAGAGAACCACCCTTATGCTTCATTAATGATTTCCTTCATTAATGAGTTGCATAAATCCTTAACATATGCTTACTTTATGTTTGCATGACAGACGTGGTTTTACTTAGCTTTTAATTATATTCAATGCTTTTAGAGGTTCTGCTGAGATTTCCAGTTGGCTCACCTTCTTTGCCATTTGTTGTTGTTAGGTGCCTTTGAGTCGGGTCTGACTTATAGAGACCTTATGTACAACAGCCAAATCACTACATGACACTGTGCCATGCCTGGCACTATGTCAGTGCTTCTCCACTATTTATAAGGTTTTTAATGGCTGATTATTTTGGGGGGGGGATGGTGGGGTAGAGGGTTGCCTGGTTCTCTCAAGCCTACAACAGCTGGTGTTCCCAGGGGGTCTCCCATCCAAGGACTAACCAGGCCTGACCCTGCTTAGCTTCCGGGATCTGATGGAATCAGGCACTACAGTGGCACAGCTGCAGGCAACACGTTGTTAATAGCTGACAAATTGGGTCTGACTCATAGCACCACTATATAGGACTGATGGAACACAACCCAACATTGTGTCATGCCCAGCACTATGTCAGTGCTTCTCTGATATTCATATGGTTTTCAATGGCTATTTTGGGAGTAGGCTACCAAGTCCTTTTCCCATTGTTGCAGTGATGGTGATGGAATCCAGGGCCTCAGAGCACACAGAACAAGCACTCTACCAGCTGAGCTAAAGCCCAGATACCCTCCTTAGCCAGTTAAATTGTGTGCCCCAGAGGAGCTGCTCATGGGCTATTTAGGCCACAGGCTTTCCCTCAACTTTGGGATGAATTCTCACAGGCAACCAAAGTTTGCTTTCACTCATCCTTCCTTCCTTCCTTCTTACCTTTCTCTCTCCTCCTCTCTTTCTCTTTCTCTCCTTCCCATCCTTAACTTTGTGCTTTTATTTTTATCTTTGCTTCCATTTCTAGGCTGAATTGGGCTCTACTTCTGATGTGTCCACATACCCTACATTATTACCCACTTGTGGCAGCCATTGGTGGGTCGATGGCTGACCACAAGGTCACCTCTGCCAGAGGGAAATAGAGATATGGGCTCACTGGGTACCAGTTAAGAGAGAATTGTCATCTTAGATTTTTTGTTTGTAGGTTTGTGCAACAAAATATCTTGCTTATACTGGAAAAGAGAATAGATCTTTAAGATCTAGATTGATGCATATATTTCTGTGCTTTTGTTTCCCATGTTACTCTGTCTCTGTCTCATGGTTGACCTTATAAAGCCTACTCTGCAAGCTCTCTGTGTCTGTGACTGAAAGAAGACTTTGCTTCTTGTTGCATAAGAATGCCATATATCACTCAAGTGGTGATGTGGCCTAACGGGGACACAACCAGTGACCTCGAGGCACTAAGGCCCATATCCTTGTGAAGGATGTATGTGTATTTCTTTTGGTTGCAAGTAGCTTTAGGTTTTAGTTTACACATTTCTTAAAATATTTTTTGTCTGTTTTGCTTCATATATATATATATACACACACACACATATATATATATATATATATATATATATATATATATATATATATATGGTCTCCACTTGTCTTACAACTTGTTAAATTGATAGTAATTCAAAAGAATCTTTGGTACTTAAAGTGAAAGCCACTTTTTGATATTTTTAACTTAAACTTTATTCAATTACTGGACAAAATAAAAGGCAAAATATCAAATATTAAGTTTCAAATTAATATCATAGTTTCTGCACAGTATTTTAGGACACTATAAGAAGACAGGCCTTGTGCCTTTAGTCATGAATAAAATGTTGGCCTATCAAATTTTGGTGGGCAAATGGAACATCATTTTCCTTTTGCTGGCCCTGCTTGATTTTCATGAGGTGAGTTGGGCATTTCAGGTCCAAAATATCCTTAATCAAAGTTCATATTTAGATAGGAATTTTTCATTATGTAATCATCTTTTTAATTTTTCCTAATAGCTTCTTAAAGTCCAATCATGATAACTGTTTTCTATCTAAGCTTTCATACATAATATAGGAATTTACTGATGCTATAGCTACCATTCTCCAAAAAAAAAATAGCAACTGGCCATTTACAGGTTCCGTGACCACCAAAGTAATTTTCTTACTTTTGATTTAGCACCTCTAGTTCCAATTTGGTTTTATTATATGAAGCTATACACCTAACAACAACAGCAGTCATTTCAGGTTTACCAGTTTCTTCATCAGTACTGGAAGGCTGATGCGTAGATGGTCCTATCATGACAGCTTTTCATTTATCAGTGATATGCAAAAGCAATGTCATAGCGGCATGATACACATAATGAAGAATTTATAGGTTTTGCTTATAAAAACTTGGGAGATCTTTCTTTTTGTTCTGTCACAGTGCTCATATAAGTTACCTTTCACTTTGTAACTCATTTTCCAGTTGAATTGAGATAAACCAATTGTCTCTAGTAATATTGCAACTGGAATAAAAGAATAATATTGGTTTGGGTAAATAAAGCACTGGTTGAACAGTTTTGCTGAGCTACAGAAGATATTGAACCAATCCTCTGCCTAAAGAATTTTTTCTGGACTCCAAGTAGGCATTAAAACAAGAGCTAGCTTTTGCAACTGCTAATATTAGAATTTTTGTCATGTTTTTGCAGGGTTTCTTATGCATAAATATTTGAAATAACAACCATGAAAACCTATGAGCATATAGTCAACTGTGACATATTGTCCTAATGTTTAATTGCTCTGAAAATTTCCCATAAGCTTTTCAAAACACCAAGTTATAGGTGCTGCAGGATCATTTTGACACTTTTGTTCCCTGGTTTTAGAATTATCAAAGCCCAGGCATGTAAGAAATTCATCATACTTTTCAGTGATATGTTGTTGTTAAGTGCCATTGAGTTAGGTCCAACTCACACTCCTGTGTATAACAGAATGAATCACTCCCCAACACTGTACTATGAACACAATCTTTTTTATGATTAAGTCCATTGTTGTAAGCACTGTATCAGTCCATCTAGTAGAGGGTCTTCTTTTTCACTGACTTGCCACTCTCCTAAACAGGATGTGCTTCTCCAGGGATTGATCCCTCTTAACTACAGGTCCAAAATACGTAAGATGCAATCTAGCCACCTTAACTTCCAAGGATCACTCTGGTTGCACTTCTTCTAGGATGGAACTGTTGGTTCTTTCTGCAATTCCTAGTATATTCAAAATTCATCTCAAGCACCATAATTCAAAAGCATCAATTCTTATCTCCTTCATTCACTGTCCCCTTTAACAACCATATGAGATGACTGAAAATACCATGGCATGAGTCAGGCACACCTTTGCCTTCAATGTTTGTCTTTACTTTCCAACACTTTAAAGAGGTCTCTTGCAACAGTCTTTCCCAGTGCAATGTGTCTTTTGTTTTCTTGACTGCTGCTTATGTGGGTGTTGATTGTAGAAACAAGTAAAACAAAATCTTAGCCTCAATCATTTCTCCATTTATCACAAAGATGTTTATTGACCCAGCTGTGAAGAATTTTGTTCTCTTGATGTTGAGGCACAGTTCATACTGAAGGCTCTGTTCCTTAATATTCACAGCAAGTGTTTCAAATCCTCTTCATTCTCGGCAAGCAAAGTTGTGTTATCTACATATTGCAAGTTGTTAATGAGTCTTCCTACTATCCTTATACCACATTCTTCTTTATAAAGTCCACCTTCTCTGATTATTTGCTAAGCACAGAGTTTGAAGAGGTATGGTGAAAGGAAACAGCTCTAACACACACTTTTCCTGACTTTAAACCAGGCAGTGTTTCTATGTTCTGTTCATATGACTGCCACATGGTCCCTGTACAGGTTCCTCATGAGTACAATTAAATGCTCTGGTATTCCCATTTTTCACAATGTTATCCATAATTTCTTATGATCCACACAGTCAAATGCCTTTGCATAGTCAATAAAACATAGATATCTTTCTAGTATTCTCTGTTTTCAGCTATTATCCATCTTACATCAGCAATGATGCCCTGGTTCCACTCCCTTTTCTGAATCTGGTTTGATTTTCTGGCAGTTGCCTATCCATATTCTACTGGAGTCACTTTTGAATGACCCTTAGCAAAATTTTATATGTGAGTGATATTAATGATATTTGAAAATTTCCAATCCTATTGGATCCCTTTTCTTGGGAATAGGCATGAATATGGATCTCTTCTAGTCAATTGGCCAGGTAGTTGTTTTCCAAATCTCTTGGCATAGACAAAGTGAGCACCTCCAGTGCTGTATCTGCTTGTTGAAACATTTCAGTTGGTATTCCATCAATTCCTGGAGCTTGTGTTTTGCCAATGCCCTCAAGGCAGCTTACATGTCTTTCTTTAGTACCATTGGTTCCTGATCATATGCTACCTCTTGAAATGGTTGATCATTCACCAATTCTTTTTGGTATGATGACTCTGTGCTTTCCTTCCATCTTCTTTTGATGTTTCCTACATCATTTAACGTTTTCCCTATAGAATGCTTTATTCTTGCCCCTTGAAGCTTAGATTTTTTCTTCAATTCTTTAAGCTTGAGAGAAACAGAATGTGTTCTTCCCTTTTGGTTTTCTCTCTCTAGCTCTTTACAAGTGTGTTTATAATATTTGATTTTGTCTTCTTGAGCTGCCTTTTGGAATCTTCTGTTTAATTATTTAATTTTCTCATGTCTTCCTTTTATTTTAGCTACTTATTATTTAAAGACAAGTTTCAGAGTCTCTTTTGACATATAACTTGGTCTTTTATTTTTCCCTGCCCTTTTAATAACCTTTTGCTTTCCTCATGAATGATGTTTTTCATGTCATTCTATAACTTATCTGGCCTCCGATCATTAGTTTCTCATGCATCAAACCTGTTCTTGAAATGGTCTCTGAACTCAGGTGAGATATAGTCAATATCATACCTTGCCTTGTGATCACTTGTTTCAATTTTCTTTAGTTTCAGTTTGAACTTGCAAATGACTAATTGATGGTCTGATCCAAAATCAGCACCTGTGCTTGTTCCGACATCTGATATTAAGGTTTTCCATTGTCTCTTACCACAAATGTAGTCAATTTGGTTCCTGCATGTTCTACCTGGTGAGTTCCATGGGTATAGTCACCATTTGTGTTGGTGAAAAAAATGTATTTTCACTAAGAAGTTATTGATCTGACAAAATTCTATCATACTATCTCCAGCATCATTTCTATCACCAAGGTTATATTTTCCAAATGCTTAGTCTTTTTTATTTCCAACTTTTGCATCCCAATAACCAGTCATTATCAGTGCATCCTGATTGCATGTTTGATCAATTGCAGACAGCAGGAGATGATAAATATCTTCCAGTTCTTCATTTGTGTCCTTAGTGGTGTGGAAGTTTAAATAACAGTCATATTAACTGGCCTTCCTTGTAGATATATGAATATTATTCTATCACTGAAAGCATTGTACTTAAGGACAGACCTTGGGTTGGCTTTTTAAATGATGAATCCAACCCCATTTCTCTTTGTCATTCCCAATATAGTAGACCATGTAATTATCTGATTCAAAAGGGCCAGAACTAGTCCATTTCAGGTCATTGGTGCCTAGAATACCTATGCTTATACACTTCATTTCCCTTTTGACAATATATAATTTTCATAGGTTCATACTACATACATACATTCCACATTCCAATTATTACAGTTGTTCCTTCTCATTCTGGGTCATACCACATCAGTAAATGGAGGTCCCAGGGGCTTTGCTCTATTCTCATCATTAAAGTCAACTCTATTTTGAAGAAGCAATTCTTCTCCAGTCATCTTTTGAGTGACTTCTAACCTGGGGGGCTCATTTTCTGACACTATATCTGACAGTGCTTCTCTGCTATTTATAGGGTTTTCAATGGCTAATTGTTTCAGGAGTGGGCTGCTGGGTCCTTCCCCCTACTCTGTCTTATTCTGGAAGCTTTCGTTGAGATAGTGTAATGAAAAAGATCTCTACCCATTCTATCAGTATCAAACATTGCAGATAAGTCTTCATTTCCTTGGTTTAAAAGCACCACTGTATGTAAGCAGCCCTATAAAAGCTTGCAGTTGGATTATGTCTATATTTCAATTCTGGTTAACACCTTGTTGTTTATAATTTACATGAATTTTCTCAAGTTTTTCATATGTCTGTAGAATAATCTCTCCCTGTATATCATTAGAAAATAAGCAGTTCCAAATATCTTCTTTTTACAGGACCTTTGGCACACAGTAATTTTATGTAAACTTATTAATGGCAGAAACTCTTCTAAATCTGAATCTTCCTACTTTAGACCACTTGAGTCAATTTTTCCCATTAAAAATATTTTTCTTATTACTTTCAGTGTTGAAGATTCTTCATCACCTTCTACTTCTTTCTCCTTCATCTTGTCCTTCTATCTTCTATCTACTCTACTCTCTCTTCTTCTACTCTTTCTTCCTTTACTGCTCTTCTTCTTCTTGATTGGTATTTCTATCATGAGAACCCACTGAGTGTTGATCACCATCACAACCATCCACATCACTCACATTTTAATCTTTTTCATCTAATTCATTCAAATGTTGTTGTTTAAACTCTGGAAATCGAAATCATCAGCCTTCATAGATATACAAAATCATTTGGATGTCATTTTTCAATATTATTCTTGTAAGAAATATAATATTGCATAAAATGAGAGAGAGAATTTTTTTTAAAATATCTAATGTATCTAGTGATATCAAGTCTCAGAGACCCCAACTCACTTGTATCTTGTATTTCTCAGTGAGTCAAAATCACACATGCAACTCCCCAACAAGGAGGCCTAATTTTAGGCCTAATTTTAAGCTAATGAAAATACATTTCATGAGTCTGTTAGACCTATACATCACCAGTTAAGTGATACATGCCAGGGGTTGTATAGACATTTTAAGAGATTTTATCTATGAATTACTTTTCAAAGTTGGATTGAATTATGGTAGCATTGTGTAGTATGGCATTCACTCAAAAACTGGCATTAATCAAATGAACACTAGTGCCACCATAAGACAGGCAGGACAGTCAAAGAAAATGGCAGCAACATAGTTGTTATTTGAGGAGTGCAAGATCATTTTGAAGTGGTATTTGAAATTAGAGAATATCAGGGAAGTACAATGCCAATGGAGGCATGAGCATGCAACAGAACTTCCAACATGCCTAACAACTGCAGACATCCAGATTAAGATTGAGACACATGGTTCTGTGTGATGTGCACAAGGGAAAATAGGGAGGCCTTGCACAGCAATATGTCCTGCTGCTTCTGTTATGAGAACCACTTTGAACACCTCTTGGAATTGCAGAACTAAGTGAGACTTGTAGTTATCTTTTGTTATTGGTATATATTGAGTATTGTAGTTTTACTATAGTTTTTTCTTCCTTAAAACGTGTATACTTTTTGTCACCTTCCGTGTATGTATCCATATGTACATGTTAATATACAGAATATACTAATAAATTGTAGTCTGCCAAAATAAATGATCTCTGTTCTAATTGATTTATAGACATGCATAAGAAATTATTTAAATATAATATTCCTATAACTCCCAAAAAACAAAAACCTGAACTTCTAATGTTTTAAATATGTTAACCTTTTAAGAAAAAAACATTTCTCATGTTGTTGTTGTTGTTAAACATTTCTCACAAAAGCTAATATATCAGAAGCTAAGCTCAAACGATGAAACTACATCCCTGAACAAATCAGACTGGTGTGATAAATTTGCTTTCAAAACAGCTTCATGTTTATCTGATTTTATGGTATACATGTACATTTTACTTTTAAAGGAAAACAAATTTTTGGAGTTTTTATTTTTAATTTTATTTTCTCAACAGGCTGATTCATCTAATTTTCCTAAATTTATACTGATTTGCTTACTAAAGTAGCTTATACCATTTGCATGTTTCAGATTATGAAAAATGTAAAATTATGTGTTTAAGTTGAATTATAATTCTGACAAATGATTTATATTAATAGCAATTATGTTCTTCAGTATGTTGGTTTAAACATAATTGCCAAATCTTCTAGTTAATTTTAAGATTGTAGACCCATATTAATTGCATTGCTTAATATGTACTCTTTGAATACTTAGCTAATTTCTATGTAGGACAGAATGCTTCCCAGGAGAAAATGTGTGTATATATTTTTTGCTTCTTAACTTCTTAGTTTTGTGTACCATAGAGTGGCTACACTTCTGGGTAGTGTTAACAAAGGTATTCATTTTTGTCACTTTAAAAAGATGTGTAAAAACTACATTTATGACTATAGGGTCTGAGTTATATATGCACATGAGGTCTATTAAAATAATTACAAATGGCAATTGTCATCTAATTCTTAGTTCTTTTTGTGAGATAGATGTTACTTTGGTAAAAAGCTATAATTAACATACATGAATGAGACTCTACTAGAAGCAATAAAAGCATAGATGTACAACTTAGTATGAATGGTAATGAGCTGTTTTGTTAGGCAAAATGAAAATAGTTTTGTTTAAAATAAAACAAAATATTTTATCATTCTTTTTATTCTAAAATGTAAACATAAATAGTGAAAACAAAGTATACATCCTTTTCCAGGAGGGAATTTTATTTGTCTTGGACTATAGTATGTACGAATAACAAATCTGAAAAGAAGCAATAAACTGTAAACATTTTGCCAAAGTTGACTCAGTTTTGATGCTTTTATTCATATTTTTTAGGAAGTTACGATCACTTTAGTATCAAATAGTACATTGATCTAAAACCAACACCTGGCAATCTTTCTGTTAAAATGACAAAATTTGTCTTAGAATGTTGGTCTGCTCATCTTTACCATCTGTGATATCTGATAAGAAAACTGGCCTAGTTCGTATTCTGTGACTTGAAGTGAACATTTGCAAACTACACCCAGTGGCACAAATGTGGTCCATCAACTATTTTTCTACATCAAGTTTACTAGGACACAAGCACATCCATTCATTTGCATGTTAACTATGGAGCTTTTGTGCTATAACTATTGTTGTTGTTGTTGTTAGGTGCTGTCGAGTAGGTATCCAACTCATAGTGACCCTCATAGGGTTTTCAATGGCTGACTGTTTCGGGATTCCCTTGGGAGTGGATTGCCAGGCCCTTCTCCCATTTTTGTGGTGCTGGGAATTGAACTCGGGACCTCAGAAACTGCAGCACAGTGCTCTACCAACTGAGCCAAATCCAAGCCGTGCTGTAACTATAGGGTTGAATAATTGCAACAGAAATGTATCTGTCCTCAAAATGTCAAATATTTACTATGTGGTCCTTTACAGATGATTTACCTACCTTTGGTCTAAAGCTTCCAAGCCATACAGGGAGTAAGAAAAGCTATCTATTGGCTGTATGGGAATCTCAATAGAGGAGAGAGAAATCCATACATCTATAGAACTTTCAGGCAAAACTGGTAAGGATAAAGATCTTGGGTTTGATTTCCTACTTCCAGATCAGAAGAGAAAATAAAAGCAAAACACATCTCTGGAATGACACAAACTATTGTTTCTCCACAGGAGAAGATGTAGCAATCCACTCCTGAAGCAATCACAAAACGATCAACCACTGAAAACCCTATGAGGGTCACTATGAGTCAGATCTGACTCGATGGTACCTAACAACAAAAACAACAAACAACAGTTTCTCCAGATAGAAGTTAATTTTTTGCCTTTAAAATTTGCTTGATGTCATAAGGCTCTAGATGTGTTGATACTACCAAGAAGTGGCTTATTTGTGTTAATCAACACTTTTTTTCTCTGCAACAATGTAGGCCCAAACACAAGGAGAGCAGTTTTGTGTGATCAAGAATAATCTTGGAAGCTTCTTTATATCAAAGGGGAGACTCTTTAGGAAAATTATCTAACCAAGCACAGTGGCACACATCTATAATTCCAGCAACTCAGGAGACAGGAGCAGGAGGATCACAGGTTCGAAGCCAGAGGCAGCATGTGTAAGTTAGCAAGACCCTGTCTCAAGATAAAAAATCAAAAAGGATCTGAGGGTGCATGTGCAAGAAGTATAAGCAAGGCCCTGGCTCAGTCTACCAATACTGCAAAAAAAGAAAATAAATAAACAAAACAAAACAAAGAAGAATATCAAAACCATAAAAATAGACCACAGGATTGTTGACTGTTCCCTCAGTGCCCTTCCAAGCATCACCTAAGAGGCTTACCCATGAATTACCTGTTGGTCAGGTATCTATCTTCATACTTTGGCTCACATGTCAAATATTGCAGCCATTTTTACTGGTAAATTAATAAAGTTTTGTTAGAACACAGCCATGACCCTTCACCTAGATATTGTCTATGGCACTTTCATAGATAGAGATGAATAGCAACAGAGACCATTCTGCCCACCAAGCCTCAAATATTTACCATCTGACCTTTTCCAATTACTATTGAGTAGGGAAGTTCTCCACTCTTTAAGTGTACATTACAACTTGTGAAAAACTGATACCAATGAAAATGACTATTGTCTAATGTTGTTGTTGTTGTTAGGTGCTGTAGAGTCACTGTCCAATTTATAGCAACAGTTCGTACAACAGGTAAAACACTATTGTCAGTGCTTCTCTGCTATTCATAGAGTTTTCAATGGCAGATTGATTTTTGGGAGTGGGTTGCCTACAGCATTTGGTGTTCCCAGGTGATTTCCCATCCAAGTACTAACCAAGCCCAACCCTGCTTAGCTTCAGAGATCTGACGGGATCAGACACCACAGTGCTATGGCTGTAGGCATTGTCCGATAGGTGTGCAAAAACATTTTTTCTGGCAAAGATGCAAAGTCCTCTGTATTATGTAGAAGAGATAGATCAAAAGTTGCAGTTTTATTACACTGTAGGATATCACTAAGTTTGTATGCAAATTAGCCACCTTACTTAAGCATTCTTTCTTCTTTGAAAAGCCTCACTGTTCTGTTGATTTCTACTTGAATAATTAGTTCAATAAATCTGTCATGTATTCACTTTATAACAAAAGATGATAAATATATAATGCCATTTACCTTCAGAGGAAACATTGATCAAATCTTTATGATGTAGCTATGGTTTCCATATTACTAATCAGAAAAAATGTAAGTTGAAAACACATGATGAGATTTCATAGCCATCATTATTGACAAAGAGTAACATTGGATAATATCAAGTTTTGGATAAATTATGGAAAAACTATATTTATTCATGGTTTATTGATGTGTACACCAGTCAAACCACTCTACAGAATAAATTTTACTTATCTGATAAATTTGAAACTGCCTATTAAGTAGGGCACAAAGACTCCTTTCCCAGGCATGGACACTAAGGAAGCCTATACATGTATGCGTGAGGACACGAGCACCTGAATGTTCCTATCAGAACTGCTTGTAACACCGATCAAACGAACAAACTTGGAGATAAACTGCCTACCAAAATACACTATCAAAATAAAATGCATTACAATCACATGCAACAATATGGAAGAAGCTCAAAATGTGGTGTCAAGTTTAAAATGCAACTGGAAGAAGAATACAAACACCATGATTGCATTGATGCAAAGTTAAGAGTCACACAAAACTGTCATAACTTAAGGATGCGACTGTATGAAAAATTATAAAGAAAATCATGTGGATTTAATTCAAAATTCAAAGTAGTGGCTGTCTCTGGGCTGTAGGGAAGGTTTACACTATAGAAAGGCCTACAGAGAACTTTGGGGCTGGGATTTAGCTCAGTTAGTAGAGCTCTGCGCTGCAGTCTCTGAGGTCCCGAGTTCAATTCCCAGCACCGCGAAATGGGAGAAGGACCTGGCAATCCACTCCCAAGGCAATCCCAAAAACAGTCAGCCATTGAAAACCCTATAAGGGTCGCTATAAGTCAGACTCGACGGTACCTAACAACAACAACAGAGAACTTTAAAGGTAACAATTGGGTCTTCTTTCTTAAGTTACATAATTAGGAGTTTGATTTGCAGCTATTCTTTAAATATTACAAATGTTCTTTTTCAAATTGCTAATATTTAGTAAAAATAAATCTTAGAAAAGAGGCTGGCAGAGTCAACCAAAAGGGACTATAAAAATAAAGACTCTGTGGCAGGAGGAACTTCTATGTAAGCCAAGATACTGGAGGTTGCAAAGGAACAATATAAAACACAGAATTAAGCAAGAAAGGAATCCACTAGCTCAAATAAATGTAAAATCTAGGGCCGCTGCCAGAGCTTGATAATGAGAGATTGGAAGGAAAAGTGTGGCTAAACTAGGCCTCCAAACCCTGAACTCTGCTTTCTCTGTGTTGAACTCATTTTGAGATGACTTCACCCTTGTGGTGGCAAGGTGGCCATAGTAGCTCCATTATCATGTTTTCTAGGTTCAGGCCTTCAAGTGCAGTAGAAAATAAAGCATGTATCTTATCCAACATTTCTAGGGCAAGTTTTTATTGTGTCCTATTGGCTCCATTTGGATCATGTGACTATGTCTAAGCAGCTACTGGTCAGAGGTGCACATGTTCTGATTGGCTGGAATCAAATCACATGTTTACACCTTGAGTAAGAGTTGGAACTCACTACATTCAACCTGCTTTACTAGAAATGGAGAACAGGCAACTTAATGCCAGAAAGAGGGTTCTTTATCCAAAAGAAGGCAAATCAAGTCTTTTGTTATGTGCTGTTGAGTGGAATCTGACTCATAGTGACCCTATATACAACAGAACAAAACTACCAACACGGTGCCATGCATGTGGTCTTTATATGTTTGAGCTCATTGTTGTAGGCGCTGTGTTTTTTCTCATTTTGAGTCATGCCACATCAGCAAAAGAAGATACCTTTACTCCATTCATCTCATTAGGGTTAACTCTACTTTGAGGGCCTGTAGCCTTACCGCTATAGCACCTGATCCCATTAGATCTTGGAAGCTAAGCAGGGTGAGGCCTGGTTAGTACTTGGATAGGAGATCGCCTGGGAACACCAGATGCTGTAGGCTTGGAAGAAAGACCTGGTAACCCACTCCAAAAACAAACAAATAAACAAACAACAACAACAAAAAATCAGCCATCAAAAACCCTATGAATAGTGGAGAAACTAACAATACTGTTTCAATTATACGTAGGATCACTATGAGTCAGATATCAACTCAATGGTACCTAACAACAACTACTACTTTGAGGAGGAAACTCTTTCCCAGTCATTTCTTGAATGCCTTCCATTATTGGGGCCTTATTCTCTGGTACTATATTTGACAGTGCTTCTCTGCTATTCATAAAGTTTTCCATGACTAATTGTTTCAGAAGTGGGCTGCTGGGTCCTTCTCCCTAATCTGTCTTAGTCTACAAACTCAGCTGAAACCTGTCAACCATAGGTGGCCCTGCTGGTATCTGAAATGCCAGTGGCATAGCTTTCAGTATCACAGTAACGTGCAAACCCCCACAGCACAAACTGACAGACACATGGGAGAAATTAAGTCTAGGTAGTGGAAAAAAAAAATCAAAATCATCATAGAATCCAAATCACTCTCTCAGTGATCCTGACCAGACAGCCTAATCCAATTCTATGAGAGGAGGAGAAATGGCCCAGAAGTGAGTGGTGGCTGTGCCTAAAACTCAAGATTTCAGGATTTTTATTCACTCAAGAATCGTATTGAACAAGAGAGAAGAGTACAGAGAATAAAGCGGGGAAAAGAGAGACAATCCAAAATGCACTGAGGAAACAGTTACCATTAAATGTAACAGGTTGCTCTGTCCTTCAGGACCATCAACCAAGAAGTGCTATAAACAGCTTCCACATCCCCTTATCCAGGTTGTCTCCTTCATTCAACCTGCATAGCCATAATAGGTCACACAGGCATAGTGCTGAGCAGAAAAGCTTAAAACAGGAGATAAGAGGCTAATCACCCAGGCTAAGATGAGGCACAATGTGGCCTCCCAGCTTGAAGGTGTTCGTACCATGCACAGAGGTGGTTGCTGCAAAACCAGCTGGAGCAAAGAGCAGGGGAGATCATGGATCTGATGCGGTGATTTGGGTATGAAGGCTCACGGGTGCAGAATCAAGAATGAGTCCCTGTTTTTAGTGTCCCTCACGATGCTGGCAGCCTTGAGTCACAGTTCCTATGACTTCAGGGATAATAAATAGCAGGGCTCCCACCCAATGGAGTTTGTCTCCCTCCTGCCTCAGAGTCTTCTAGACTCCATTGATCCAGTTGTTGCCCCTCAAAACTTGTCTGGAGGTAGCACTGTCCCCTGAACCACCCAGGGGCAGCAAGAGGGGTCTTCTTTAAGTTCTATCACTGACTTGCCAGGTGACCTGCTAACCTGACTGTCTAATAACGAACATAACGTCAGGATATCCACAGCCCCTCTCACAGGGCCCTAAGCCTAGCAACTATGAGCAAAAATGGAATACTGGGGGACATTGCAGGCAGCGCAGCAAGATGGTACAAGAATAAAGGTGTTGGGGACAATGCGAGGGGATGAAGCACAGAGGGCTTCCAAAACATGCAGCTGGCAGACGGTCAGGATAATGGTGCTCCCAAGGAAGGGGTTGTTTTCTTGTTGCATGAATGGTTATCCTTCCTCACAGGTTAGCTTTTCATGTTGCATTCTGCGCAGCTCTGATGCATAATTGGTTTTCGGGAGGTCAGCTGTGCCTTGTGAGAAAAAGCCCATATGAAAAAAAAAATCAATCCAAAGCATTAAAGTGGAAATAATGCCATGCTTAGCTACAGAAAGTACAGAAACACATTTCATTGATGAAAAGCTTTTAAAAATAATATAGACCTTCATTTCCTAATCCATAAAATGAGGGGTTTGGATTGGGTGATCTTGAAGGTCGTTTACTCCCTGTTTTTCTGGTTGCCAGGAAGCTTAAAACTCCCATTGCTGCAGATTTTGAAAAGGAGTTTGGGCTTTGGTGTTTGTTTATGTCTCTCTCTCATTTCATTTTGTTCTGTCCCATTCACCTTTCCAGTCTGTGTTAATAACTTCAGTATATATGGGTCTCTATGTTTACAGTGAGCCATGGGAAATCCCTTTGGTAAGCATATATAATTAAGATCCCTTCCATCTTTAATATTCTATGATTCAAATAATGTCTGTACTTGGTTTTCCCACCTGAAAAATGTAAGCAATAATTCCTGCAGTTCTCTTTACCCAACTGCTGAATCTTGGGTCTTTGGAAGCATCGGATGTAAATAACAGCAATGAAAGGCTCCCAGGAGCCCTGTGTACTCAGAGTTCCGCCCTGGACTATGGCAACCTCAGGAAACCTGTATCCCAGTTTTCATCATTACCTGCCTTCTTTCCCCAAAAAACTCAAGGCCCATGAAGACCCCATGACAGCCTCACCCTTGCCTGGAGGCTTCTCTGCCTTTCAGGGCCAATCACCTCAGAGGCTAGCGAGAACAAATGGGCATTGCCTGACCCTGCTTCCATTCTCCTTTCCTGTCATGATCCTTTGCCATTGCACCTATTTATCTGAGCTCTTTTTGTATCATGCTGACTAATTTGCAGCTTCTGAATTTCCCTTTGTTTTCTTTTCCTTTTGATCCTACCTTTTTCTTCTTTCATACAGTGCCTCTTTCCTTCAGGAAAAGCTTATCTGCTACTTTATAGTCTCCAGCTTAGGCCCTATATTTTTAAAGAGAGGGAAATGACTTTCACATATTCTTTATTAAGCTCATTGGGATGGTCTGGAAGAAATGAGGTAAATCTGTGACTTATCACACATATAAATCCTGAGCTTATTCCTCTCAGGGATGGTTATTGGTTTTTGTTCAATGTATAGTTTGGAGGCTCCACATTAATGCACCTGTTCTTTTTGCCACCTCAGGAGGAAAATCCATTCCTGGCAGCGATTGTGCTCTGGATATGTGGAAGCCTCAGCTAGGTCCTGACAGGAGAGTCCTTGTGGCTTTGATTCATGGTGATGGTGGCAGGGGAAATCACTTCCTGTGCAGACCCCAGTGAGTGGGAGCCTGCTGTGAGGACAGAGGAAGCTGAAGCCTACCTCTGTCTGCCTCGAATATGAACTTTCCTGTGTCTGCATGTGGTCATTTAAATAAGGATGGATCAGAAAATGATTGCTAAGCCGTCAAACCAGAAGGACGTGGCAATCCGCTCCCAAGGCAATCCCAAAACAATCAGTCATTGAAAACCCTGTGAGGGTCACTATGAGTAGAACCCTATTAGACAGCACCAAAAAACAAGCCATTAAACAGACAAATAAACCAAGGCCCCAAGAGATTAGGTCTTTTGCAATCTTGGCTGACAGGATTTCTACCAAGATTTGTCTGGCAGGAAATCTCATGTTCTTTTTATCAAGAGCTTTACAACACACTATATATATATTCTCATCCAATCATGTTACCAGCCCTCTAAGGTGGATATTAGTATCCTTAGTTTACAAATAAAGAGCTCGGAAAAGTTCATTACCTTGCCCAAGTTCATATTTCTATGAGATGAGTGGGAGCATTTGAACCCTATCTCACTCACTCCAGAGTCTGCATTTTATAAGCACCCCACCAAACAGCCAAACCAACCTAACCAAACCGAGGTGGCGTGCAATGCTAAGCACCCTGGCTGCAGGGCAGGCAAACTAAGGCCCCTGGTAGGCAGAACTTCTCAGTCTGTTCAGCTTTCATCAAAGCATACTTAAGCCACAGGGAGCTTCCCCAGCCCAGGTGCTCTGTGCTCTCCAAGACTGACCCATTTGTTCAGCAACTCCTCCCCGCCGCCCCCCCCACCCCCCACCCAGCCGGCCTTCCTCCTTCATTGCCATTCAGTTGGGGCAGCTGCACCATGAGCAGCCCATCTTGCGGAGCTGTGGCCACTTATCCATAAAGGATGCCCCTGGAGCGCCAGATGAAAGGCAGTAGCTCGGTGCCATGCCCCGCAGCACCATCCCATTTGGAAACCAAAGCAGGGGGCCCTGGAGTCCTGTGGTCCTCATGTAGCAGGCCCTGCCAACCTCAGCAGCAGGAGCTAATTGCCATGGGACAAGTCTGTTAATTTTGGTGCACAGGAACTGCTAACCAGATTTTCAGCCGTCCCCACCTCCTCCAGGCCAAGTGGCATACCTGGTTCCCTCCCTGTAAAATAGGAAGACATCTATAGAGACAGAACTCACCAGGAAAAACAACAAAGGAACTCAAATCTCTCCCTAACATCCTGGGTTCTAGATGGCCTGGCCTCCTGGAGCACTAGAATTTCAGTTTGATGAACCCTGCCCCCAAACTGTTGAATTCTCCCTTGGGTTTATTTATTTTTTTAGTATTTATTTATTTATTTATTTATTATTTGCAGTACTGTGGGTTGAACCCAGGGCCTCACGTTTGCATGCTCTGCAAGTGCTGGACCACTGAGCTGCACCCTCAGCCCTTTTTTTTTTTTTTTTTTTTACTTTTTGAGACAAGATCTCGCTAAGTTACATAGACTGCCTCTGGTCTCAAACTTGCGATCCTCCTGCCTCTGCCTCCCGAGCTGGGATTACAGGCATGCACCACCTCACCCAGCTGGTTTACCCGATCATTTTGAAAAGAAGGAGATGAGAAAACCTTAGGCACATCCCTGGGGAAAAAGGCATGCTGGGAATGGAATGAGAGAGAACCTCATTTCTTCCAGACCATTCCTCCACACTGGAGGTCATCCCAAGGCTGAATGGCAAAGTGCTGACAGCAATGTATCCACCAAGGAGAGGGGCTAGGAAACCTCAGGCCATGCAGGAAGCTTCCCCTAGAGAGTGGAAGTTCTGGCTGTGCAGATGGACTGCCTGCCAGCCATCCTCACCTTGCCTGGGACTCTGCTATTATTCTGTTCAGAAGGAAGCCACCTCTGGGGTATAAGAGCAGTGGCCGCTAGTAGTGGGGAAAGGAATGTGCACTAGAGATGAACGGAGGGTGGAGAGTGAGGAGGCCAGGCTGCAGGGCACAGAGCCCTGAGCAGGTGCGGCACAGATGCTTCAGGCGGGCAGAGGGAAGGCTTACATTCCAGAAAACAACATGCTTGAGATTTGGGATGACACTCCTTATGTTGCCCCCAGGACAGTGGTCATTTCTCCAAGATTCAAAGAAAACTGACTAACAGCAAAAGGGGAGAGAAAAAAGTAGGAGAACATGAAAAGTTCTGTGTGCTAAGTCAGAAAGGGCCAATGCAGTTCCCATCTGGGTTCCCTGGGAGGTTCCCTCAGAATCTAGCAACTATGCTGCGAGAAGTTCCCACCACAGGGAAATGCCATGTGTGGGGATTGCAGGTCTATAGGTAAAGTGCCTACATGGTGTCCAAACAACTGGAGAAAGCCCTAATTGATTATACCTTCCAGCTGCTTGTCACCACAGCTGAGGAAAAAGACATCATTGAGCAGAGACACGATGTTTCACTGTGCCCTCTCTGAACTTCTAGTCCTTAGAATTGATGGGTACAATAAAAGAGCTGTTTCATATCATTATGTTGGGATAATTTGTTATGCATCACAAATAACTGGGACTGTGAATAGATGGATGGACAAACTGATACTGACCTGCTCATCTTACAAGTGTATCCCAGCCAGATATTGTGATATATGCCTGTAATGCCAGCAACCTGGAGGCTGAGGCAAAGTGATTGCAAATTTGAGGCCAAAGTCAGCCTGTGCAAATTAGTGAGATTCTGCCTCAAAATTTTGAAAAGTGGCCTCAGGGTGCAGCTTAGTGGCAGAGTGCTTACCCAGCTTGTGTGAGGTCCCGGGTTCCAGCCCCTACCAGTACTGCAAAAAAAAAAAAAAAAAAAAAAGTGCACCCATTAACTGAAAGCATATATTATATATTTTAACATACAAACAAAAAACTAATTAGACATCTGAAAGTGGATTGGTAATTGACAAAGATATTGTTAGTGGTCTCAAGGATTATTTTATGAGGCTACCGTCCTTTGGGGTTGGGATTTAGCTCAGTTGGTAGAGTGCCACTCTACACTCTCTGAGGGCCTGGGTTTGATCCCCAGCACCACAAAAATGGAAGATGGATCGGGCAGCCCACTCTCAAAAGAATCAGCAATTGAAAACTCTGTGATAACAGAGAAGCACTGACACAGTGCCTGGCATGGCACTGGGAGTGTTTCATTGTGTTGTACAAGGGTTATTATGAGTCAGACCCAACTCGATGTCATCTAACAACAGCCCTATCCCATGGTCTGATAAAATGACTAACATGCCCATTATTTCATCTCAACTGTTATATTTTCAACTGTTGGGGAAATATTAGGAGTGGGTTTGATCCCTAGCACCACAAAAACTGGAGAAGGACATGGCAATCCATTCCCAATGCAACCCCAAAACAATCTGCCGTTGAAAACCCTATCAGGGAAGCTGTGATTTGGACCCGATTAGACAGCATCTAACAACAACAACAACAAATACTGTACTTAGTGCTGAATTTTAAAAAAAGGCAAATAATTTCCATTAACTAGTTTCTACCCAGGAGAGAATAAAGACATAAGCTAACACTGTCACTGTAATGTATTAAGGTCTGGGAGAGACCTGTAACAGAGCAAAATCACAAGGTGAGTAGGTAGTGGGATCTTGTAGGAGAGGTGGGCAGTAGTCAGCTGAAGAGAGACCACACGCAGGGCATGGAGAAGGAACGTCACCACATATCTGCAGAGAAACAGATCTTTAGTTCTCTGAAATGTAAAGTGTAAAACAGGGACATCCAGGGGAATAAGGGAGGGAGAGTAACCTCTGAACTGCATACATATTGTACTAAGGAGCATGGATTTCAAAGTGCAGTGACTCCAAGCCAGGGAATATTTAAAATTAGGAAGTGACATGCTAAATGTGTTTCAGTTAAATTATTCTGGTGGTCAGGGTGCATGGCACTTGCCTGTAATCCCAGTGATTCAGGCCGAGGCAAGAAGATTGTGCCTCTGAGGCCAGTGGCAACTTGTATAACATTTATTTCAAGATAAAAAATTTTTTAAATATTCTTGGGTTGCACTCAGTGATGGAGCACTAACCTAGCATGTGCAAGGCCCCAGGTTCAATCTCTCAGTACTGAAAAAAAAAAATCACTTTGGTAGGGGAAGCAATGAGGTTACAGAAAACAGTTGAGGCCTGAGAAACTCATGGCGTGATGACTTCAACAGCCCAAGGGAGGAACCATACAGACTGAAGGCAGAGCACAGTAGGAGGAATGGCGAGGTGGGACCAGACTCCAGGAAGTGTCCCTGGCAAAGCTATCAGGTTGTCCTGACCAATGGATGCAGGCTGGAGAGGAAGGAGGAATCAAGGTTGTGAGCACCAGGTGTTTGTGAGATACAGAAGTAAAAATGTCCACCAGATTTCTATTACTTGTATCTGAAGATGGGGGCATTTGAGATATGGAAATACTTGTATAAGTTATAAGAGTAGACAAAAGCTCCCAAGGAAAAAGTGTGGAAAGGGACAAAAGCAAAAGAATTTTAAAAACAAAGGGAATTTCAAATGTCATTCAAAAAGAGAAAGGATAAATAATTATACTTATGCAGTAGAATATTACATATCAATGAAATGAATATTGCAACCACTTACAAAGAAATAGATAAATTTGACTAACTTGAGAGGATATATATTGGATAAATACTGATATAATTATAACAAAGTTTAAAACTATATAAGAATTGTTAAAAGATAGAAATGCATAGGCAAAAAACTTCAGTGAATGGGAAGAAATGCCCATCCTACAAAGAGAACAATGGATCCCCTAGGTGGGCAGTAACGGGTGTCAACAATGAGCAGGGCCCAAAGAACTCTATTGGCATTGGCCAGAGCCTATCATTTAAGTGGGCAAAGCCTTCCCAGGCATTAACATTCACAGCTTGTAGGTACATTGCACATATTATTTTTGAAGATTTGACACACTTCATAATAATATTTTTAAATGAACCATGAAATGACTAGGAATTGAGGAACTCCAGACAGAAAATGTAAATTAATTTTTCCAATGAAAAGAGCAAAGAATAGACAGAGTATAGGTTAGAACATAATATGAGATAGAGGATGTTGTCTTTAGTGTGATTATGATTTGAGCAATTTATAGGCTTAAGCGCCTACATATATAGGAAATAGAGCAGATTAGCTTGCAGCTCAGAGACCCTGGGGAGTCTAACAAAGGGACCACACCCTAGGGCTAAATTGTGTTCTCTCATTACACACACAGGTATGTATACACACATATGTATAATACATACAAAAACACATACACAATAATAATCAGGTTGGCCCAGGAAATGCTCTCTTTTATATTTTAATTTTGGAAGGACACCTACAGCGTACCACTGTGGCACCTTATCCTATCAGATCTTGGAAGCTAAGCAGGGACTGACCTGGTTAGTACTTGGGTGGGAGACCACCTGGGAACACCAGGTGCTATAGGCCTGGGAGAAGGACCCCGCAACGCACTCCCAAAAAACAATCAGCCATTGAAAACCCTATGAATAGCAGAAAAGCACTAATAATACTGTTCTGCCTATTATACGTAGTGTCTCTATGAATTGGACACCAACTTGACAAAGCAACAACAATTTTGGAAGGAAGATTTATTTTCTTGTAGGGCACTGAGGGCCACCCTCTTCTATTATCTCCACAGGAGCCATTTACCTGATAGCATCTTCCAAGCCCATTAGCATGAGAAATGGGACTGATCACACAGCATTAGTGCGATCAGACACCTCCCACCCCAAACAAGACAAGAATAGGACTTCTTCTCAAAGACTCCAGGGAGGGGCAAATACAAAGGCTTGGCAGGTGACCCTCTCATGAAATTCACAAATCTACGCAACATTTCCACTAATTCAAGCCAGGCTGGAACGATGCCATGGTGTTTTAATGGGCAGCCTCTCGGTGCTATGGTGTTGGGGATCAGCAGTCTCCCCTTACCCAATGATTCCCCTCCACAATTTCAGTGACCTAAAGTCCACTGTAGTTCAAAAATATTAAATGAGAAAGTCCAGAAATAAACAACTCATAAGTTTTAAATTGGGATGGGATTTAGCTCAGTTGGTAGAGTGCTGCTCTGCATGCTCTGAGGCCCTGGGTTCCATCCTCAGCACCACAAAAATGGGAGAAGTACCTGACAGCCCACTCTCAAAACAATCAGCCATCAAAAACCCTATGAGTAGCAGAGGAGCACTGGCATAGTGCTGGCATGGCACAGTATCTTCATGGCCTAAAAATGAAGGAAGGTGTTATGTTTTTGCGATGATGTCATAGGCCCACATCAGACTGACCCAGCCACAGATAAAAATTACTGTTGCTGCACCAACAACAACTCCCTGAAGGCACTGGAGAATGAGCAAAAGCAGAGAGATTTTGAAAGGAGGCAAGACAAGAAAGCAGCTATCTTTTTGTATTGGAGGATAAAGTGAAGAGCATGAGGCAATCCCAGCTACTGAAAGTAAAGAGGGAATCTTGAAAACAAGGAAGCCACAGAGAGAGCCCCAAATTCCACATCCAAAATCTTTACTTGTTCCTTGCTGACCTGACAAATGCATGCACAGGAATACTCAAAGCAACTTTTAGACAGGCTCAAAGATTTATTCAGAGTTTTGATCAAGTGCTAGTACAGAGGAGAAAGGGTTGAAGTGTACATCTGATCAAGGAGGTTTCTTGCTAAAACAAAACATCAATAATCTTCAAGTAAAAGATAACAGAATCCAGAGCTGCCACAGCCTCATATTCATAATGTGTAATATTCTCCAAAGTTATTCCATCTAAAAGGAACCAAGAAAATGTGACCCATTTTCTGGGGAAAAGATAAGCAATACTGGCTGATCTTGACAAGATTCACCCATTGGAATTATCAGATATGCATTTATAAGACGCTATTCAACATGTCTCCAATGAGGGAAAGGAAATATATTTATAGTGAGCTAAAAACAGAGAATGTTAGTGAAGATATAAAAGAGAACCAAGTGGAAATTATGTAATTGCGCTATTATAATTTCATTCTATTCCTTGTCCATTAGAATCTTAGAAAAAAACAAGACCAACAGTTCTAATTGTGGGCAAAGATATCGTGAAAATAGTACTTTATTTCACTGCTAGTGATACTGTAAAACACACAAATGCTTGGTTCAATGATTTTCCAAGAAATGAAACATAAACTAATCACATGACCCAGTCATTCCACTGTTAGGTATTTACCCAAGATAAATAAAAACACATATTCACTCAAATGCTTATACATAATAGTCCCAAGGTAGAAATAACCTGAATGTTCATCAAGAGGCGAATAAGTGGACAAAATGTGGTTTATCCATACAACTGGGTGGTGATTATCAATTTAAAAATAATAAATATGGATAGATATCAAAAATGCTACATTGAATAAAAAAAGTCAAAGACAGAAAAGGAATATAAAATAGTAAAACCTATTATTCTGTTACCACAAAATTCTAGAAAATACAAACTCATTTATAGTGACAAGGTTTTTAAGGATTGCATGTAGCCAGGGAGGGAAAGAGCTTAGATGGCAAAAAAAGACATGGAGAAATTTTTATGAGTGATATAAACATGCACCTTGATTGTGGCAGTGGTTTACTGTGTAAGCATCTGTCAAAACTTATCAAATTGTAGACTTTAAACGAATGCAGTTGTCTTTGTGTAAAATAGCTTAATAAAGTTAGTTTGTGGAAATGAATGGTAAATTGGGAATTGTTTGAAGTAAGGCACAGAGAAGAAGAAGTTCAAATAACATGGAATCCAAGGGGGGTCCAGGAAGGCAGAGAAGACCAAGACAACTCTTTAGATAAGTGGAGTTTAATATTTAATTGGAACCTATTTGTTTCTTTGTAATATAACCCTACTCCAGCATCTCAAAACCCCATTAAGAATGTGAATGATTTGCCATGAGAATCACAGGTAGTAACATCCCTGTACATGGACCTTGATATAGAATGAAATAAGGAAAGTGTGCAAAAGACAAATAAATGAACCATAAACTCTATGATTTCAGCCCTAAATGGCTCTTTGATTAAAAGGTCACTAGGTAAACATGGGAGCCTGCAAATGGGAAGAAGTCATAATGAAGCAATTATCTTTCCTTTAGATTTGGACTGGGGATTTGAGACAACAGTACCCAGATGGTACAGGGCAGCATATATCTGGTTAATAATGTGGGTTATGTCAGTAAGAGCTCTGAGTGGTAAACCTTTTAGCCACCTGTATCTATACATGTGAAGTCCTATATTTTTAAAGCAGAACTCCTCAATTAGGAAGCAAATCAGAATCCCAAGGGCGCTCTTCACAAACTATAACCCAGCTCAACTAAGTCATTATCTCTAGGGTATGGCCATGATTGCTCTAAGGAACTCGGCACTGGCCTCTGGGCCACAAAGAAATGACTGAAGGACTCACATTTTTGTCCAGATGCTGCTTAACACTTTATCCACACTGGTTCCTGCCTCCTCTGGAACCACACACAGGTTTCTGGTGGGCTGGCCTGAATCTTGTATCTCTGTAATAGGATACAAGTCTGACACAGAAATCCACTGGGCAGAGTGAAAGACTTCCAGCATAAGCCAAAATGCTTTCTCTCAGCAGTAAAGTTACTGTCCTCTATAAAGTGATTCTTGGTGCTTCACTCTGAAGATTTTTTTTTCCTGAATTCTGGGGTAAGGAGCAGAAAAATCATGCTTCTAAACATGCTGATAGAAGTGCCTTTCTACATGTTTAACCATCCAACTCCTTGCTTTTCACAAAAAGACTCATATAAGCACTCAGACTTGTTGGAATACTGACTTATAGAAGGACAAATGGAAGAACAAATGGTGAAAAGGTCTATTATATATAAGCTGATATATAAAATGCACAATTAAAGCTGACATATAAAAATGCACAATTAAACTTAGTGAAGAAGGGACAATATAAAGAGCAGAAAGACGGAGGGAGGGAATTAGTAAAGGGAAGTGAAGATTGTGGAAAGTGGGATGGGGAGGAGAATCAATGTAGAGGGATAAAGGGGGAGAGGATAGTCTCAGTGTAAACAATGCAACTTCATGAGTGGATGGGAAAAATAGGGCAATATAACCCAAATATGGTTTTGAATTTTACTACATATTAGTCAAAAGATTCCATAAACCTTGTAAGTTGATAAAAATGTAACCAAAAATGATGTAATAGTTTCATAATGGAAAAAGCCAATGCTGTATTATTCTGTACCCCACCAACATTTACCAATAAAGAGAGGAAAAAAAAAAAGAAATGGTGTATTATAACCATCTGTATATTTGTTATCTAGAATTTAACTGTTTTTAATGTGTAAAGATTAAAAGGAACTTTTATTCATCTTGGTAAATAAGAATAAAGTTATTTTTATATTTTCTAATTTTCTGCATTCTGAATATAATTCTAGTGGCAAATAGATAATAAATTACAGTTAAATAAGAGCAAAAAGCTCTGGTGTGGTATTGCACAGTAGAGTGATTATAGATAACAATTATTTACTGCACATCACAAAAACCTAGAAGAAAGGATTTTGAATATTTTCAACCTAAAGAAATGATAGGTGTGTGAGGAGATAGATATGCTTAACCTGATTGAACTATTGTGTGATGTTTATATATATCAAATGTCTCTCTATATATTAAAATATACCATAATACCCTATTAATATGCATATTTTTATGGTTTTATATGTCAGTTAAAAATCATAAAAATAACTACAATTCTAAGATAAATAAGGAATATATAATTCCTTAGTTAATATTGCTTTGATTTTTTTCCTATGTGCTGAATATTGTTCTAACACATGACATATAGTAGATTAATCCTCACAATCCCATAAGTTAGTTATTATTTTTATGTTTGTTTTACAAAGAAGAGGAAGCAGACAAGGAAGAAGAAGAGGAAGAAGAGGGCGAAGGTTAAGCAACTTTCCAAAGAAAATGTGTGTTGTTGGTGGATTTCAGCCATGGCAATGTATCTTCAGACATGACTCTCTACAATTTAATTACTATTTTGTTGATTTTGTGACTGTTACACTGGCCAGTGAAAAATGCTAATCACCTGTATTCTTATAAAACAAATGTCATTCTGCAAGCAGAAGTCAGTTTGGAAATGGCAAGGTCCTTCTTATCCCTCATTACCACCCTCAGACTTAGGAAAATTGATAGTTTCAAATTGCAAGTCATTAAAAACTATTAAACAGGAGGGTGAACTCAGACATAAAAGAGGCTGGCCCAGAAGAGCACTCAGGTCTTCCTGCAGAGTGCAGTCAGACTCAGCTACAATTGTGGGGAACAGTTCTTCACAAGAGAAGAAAAATATTTCTTTCAATTCCCACAATAAGCCCATCTGCAGCCAATGCTTCCTGTGGGCACTGGTATCTTCAATATCACATTTTTCTATCCTCTCCTAAACTGGATGTGCCATCTTGGGTGAGACATCCTCCACTTTGTCCCTATCTTCATGGATTTTTACAGTACTATGTGATACACCCTATAATTGACCTTGGTGCATTAGATTTCTTTGGGTGGAGGAAAGTAAGAATTTAAGGTGATAATCCTCAAAGTCCTTGTTACATTGAGATGTGGTTTTCAAAATATTAACAAAAGGTAAAGGGTTGCACTGAGTAGCCTAAATTGTTACACAGGATTAGCACCAGGTAGCCATCATCCCTGCCTCTACAATCACAGCAAACACTGCTCTTTGCCTGTTTCTTCTTTGCTACAAATCCTCAGTTTCTGTCTGGTGTCATGTGCCAGGAGATGAACCATGTCTATCTTTCCTCAAGCATCAGGACTCTACCTCCCTGAAAGTGACTGATCTAAGGCCAATGTAGTACTGGCTTCATTCAGACAGGAAAGATGCAAGATAGAAGGTGAAATCTCTTAAGGACCTTCCAGAAAAAGTTTTCCTTCATAAGTCAATGAGAGAGTCATAAGAAGAACTCTCTCCCTCTCTCTCTCTCTCTCTCTCTCTCTCTCTCTCTCTCTCTCTCTATTGCTCTTTTGCTCAACCCTTGCTACTCCTTACTGCCCTAACCACTCTTCTAATTCCCACATTTGGGCATAGTCATATGAAAATCTCATATCTGCTGCCAAAGTAGTCATCACCATTAAGAGAAGGATAAAAAGAATCTTAGACATATCTTCCAGCTCTAGGTTGGAGCTACTGGGCCAATGTAGAAACCAACTGCCTATAGAGCTATTGCCTGCAGCCATACCACTCAGGCATCCAATCCCGTCATATCTCAGAAGCTAAGCAGGGTCAGAACAGTTTAGTACTTGAATGGGAGATGGTCTCAGAACACCAAGTGCTGTAGGCTTGGGAGAAGAACCTGGCAACCCACTCTCCAAAACAATCACCCATCGAAAACCCTATGAATAGTAGAGAAGCACAACAATAGTGTTTCATCTATTGTATATAAGGTCCCTATAAGTCAGACACCAACTCAATGGCACTTAACAACAACAACAATAGAGTTATTAAGCAGAAAATAACAGTCATATGGCTTAATCATTGTTAGTCAAATTTCCTGTTTTGTTGTAGTTGTTAGGTGCCATCGAGTCCGACTCATAGCGACCCTATGTACAGCAGATCGAAACACTTGCCAATTCTGTGCCAGGCAAATGATCTTATTCATGTTTAAGCCCATTGTTGCAGACACTGTGTCAATCCATCTGGTGGAGGGTTTTCCTCTTTTGCGTTGACCTGCCACTCTTCCAAACATGATGTCCTTCTCCAGGGATTGATCTCTCCTGACTACATGTCCAAAATATGTAAGACGCAGTCTGGCCATTTTTGCTTCCAAGGAGCACTCTGGTTGTACTTCTTCTAGGACAGATTTGTTGGTTCTTTTGGCAGTCCATGGTATATTCAATAGATGTCTCCAGCACCACAATTCAAAAGCATCAATTCTTTTTCTGTCTCTCTTGTTCAATGTCCAGCTTTCACAACCATATGATGCCACTGAAAATACCGTGGCATGAGTCAGACGCACTTTCATCTTCAATGGGACATCTTTGCTTTTCAATACTCTAAAGAGATCTTTTGCCACAGCTTTTCCTAGAGCAATGCGTCCTTTGATTTCTTGACTGCTGTTTCCACAGTTGTTGATTATAAAGCCAAGCAAAGCAAAATCTTGGACAACCTCAATCTTTTCTCCATTTATTGTGAAGTTGCGTGCTGACCCAGTCGTAAGGATTTTTGTTTTGTTGATGTTTAGTTATAACCCATATTGAAGGCTGTAGTGATTTTATATTAAGTGTTCTTATATAAACAGAAAATAAAGTTTATGGTAAATTATAAATTGTGTCATCTTCTCTTAGAAGTAAAACATATTGTTCAAATATTTGCAAGTTTTGTTCTCACACACTATGTTTAGTTATCAAAATAATGCATTTTACTTATTTATATTCATTTTTTACAATTCCATTTGTTTCATTGCAAAATGAAGTAAAGCAATCAGTTTTGCCAAACTCATGACTTGACACTGTTCTTCAATGTGGGAGAAGAATGTTGTTTTGTTATTGTTAGATGCCAACCAGTCAAGTTCTATTCATAGCAACCCTATGTACAACAGAATGAAACACTACCCAACACTGTACCATACACACAAACTTCTTTTATGTTTAAGCCCTTTGTTGCAGCCACAGTGTCAATCCATCTAGTTGAGTTTTTTCATTGACCACCACTCTCCCAAACATGATGTCCTTATCCACGGATTGGTCCCTCATAACTACATGTCCAAAATATGTAGGATGTAGTTTCACTATCCTTGCTTTCAAGGAGCACTCTGGTTGCAATTATTCATTTAGTGTTACTTAAATAATTATTTTCTCCTATAAGTGATTTTAAAATTGACATTCACTTTGGAATATGTGAATAAAATTCATGTTAATCTTATTTTCTAGATATTTTCTGAACAGTTAGTATATATGTACCAGAGATTTCTCTTTTCACTTTTAAGTTTTATATTATTAATATCAGAAATTAAAGTGCAGTTAATGTACCTAGTCTTCATATAGGAGAAACTAGAGATAACATTGGATATGAGTTTATGACTCTGTCATTTCCATAAACCATAAAATATACTTGTATTTTTATATTTTTAATAATTCCAAAGGTAAGATGTATGTTAAAATGATAGTACTCTATAGCAGATTGGACATTAATTGGGAGTATCAATTACTTCTTAGTGGATCAAGGCAAAATGTTGACTCTGATGGCACAGAGGAAAAACAATTTCAAAGATTTTCCTTCCAGTTACTACCACCTCATTTCACTAACAGTCATCTTTTAATCCACAAATACACCACCTAGGTCCTTCTTGCATAGAACTAATTCCCCAACCAACACTGTTTCTTTACAGGACTAGAAATAATTCAAGTTGCCTACTTACAGAGTGGGGCTAGAGTTTAGCTCAGTTAGAAGAGCCACTCTGCCGTCTCTGAGAAGCAGGGTTCAATTCTCAGCACCATAAATATGTGGCGACCCACTCCCAAAACAATCCCGAAATAATCCGCCATGGAAAATCCTATGAGAGTCTCTATGAATTGGACATGACTTGACAACAACAACTTATAGAGTACTGGTTGACTGCATCCTTAATTTATACATTCAAGGATTACATCAAAAATCACTTCAAAGTAAGGCAGAAATGGATTGTACCTTCCAAGTTTGAAGGCTGCATCCAACAAGTTATTTATCTTATCCAGTATGTATCTTATCCCATGTATATTTTAAATTTGATATATATCAATACTATTAGTAAAATCTTTAGATTAGCTTTTCATTTCACTCAACAAAATGTTGTAAATATATATTTATTTGGGAACACTGAAACTGACTTAAGAGGTAAGGTGACAAAACATGAGAACTTGTCCTCAGAAATTCCTTCTGCATATTGTTCTATGTTGTTGTTGTTAGGTGCTGTAGAGTCCCTTACGTACAAGAGAATGAAACATTCCCCAACACTATGCCCTGCCCAGCACTCTGTCAGCACTTCTCTGCTATTCATAGGGTTTTTGATGGCTGATTATTTTGGGATTGTTTTCGGAGTCGGCTGCCAGGTTCTTCTCCCATTTTTGTAGTGTGAGGACTTGAACTTAGGGCCTCAGATATCACAAAGCAGTATTCTGCCAATTGAACTAAAGCCCATATTGTTTTATGTTATTGTTGTTGTTGCTATTGTTTGGAGCTGTCCAGTTGGTGTCCAAATCATAGTGACCCTATGTCCAACAGGTGAAACACTATTACTAGGGTTTCTCTGGTATTCATAGGACTTTCAATGACTGATTGGTTTTTGGGAGTGAGTTGTCAGGTCCTTCTCCCAAGCCTACAGCACCTGGTATTCCCAGGTAGTCTCCCATCCAAGTACTCATCAGGCCCTACCCTGTTTAGCTTCTGAGATCTGATGGGATAGGATGCCACAGTGGTACGGCTGCAGACTATAGTATTTTGTATAATACAAATAATACATTAATGCTGCAGTTTTTGCATATCTCACCCTTTTAAATGCTGTTTGGTGCTTTGGAGAATAATTTGGTGTTTAATTTTACATGTGTAGTAGAATTTTAAAAAGTATACTGTTGCATGGATACTTACCAGTAATATCAACTGTGTTTAGGCTGTATCCATCACAATGGATTCCCAGTATGCAAATTCTGTTTCACATAAGTCAAGAACTAATACTAGAACAGCTGGATGAGGGAAAATTATCATATCCTGGCTTTGTCCACTGGCCAGCAAACATGAGAGTTCACTTTATTACAGCAATGGTTGGCCTTACTTTCAGGTATGATGGTTTAACTACCTTCCACTTGACTTTGTCCCCAATGTGTCTCTTAGCTTGTCATGCTGTGGGGGCTTGTGTGTTGCTGTGATATTGAAAACTATGCCACTGGTATTTCAGATACCAGCAGGGCCACCCATGGTAGACAGGTTTCATCTGGGCTTCCAGACTAAGACAGACAGGGAGAAGGATCTGGCAGCCCACTCCTGAAACAATTAGCCATTGAAAGCTCTTTGAGTAGCAGAGAAGCACTGTCAGATGTAGCACTAGAAAATGAGGGCCCCCTGACTTGAAAGCATTCAAGAAATGACTGGGAAGACTCCTCATAGTAAAGTGAATCGTAATGATAGGATGGAGTAAAGTCTCTGGGACCTCTTTTTCCTGATGTGACATGACTTAAAATGAGAAGAAATGTAGTGGCTGCTACAATGAGTTAAAATATAAAAAGATCAAGTGTATAGCTTAGTGTTGGTTAGTGTTTTGTTCTGTTCTACACACAGTTGCTATGAGTTAGATTTGACTCAATAGCACCTAACAAAAACAACTTGATTTTGTACTTTTAAATTAACAACAACCACCTCCACAACAATAATAAATTCACACTTGTAGAAATATTCATTGCACTTATCCATTTATTTTCCTTTCTTATCATTATTTGTTGTTGTTGTTGTTGTTAGGTGCCGTCGAGTCGGTCTCCGACTCATAGCGACCCTCTGTACAACAGGGGAAACACTATTGTCAGTGCTTCTCTGCTGTTCATAGGGTTTTCAATGGCAGATTGATTTTTGGGAGGGGGTTGCCAGGTCCTTCTCCCAAGCCTACAGCTTCTGGTGTTCCCAGATGGTCTCCCATCCAGGTAATAACCAGGCCCGACCCTGCTTAGCTTCCGAGATCTGACAGGATCAGATGCCACAAGGCTATAGCTGCAGGCAGTATCATTATTTAGTATACACTAAAAAATAGATCTGATTTGAGAGTACCTAACAACAGAAACACAAATAGAGTCTGCAGCTATAGAACCCTGGCATCCAATTCCGCTTAATCTCAGAAGCTAAGCAGGATCAGCCTCGTTAGTCCTTGAATGGGAGACTGCCTGGGGATACAAGGTGCTGCAGCCTAGGGAGAAGAACCTGGTAGCCCACTCCCGAAACAATTAGCCTTTGAAAACCCTATGAATAGCAGAGAAGCACTGACAATAATGCCAGGCATGGAAAGTGTTGGGGAGCTTTCATTCTGTTGTACATAGGGTTGCTATGAGTTTGACCTGACTCAATGGCACCTAACAACAACAACAACAACAGCAGCAACAACAACAACTAATAGAATCTCTTTAATTAGGAAACATTAGTTGCACTATGGAGCTGAGGTTGAGCTCAGTCGGTAGAGTGCTGCTCTGCCCTATCTGAGGACTTGGGTTCAATCCCCAGCACAGTAAAAACAGGAGATGGATGTAGCAATACACTCTTGTAGCAATCCTGAAAACAATTAGCCATTGAAATCCCCATCAGGGTCACTATGAGTTGGATATGACTCAACAGCACCTAACAACAAACAACATCAAACTGAACTATTATTGGTAGTAGATATCAAGGGTATGGTATTCAATTTGCTGCTCTTTGATCAATAATGCTATGTAATTTCTCTCAAATATGCTAGTTAGGCTAGTTCAACATTGCAGTTTAATTTTTACCAGTATATCTATTTATTCCATCATTTACTTCCTTGAACATGTACTTTTCTTGCTAAATTTCTGTAATTGTGTGTTTTAACATCATTTGCTTTTTAGTATGATTAATACGTCAAGAAAATACCAAAAGAGATTTTGCCAGTGAAGGCTATAAAATGTGTATAACTCTGGAGCTAATTTCTGTTCAATGCCACATGTTAGCCATCGAGGGATAATTTTTTATAAGCAATGATAGTGAAGAAGTAGAGGAAATGAGAAAATATCATCATCATTAAGGAAAAATAATACATTCTCCTATTTTCTCTCTGACTCATTAAGGATGTCTTTCTCCCATTCATTTTAAAATCCTCCTTAAAGGCTTTACTGGGTACACTATTAAAAACTAATAACTCCAAGTTACTTATTTAGTCAAGCTTCAGGGGATAACAGGGATCTCATTCCTCAAGTCTGTATAATATACCAATGAGACCTCAGTTATTATCATGAGGGAATGTGGCACAATCTGGGGCTTTGTCTCCATTGGTTAGGCTCATTTCTACTGGCAAAAAAACAGCATGATTTTATTTTCAAAGATGCACTAGGATTGTTTTCAATGCTATTTTTAAGTGTATGCTCAAAATTAACAAAGTGATTAAAATATGATATTCTATTCATTTTAAATTATTTGTTTTGCATTTTTAATTGCTTTAGTATATAGAGCCCATGAAATTATTTGGAAATAGTTTTTAAAGGAGGGGTGAGAAGAGATTTTCCTGACATCAATGGAGTCTTTCAATATGTATTAATTAAAAAATCATAAATAAAGTATCTACCATGTTCAAGGAATTCTCATGAATGAAGGTCTAGATATTTAATATATTATTATTGTGATATCAGATGCTAGCTGAAGGCAGAGAATACAAGAAAGATGTCTATCTATGTTTTATTGACTATTCAAAGTCTTTTGACTATGTGGATCACAACAAATTATGGATAACATTGTGAAGAATGGGAAAACAATAACACTTAATTGTACTCATGAGGAATCTGTACATGGACCAGGAAGTAGTCATTTGAAAAAAAAGGAAACACTGCCTGCTTTAAAGTCAGGGAAATTGTATGTCAGAGATATATCCTTTCACTGTACAACTTTAATCTCTATACTGGGCAAGTAATCTGAGAAGCTGGAATTTATGAAGAAGAATGTGGCATCAGGATTGGAAGAAGATTCATTAACAACCTGTATTACACAGATGATACAACTCTGCCTTATGAAAGTGAAGAGGATTCGAAACGTTTACTGATAAAGATCAAAGAACACAGCCTTCAGTATGGATTGCATCTCAATATCAAGAAAATAAAAGTCCTAACAACTGGGTCAGTGAACAACTTCATGATAAATGGAGAAAAGATTGAGGTTGTGTAAGATTTTGCTTTACTGGGTCCTACAATCAACACTCACAGAAGCAGAAGTCAAATCAAAAGACGCATTGCATTGGGAAAAGCTGTTGCAAAAGACTTCTTTAAAGTGTTGAAATTATGTATGTCACATTGAAGACAAATTTGTACCTGATTCATGCCATGGTATTTTCAGTTGCATCATATATTCGTGAAAGTTGGATGTTGAACAAGGGAGACAGGAGAATTGATGCTTTTGAATTATGGTGCTGGAGACATCTATTGCATACACCATGGACTACCAAAAGAACCAATAAACAGATCCATTCTAGAAGGAGTGCAACTACAGTGCTCCTTGGAATCAAAGATGGTTACATCTTATATAGTTTGGACGTGTTGTTAGGAGGGACCAATCTCTGGAATAGAACATCTTTACTGGGAGAGTGGTTGGTCAATGAAAAAATAGGAAGACCCTCAACTAGATGGATTGACACAGTACCTGCAACAAAGGGCTTAAACATAGAAAAGATTGTGTGCATGGCACAGTGTTGAGTAGTGTTTTATTCTGCTGTACATAGGGTTACTATGAGTTGGGCATGACTCCATCATACCTAAGAACAATTGTCTATAAAACTCAACAGTCTACTGGGAGAGCAAGTTGAGTATAAAATGATTATTATAATATGCACTAAGAAATGATGTGGACAATGCATGAAAGTATAAAAAGCAGCATAAGACAGGGGGAGATCAATTCAAGCAGAGGAAAAATTACACAGGTCTAACCTGAAGAAATTTTGGCGAATCCTGGCATTGAAGATTTTTTCAGGTTAAGACTGTCCATAGGGCATTAGTTTTCAATTTCTCCATAATGTTACCATAAACCTATTAGCTTAAACAACATTTATGTATCATACAACAACTTATAACAGTAGTAAAAGTCAGACGCCTGGTAAGGCTGTGATATATTTTCTTCTTAAGGTCTCACAAGGTCAATCTTAATGCTAACTTCTTCTCTGGTGGTATTGGAGAATATGTTTCCAAAGTCATTATGTTGGCAAAACCCAGTTTCTTGAGGTTGTAAGCCTGAGATCCCCATCCTGTCACTGGTCTAGAGGTTGAAATCCAGTCCTTAAACACGGACCATCCATCGTCAAGCCAGCACTGCTATACTGAAACTTTCTTGTGATTTAAATAGTTGTAGTTTTTCCTGCTATGACCAGCCAGAGAAAACTCTTCTTTTTAAAGGATACAAGCAAGTAGGTTAAGCCAACCAGATAAACTCTCTTTGGAGTAATTCCACATTACCTGATTAATATCCTTAATTGTGTTTGCACAGTCTTCTTTTCCGTGCTATATACCAATCATAAACATAACTCCTGGGGTGAAGCCACAGGAGTCATCTTAAAATACAGAAAATACATAGGCAAAAGCACATAAATAATGCAAGTTCATGTGGATACCTAGGAATAATTTGTTGAATATCTTTTTGAATTTCTTAGGCAGAGTTGATCACCATGTGGAGGAATATGAGGAGACACTAAGCCAGGAAAGGGCTAAGGAGATAATTATCAAAGCTTTTCCATGCTTTCTCAGGGTTTAAAATGTATCTGCACATAGACTTTAACTGTGATCAGGCACAATCAAGTGGACTAGGAGCAAGCAAGGACTTGAAACAACTCTCCTTTAGAAGGAGAGTAATGTCCAGCTAAGGATATCAAAGAGGAGAAACACTCAATTTCTGTTTTTTTAAGTGCCTTCTAAAAAATTAATTAGTGCAATCCACTTAGTTTTAAAACAATTGAATTGGTGAGTTGCTGTATAAGAATTAAAGTTTGTTTTGTTGATGCTAGCCACAACAAGAAACTCTGGAAAGGATACAAGGAAAAAAGAACGCTTGTACACTGGTCAAACTCGAAACTGTGCAGCCATTGTGGAAATCAGCATGGAGGTTCCTCAGAAAACTAGAAATAGCGCTACCATGTGATCCAGCTACACCACTCCTGGGCATTTACGCAAAAGATTCTAAGTTATCATACCCTAAAGACACCTGCACTTTCACATTCATCGTTCACAATTGAAAAGCTATGGAATCATCTCAGATGTCTATCACCAGTTGAATGGACCTAAAAAACATGGTATATGTACATAAGGGAATATTATTGAGTTGTAAAGAAGAATGAACTTATATCATTTGTAGGAAAATGCATGGAACTGGAGATTATCATTGTAAGTAAAATAAGTCAGATTCAGAAAAATAAATATCACACTTTTTGCTGGTATGTGGAAGCTTGATTTATCTTAAAATGTAATATGTGAGTGTGTGTGTGTGTGTGTGTGTGTGTGTGTAAAACTGGAAAGTACAAAAGGATGTATCTGGAGGGGGGAGGGGACTAGAGAGAGAAGATGGTCAACATGAGGGGATGATGAGGGAGAGAGTAAACACAAAGCACATGATACAATTGTATGAAAATCCCATAATGAAATTCATTATAAAGTGTGTTAATAATAATAAAAATAATATTCAAGAAATGAAATAAATATTTTTAAGAAAAAAAGAATTAAACTTTGCCTAGTCAAATAATATTCTGGCACACTAAAAGTATGTATATATGATATGGTATCATCAAATGTATGAATTAAATAAGATAGAATTAATTAGTAACATGAATTAACTACCAAGAACATAAACAAAAAAGAAGTTAATCAAAAAGAATGGAAATGGTAATAAAGAGCAGAAGGAGCAAATAAATTAATTGCTTTGAAACAGAAAGAGCGTAAACATCTCCAATATATGTGTCTAAACTTGAAACCAATGTGCAAGTACAATTCATTAAGAAACATTATTATTTTTACATGCATATACTACAATCACTAAAAATAGTCTAAGTTATTAAAGTATTACACTTGACACATTCTTTCTTTTTCCTTAAAATGAATTCTTCTTGTTGTTAGGTGCCATTGAATCGGGGCTGACTCAGAGTGACCCTTACAGGGTTTTTAATGGTGGATTGTTTTCCAGAGTGAACTGGCACATCCTACTCCCATTTTGGGGGTGCTAGGGATCAAACCCAGGTCCTCAGAATGTGCAGAGCAGAGCTCCACCAACTGAACTAAACCAAAGCCCAAAACGAACTCCAGACTGTGAGATTTTGGTAAACATTGAAACCACAATTTATCTAAGCATTTGCAAATCTTGCCGAATTAGCAGGGAAGTTTGATTTGGTAGCTTGAATAAAAGCTGCCAACCATCAGATTTATTGAAACAGACAGTAGGGTGACAAGAATATTCTCTCCTAGCTGTTCAAAGTGTTAGAGCTTCACTTCTTAAAAGTCTGAGTAGCACTCACTTCATCAGGATACATGATTCCCATTAGCTTGGTGACATAGGACTTCTACAAACAGCATATACTTCTGATCATAAGGTTCTGATAGTAGAAGCTAATTAAATCAATTATACAGACAACTTTAAATTATGGTCTCTGTCCACTGTGGCTTATAACAGAGTAACCTCACAATAAGAATATGAAAGAAATGAATGCAAATTAAATCATTGTTGAAAACTATGAAAAATATTTCTAGGTTTCCACGTAGTTCACTCCCTTACCTCTGTCAAGTTTTTCTGAATGACTCCTAGTGGCATTGCCTGAACACCCTTTTAACATTTCCATTCCCACTCCAGTATAACACCATCTATCTTTTCTGGACTATTTTCTCCATAATACTTATCACCTACTAATTATGAAATCTATACATCAGTGATTTTTTCACCCATCATTACCCCATCAACACACCAGAAAGTGTTTCATGAAAACAAAAATTTATGCTTTTGTTTACACTAATGGGCACATAGTAGTAACTAACTAAATACTAGATGAGTAGTAAAACATGGATTAATCAAAAAATATGGTATATGGTTGCCTTTGCCCCGCTTATAAAACAAAACTAACAAACATGATATAAGCCATAAAAAGGTGAAAAATTGGGTAGTAAAAAACTAAACATGTAATGTTGTTTACAGGGGAGATCAAATCTGACAGAAGGCATTAACTGTCCTTTCCTTGAAACATATATTGCACTGGAAATAGGGAAGAGCAACCAAATCACTGTAGTAGATTGAAAGCTCCAAGTTATGGAAAGTAGATAGAAATATTCACAAAGCAGATTTTGCCTTGGTAACAAAGAAGAATTTTCCAAGTTTTTTGGCAATGGGAAAAATTACTGTAGGAGAGTTTCATCTCTTTTCACTGGAGTTGTTTGGGAAGTCACCCAGTTGAGATATTGTGATGGGTTTCATGCCTGGGTCTCCCTAAGATTTAAAGTCTTGAAATTCTCTACAATGAAAAGCCTGTGGATAAGAATAAGGTATTAAAATGGTGGCTGACTATGAGAATGTACAGTAAAAATGTCTTGGTTCAACATCACAGTGGAATTTTTTGTTTCAATAGCACTAACTTTGACTTCAGTATTCTAGTGTGTGAAAATAACATTTAACAACATCATAAAAACGTACAGCTACCCACTATAGACATTTTGTAAACCAACTAGTCAAGCACTCTGAGATACTTGTTATGAGAGAGAGAGAGAGAGAGAGAGAGAGAGAGAGAGAGAGAGGAGGGAGAGAGAGAGATGCTGCTACCCAATGATTCAAAATGAAATAAAAGGATCCAATAGTTTTCTGTTTGTGTTTTTATTTTTGCTTTCTGGCTCAGATAGTTTCCATCATAGCTTATGAAATACATATATGTTTTATAGTTTTTCAATTTTTTCTAAAATGATTGCATATATAATAAAAGTGAGAATATAGAAGAAAGAGATATAAAGATAGAAACTGAGACAGCTGTTTTCTAATCCAGAATTTGCCTTAGTGTGAACCCTTGGAAAATTCATTTAACTTCCATGGAGCTATGATCTTCAATTTGAAAATAGAAAGTCTTGGTTATAGATGTCTAGATATCCTCTCACTTTTAAGGCTTTGAGAATCCTGGAGGTTTTTCACAGTTAGCAAATACATTATACAACCAACCCTTCTGAACTTCTAAATATATGGGTTTAGATGAAATAACACCTTTTTACCAGCTCCTGTGTCTTTCCAATATTTAAACACTTTGTGTCTGGTTGGAGACTCAGGAATCCTCAGGAGTTTATACCCTTGTGTTCATATTTTTGACTGAGACATCAGAAGACTTAGCATTGTTTATTTGCCCATTGGATTAGCATGATGGTTTCATGTGATGGTTTATGAAGTGCAAATAGATTATGGCAGAAAGCAGAAGAGTCATCATTACCTTGAGGAGGGACAGTGAGGTTACTGGTGTCCTCACACTCGCTGCCATGTCAAAAGCAGTGAAACGCGAGGTACAACTCCTTCTTTCAGGTGTATTAAGTACGCTGATGGTATTCCATGTGGAAAGATTAGATGCCATTGGGAGTTGGAGTTCACGAAGTACTTTGCAAAACTATCTGAGTGTTCAGACAGTGAAGCACTGACATTCTCCAGCATCTCCTTTCATTCTTACATCAAACACAACACAGAATATTTCAGTTGGACCCAATTTCCACTCTTGTTCTCTGCTTCAGTCTCTGTTCATGTTCCCTACCTCAGATTCCTCTTGTGGCCACTGACTCAGATTTCATTCTTGGTCCTTGCCTCAGTTTCCCATCCTGGTTCCTATCTCAGGTTCCACAGGTGTTCCAACATCAGATAACCATCATTCTCTAGAAGATCTTTCTTAATATACTGCATGATTCTCCCAAAATTTCCTCACAAAAGTCAGCAAAATCTTTTAAAACGATTTTAATCATAGTATACCACTGCTTAAATTCTGAACAAATATTCTAATTTCGTTTCAAGGAAAAGTCAAACTCTTGCTAAACGTCAATACAGTTCCCCAGAGTCTCACCCCGCCTGCCTCTCCTTCCTATTTTCTTTTCTGCCTGTCCTCCTCCACATATTAGAAAAACCCCAGTGGCCAGCTTTCAGGGGGTCAGCTGTACAGAGAGTTACTGACTGCACATCCTCCCTCAGGCAGGTGGCGGTCCCAGGAATGCACTTCCTAAGCTTGCTTCATGACTGACTCCTCTGCTTCCACATCTTGCTTTAATTTATTTCCAATGACCCCCTGGGGAACTACTGTCAAATTCTTCCCTCTTGTATCTTTCTTCATTGCACGCAAATATTATGTAATTAATATGACTTATCCAAGTGTTTCTTTCTCTTCTTAGACTCTAAGCTGTAGAAGGTGTCAGGTTTTTTTAGTACTGGAGGGTCTTGCCACAAGACAAGCGCTCTGCCACAGAGCGGTACCTTAGCCCCTTTTTTTATTTTTTGAGACAAGTCTCATTAAATTGTGCAGACTGCTTCATGCCTTGAACTTGTAATCATCTTGCATCAGTCTCCTGAGTCGCTGGGATTACAGGTGTGCACCAAGGTGCCCAGCTCCATTTCCCTTTTTATTCCACATATTAGAACTTGTTTGATGTAGTTGCTTGGAAAAGTGTTTAAAATCTCCAGATATTTGCTGAATGAATGAGGGAGACTGAAGTAGCTAGATGCATAGCATTGTAAACATTTAAACTCTGTGGATAATAACAGGATGGGAAATCTGCCTGCATGCTAGGCATTTAGACCAAGATTATATGGTTTAGGTCCCTGAGCAAATTTTGTCTGTTAATCCCTCTGAATCGATCCTCAGAGCCAATTGAGAGCAGGTTCAAACTTCCCAGAAGGGCGGGATGGAATGATGGTATGCTCCAGAATTGTTCTGTAGAACACAGGAGGTCATGAAATAAAAAGAAAAGGAACATTTCTAAACTGTACTTATACAACAGTTAAAGCACTCTTGTTGTCAGGTGCTGTCAAGTCAGTTCTGGCTCATAGCAACCTTATGTCTAACAGAATGAAATACTTCCTGACACTGTGCCAGGCCTGGCACTATGTCAATGCGTCTCTCCTATTTCATAGGATTTTTGATGGCTGATGGCTTTGGGAGTGGGCTGCAGGTCCTTTCCCCATTTTTGCCATGCTGGGGATCAAACCCAGGTCCTCAGAGAATACATACTCTACCAATTGAGATAAACTCAAGCCCACTAAAGCACTATGTATTCAGGGTTTTTATACTGAATATTGGCTGCTATCATGTCAGACTCAGATATCCATGGAACATGAGCTAATGTATGTGCTTTGTTAATTAGAGGCTGAGTTAAATTTAAAAATAGTGATGCTTCAAGTATTTATCAAACAAAAAACAACTGAAGTTGCCACAATATTGCTCCCATTTATCATATTGATTCAGAAAATATCCATTTCCTATTAATAATAATAATAATAATAATAATAATAATAATAATATGTTGTTGTTGTTGTTGTTAGGTGCTGTCTAATCAAGTCTGACTCATAACTACCTTAAGTACAACAGAATGAAATACCACCCAACACTGTGACATACACATGATCTTTTTATATATATATTTAAGTCCATTTGTTACAGCTACTGTGTCAATCCATCAAGATGAGGGTTTTACTTTTTTTTGTTGTTGCTGTTGACCTCCCACTCTCCCAAACATGATGTCCTCTCCAGGATTAGTCCCTCCTGACAACATATCCAAAATAAATAAGTCACACTCTAGCCATCCTTGCTTTCATGAAGCACTCTGATGGCACTTCTTCTAGGACAGATCTGTTGGTTCTTTTGACAGTGCATGGTATATTCAATATTGGTCTTCAGTACTACAATTCAAAAGCATCAATTCTTCTGTCTCCTTTATTCAACATCCAGCTTTCATAAGCATATGTTGCAACTGGAAATACAATGGCATGAGTTAGGGGTGCCTTTGTCTTCAGTGTGACATCTTCACTTTTCAATACTATAAAGTGTTCTTTTGCAACAACTTTTCCCAATGCAATGTGTCTTTTGATTTCTTGACTATAGGTTCTGTTGGTGTTGATTATAGAACTGAGTAAAGCAATCTTGGACAAACTCAATCTTTTCCCATTTATCAAGAAGCTGCTTCCTTACCCAGTTGTAAGGATTTTTGTTTTCTTGATGTTGAAATACAATTCATACTAAAGGCTATGTTCTTTGATCTTCATCAGTAAATGTTTCAAATCCTCTTCAATTTCAGCAACCAAAGTTGTGCCATCTACATAACAAAGATTGTTAATGATATCTTCCCCCAATCCTGACACCATGTTCTTCTTCATAAAATCCAGCTTCTCAGATTGTTTGCTCAGCATAGAGACTGAAGAGGTATGGTGAAAGGATACAGCCCTAATTTAAACCAGGCAGTGTTTCCTTGTTCTGTTCAAATAACTGCCCCCTGGACCATGCACAGATTCCTCATGAGTACAATTAAGTGCTCTGGTATTCCCATTCTTTGCAATGTTAGCATTAACTTGCTGTTATCCACACAGGCAAATGCCTTTGCATATTCAATAAAACATAGATAGACATCTTGGAATTCTCTGCTTTCAACAAAATCCATTGACCTCAGCAATCATGTCCCTGTTTCCACTTCCTCTTCTGACTCAGGCTTGATTTTCTGGAAGTTACCTGTCAATGTACTGCTGCAATCACTTTTGAATGGTCTCTAGCAAGATTATACTTGCATATGATATTAATAATATCTTTTGACAATTTCTGCATTTGATTGGATCCCTTTTTGGGAATTGGCACAAATATGGATCTCTTACAATCAGTTGGCTGGGTAGCTATTTTCCAAATAACCTGGAATAAACTAGTGAGCACCTTCAGTACTACATCTGTTTGTTGGAACATCTCAATCGTTATTCCATCAATTCCTGGAACACTGTATTTTGCCAATGCTTTCTTTTTTTCTTTTTTTTTTTTTTCTTTTTTTTTGCGGTACTGGGGGTTGAACCCAGGGCCTCGCGCCTGCATGCTCTGCAAGTGCTGGACCACTGAGCTTCACCTCAGCCCATTTTTTTTTTTTTTTTTACTTTTTGAGACAGGGTCTCACTAAGTTACGCAGACTGCCTCTGGTCTCGAATTTGCTATCCTCCCGCCTCCGCCTCCCCAAGCCGCTGGGATTACAGGCGTGCGCCACCACGTCCGGCCCCTTGCCAATGCTTTCAAAACAGCTTCCGCTTCTTCATTCAGTACCAGTGGTAGTTCATAATCCACAACCTCTTGAAATGTTTGATCCTGCACCAATTCATTTTGGTATAATGACTCCGTATATTCCTTCCATCTTCCTTTGATGTTTGCTGCAATGTTTAATATTTACCATGTAAAATCCTTCCCTATTGCTATTCAAGCCACTAGAGGCTTGAATTTTTTTTTTAATTCTGTTTTTTTTTTCCTATTTATTTTTGTGGTACTTGAATATTGAACCTAGGGCCTCACACATGCTTAGCAAGTACTCTACTAGTGGGCCACACATTCCAGCCCATTATTATTATTTTTTTTAATTTATTTATTTTATTTTTTTGTCTTGAGACAGAGCCTCCCTAAATTACACAGTCTGCCTCTGGCTTCGAAGTTGCAATCCTCCTGCTTCTGAATCCTTTTTCTTTGGAATTACAGATGAGAGCCATTATTTCTGTTGTTTTTAGCCAATTCTTCAAGCTTAAGAAATAAACAGAGTATGTTCTTATCTTTCATTTCCTATCTCCATCTCTTTGCACATGTCATTAAAATATTTGATTTTGTCTTCACAAGCCGTTCTTTAAAATCTTCTGTTTAGTTCTTTAACTTCCTCATATTTTGTGTTAACTTTAGCTGCTCAAATATCAAGGGCAGGTTTCAGAGTCTCTTTTGACATGTAATTTGGCCTTATCTTTTTTACTGGCTTTTTAATAACATTTTTCTTTCCCCATGAACGATGTCTTTGACGTCATGCCACAATTCATCTGGTCTCCGATCATTAGTGTCTAATGCATCAAATCTCTTCTTGAGATGCTTTCTGAACTCAGGTGGGTAGTAGGTAATATACCTTGGCTCTTGTACAATTGTTCTAATTTTGTTCAGTTTCAATTTGAACCTGCATATGAGCACTTGATGGTCTGACCTACAATCAGCACCTGGTGTTGTCTTGACTTGTGATATTCAGCTTTTCCATTGTGTCTTTTCATAAATGTAGTCAATTTGGTTCCTGTATGTTCCATTTGATGAATTCCATGTGTATAGTCACCATTTATGTTGGTGAAAAATATATATTTGCAGTGAAAAAGCCATTGATCTGACAAAATTCTATCATGCAATCTCCAGCATCATTTCTGTCACTAACTATATTTTCCAACTACTGATCCTTCTCTTTGTTTTCACCTTTTGCAATCCAATCACCAGTAATTATCAGTGCATCTTGATTGCATGTTCAAGCAATTCCAGACTGCAGAAGCTGATAAAAAAACTTCCCCTTTTTTATTTGTGGCCTTAGTGATGGGTGTGTAAATTTGAATAGTAGTCATATTAACTGGCCTTCCTTGTAGATATTTTTCTGTCTTCAACAGCATCGTATTTCAGGGCAGATCTTGACATGTCTTTTTTGATGATGAATGCAATCCCATTTCTCTTTCAGTTCTCATTCCATTCATAGTATACCATATGGTTATCTGACTCAAAATGGCCAATACCAGTCCATTTTATCACACTGATGCCTGGAATGTTGATGTTTATGTGCTCCATTTCAGTTTTGATGATATCCAATTTTTCCTGACTCACACTATGCATATTCTATGTTCCAATTATTAATAATATGTAGATAGTCTATTTTGTGCAAGTGCATTTATAGTGAAGACATATTTTTCATAAACTAATCATTATGAATCTGCAATTGAGGCACAGAACAAAAGATAATATACAATAGTAAAGCAGGAAACCAAAATATAATTTGTTTTATATGAAAAGCTTCTATTTTAGCTTTGTTTTATCTTAATGATTTCATAGATATCAATGAGTTTATATAATACTCACCACTGATTCTTAAACACTTTTTCCATATACGTTGTTGTCGTCGTTAGGTGCCGTCGAGTGGTGTCTGACACACAGCGACCCTCATAGGGATTTCAATGGCTAATTGTTTCAAGATTGCCTTGGGAGTGGATTGCCACATCCTTCTCCCATTTTTGTAGTTCTGGGAATCAAACCTGGGACCTCAGAGACTACAGAGCACTGATCTACCAACTGAGCTAAATCCTATCCCATGTACAGCTTTACTTAATGTCTGTAGATATGAAGGGAAATTTGATTAATGCCAAATCTTATAATAATACTAAGCCATTTGTTAAATATTCAGATAGTATTACAACCTCATATTATACAATAGATATAATCCAGGTCAGTAGGCAATGAGCAAACTACTAGGCTCACATCCTGTACATTATACCAATTAAAATACTAACGTAAAAACTGTTCTCTTTTCTTTCATGAGGCCATCCTGAAATATTTCCAAAAGGAGAGGAGTCCAGAAATTGAAAATGTAGTCATATATAATGTTTATATATTGAATTATTTTAAACATTTACCTGTTAAATAATCTGGTAGATTTTTCCTTCCTAAATATTTATTAAAATGTACAATGTGGCACATGTTATTACCTGTGAATAAAGCCACATATCCTTACAACTTAGGAGCTTTCCTTTTAGGTAAATGTATTGTGGGTAATCAAGAGGGATGTAAGCTGTGGATCAAAATACAAGTTAAATGGCCCTACTAGTTATTCTCTTCTTTCTTTCATTCATTATTTTGTTCAACACATAATTTTTATTATCCATTATGAATTCATTTCTGATACAGCTTATAAAAGTAACCAGACAAAAATATATTTCACATATTAGCTGGGATTTAAAAAGTCAGATAAAGCACATCCTTGATAGACTATAAGGTGATAGTGATAAGTCTGAGAGAGACAAATAAATGAGTGAAGGAAATATGAGAGAATTAAAGTCTAGATGATGGTGAGGGGACAATCTCAATGAAGTGGTGGCAGATGATTAAAATCATTTGGTATGTAAGGGAGTAGGCCATGTAGATATTAGGAGAAACATCATCCCAATCAGAGACAAAAAATGACAGGTCTCTGAGCTAGGAGGAAGGCAGCATGAATCAGTTATAGAATGATGTTCAGATATAGAATGGGATATAGAATCAGATATAGACAAGAATATAGAAGTCAAATGAGAGAAGAGAGGTAAGAGGTGAGGGTGGAGGTTCACAAAAGGTGGATTGCAAGCAATCTTGTTGGCTACCAGGAAACTGACATAGGAAGTCATTTGAGAATTTTGAATAGGTTGGTGGGATTACTTGGGCTACAATATTAAGAACAGATAGTGCTTGAATTTGGGTAGTGTGTTAGGGCCATTGTAATCATCCAAGCAAGAGATATTGATGGTTTCTTTAAGCATCAAGGGGATGAGAAATGTTTTATTGATGGATATATTTTAGAAGTAGACACCAAGGATATTTTTTCTTCTGAACTACTTTTGAAATGAAGTTGCATTTACTGAAATGTGAAATCCTTCAAGAGAAATAGGATTTTGGGGGAGAAGGCAGATTTAGTAGAGTTGGGTGTCAGGCAAGATCAAATTTATGACCATAAGAGTCAGTCAGTGATATAAAGAACAAAATAATTGGCTTACGCAAGGTCAAGTATTTCTACTGGGAAATGGACCATGAGCCTGAGGTTAAAATACTCAATGGATGAACCTAGTTCTCAGGATTTTTGAAAGTACTAGAAACCGGCAATCTAAATTTCAAAGCTATGTGCCTTAGGGTAGAAAAAGGAAGAATGATCTGAAAGAAGTAAAGTAAAGGAAACACCTGCCCACATAGAGCCCAGAGACAAGAAAGGTGAAATAAACAATTAAAAAATACGGATGGTGTAGGACAGGGTTCCCAATCTCCTTGGTCATAGACTGGTAGGTACCAGAAGAAGCATCATCTGTAGCCTGGTTATTAGCATTATCGCGTGAGCTCTGCCTCCTGTCAGAACAGCTTCCCCTTCCCCATCCCTTGTCCATGGAAAATTTTTCTTCTACAAAACATGTCACTAGTGCCAAAAACCTTGGAACCTCTGATGTAGGAGGATTAGTGCAAATGATCCTTAGATGCAGAAGGCTCAGAGAAAGAGTTTTAGTCTGTGGAGAGGGGTGGAGGTTGGCCTGGGGAAAGAGCACATGTAGAGATGTAGAGCCACAGTCTGGAGAATTACAGCTAGGACTTAGCTGATGGACCACTGTTGTGGTAAACAAGATGAAGAGTAACAAGAAACATGGTGAGTTTAGCAGTCCCAGGGCACAGGACCACAGTGAGATGGTGAATGTTGGCAGAAAGGAGGGATGAGACTGGCTGCCTTCCCTTTGCATGCAGCGCTCTGGGGTGCTCACCTGGTTCCTGCTGTGGAAAATGGGGCAAAGGGCTGGGAGGGAAGATGTCCCTCAAGGAGGAGGACTCTTCCTGGGTGTTTGCCACCAGGTGTCTAAGACAGCCAGGAGGCAATATTTACCCCATGAATAGAGAAGCCCAGGTTCACAAGGTCAGGAGCAAGAAGATACCAACAGAATAAAAAATAATTATGAAAAGATGGTTGCATAAATTATGAGGAAAATCTCAGCATTACTTTATTTTCCAATAGAAAGAAAAGAAAAGACAGAGTAGAAATATCTGCTAAGTCTTTAAAACCTTCATGGAAAATTTTCCACGTGCATCAAATTTTCAAATTATTATTTTTGTCTTATTATCAATAAAAATTTAAGTACTATTTTGCTGTCTTTTCAAGCCTGGGAAGAAATTTTTCTGCTCTTTTATTTTAATTGTATGCCCAGAGTTGGGCTAATATAAGTAATATGGCATTTTTATTCTGGTAAAAACACATAAGATATGCCTGATTAACAAAATTTTAAGTGTGCAGAACAGTTTTGCTAACTCTATGTGTGCAGCTGTATGGCAGATCTGTCAAACTTTTCCTTTGTGCATGTGAGTGAAACGCACTCCACTTCCGATTTAATTGACTCCCTCTTTGCCCATTAGAATGAGTCAGAATAACTTTAAAATTACACCTGCTTAGGAACAGGATTAGGTAAAGTTACAGTACACTATGGTCAAGGAAATACTTGTGCAACTGCCTTCCCTTTCCCATTAGAGAAGAAAATAAAATTGAATCCTCTAAACACAGTCTTTTCTATGTATCCCATGGGTTGGTTCAGGGGGCTACTGAACTAAACAAAAGTGCCATCTGTTTAACAGGTGGATATGTTTTCCTTAGTTTTGATTATGAACACACTACTTATCAGAAAAACCAAAATGCTTTCAATTTATCTAGGCTTTCTAAATATTTTGATTTAACACATTTTCATCCATGTCTGAAAATCCATCATACATTGTTTGTAGTTTAGCAACAAACATCATGAAACACATGACATGTGAGTGAGATACAGTCAGAGAGTATAACACCATTTTTGAATTTTAACATATTGTGTACATGACTGATTTTCTTCCATGATTAAATGTAATTTGAATCACCATCAGTGTTTGATTATCCTAATTTCTGTCCACAATATATGTTGCAGTATGTTTCTCCTAGCAGGGATTCTACCATTTTGTTTTGCAAGTAAATGATCAAATTGGTGAATGGTTTACAAAGGTAATTGATAAAAGCAATGAAAGGTTGAGTGGCATATGGAGAGTGAATAGATGAAAAGTTGGATCAAATCAATAGAGGGTGTAAGAAACATCCTCCATGGAAAGATTTTTAAATATTAATATTTTTGCCTTTTTTCAAATTGGAAAAGTTGAGTCTACAAAAATCAAATGTGTTACAATATGATGGTAAATGTCCGATGTTGATTATTTAATGTGATTGTTTTATCAAGTATCAAGTTATTTTCTTTTACATTAAAAGTCTTAAAAGTCTTAATAATATAATCTGTACGGTATGGTTTGGAAAATATGGAAAATAAACACTATGACTGAATATAAATTTATTTAAATACAAATGTTTTCATCTGAACATATAGGATATTTTGATAATCTCAATTATTTTATATCATCTGAATACAGACTGATAGCTATAGCAAAACCAAATGCCTGAAAGTAAGGTGAAGTTGTGGATTTTGTGGAAAGCGTAAGTTTCACTTACAAAAACTATTTTTATATGCTATTAGTTTTATGTAGTAAATATCAAACATAGTGTATTTTTTTATGGTACTGGGTGTTGAACCCAGGGCCTCATGCTTGCATGCTTTGCAAGTGCTGGACCACTGAGCAGCACCCCTAGCCCATTTTATTTTTACTTTTGGGGGGGGACTTTTAATGTACATCTTAATGTGTTTCATTCTGGCATGCATTTTGTTGTGACATTTCCATATATGCATTTCATTGTGCATTGCACAGATAATTTCCCCCTTACCCTATTGTGCACCTCCTCCCCCCACCAATGGCCTCCCTTCTATTTGTGGGAGAAGGACCTGGCAGCCCGCTCCCCAAAACAAATCCACTCTTGAAAACCTTATGAATAGCAGAGAAGCACTGACACTAGTGTTTCACTGTTGTATGTAGAGTCGCTGTGAGTCAGACATTCACTCTACGGCACCCTACAACAACAACAACAACAAGCTATCTAACAGCTTGTCATGCTGTGGGGGCTTGCGTGTTGTTGTGATGCTAAAAGATATGTCATATGTATTGCAGATATTTCAGCAGGGCCACCCACGGTAGACAGGTTTCAGCTGAGCTTCCAGACAAAAGCAGACTAGGGAGAAGGACCTGGTGACACACTGCCAAAACAATTAGCCATAGAAAATCCTATGAATAGCAGAGAAGCACTGTCAAAGGTAGTGCCAGAAAATTAGCAACCCTGGCCGGAAGGCATTCAAGAAACAACTGGGGAAGAGTGGTCTCCCCAAAGTTAGTTGACCTAATGACCAGAAAGGAGTAAAGCCCCGATACCTCCTTTGGTTGATGTGGCATGACTCAAAATGAGAAGAAAAATAGTGGCTGCAACATTGGGCTCAAATATGAAAAGATTGTGTACATGACACAGTGTTAGGTAGTGTTTCATTCTGTTGTACTTAGGGTAGCTGTGAGTCACATCTGACTCAACAGCACCCAAAAATAACAAAAGAAATTACATATATCAATTCATATAGGTAGATTTTGTAGCAAATTATTAAAATCCACTCTCATAGCAATGTTCAAGTATAAAGTATAATGTTATTAACTGAAACATCCTGTTTTACAGAGTAAACATTAAAAAATTACTTTCTTATTAAAAATTAGCAAATGAAAGATAAAAACAAATGAAGAGAACATGAGCAAACAAAAAAATTCCTCTGCAAAAAAATCCAAACAAATGCAAAATATGGTCATAGCATAGTGGTAAAATGTAATTGCTTGTTGTGAATGAAAGGTGAAAGATAAATAAAATGTTTATATTTTACAAATTATATATCAGGAAAGATTTTACAGATGACCTGCCACACATAAACTTTTCAAGACAGAATAAAATATCTAGAGTATATCTTCACTTTCTTTCTCTCTTGAGTATTATCACACAGGGTCCACAAAACAAAGCAAAAGACCAGAATTAGCTTTGCCCTGTGGGAGAGAAATGCCAACATTTAGAGCTGATTTAACACCGAGAGAGAGAGAGAGAGAGAGAGAGAGAGAGAGAGAGAATTAAAACTAGTGACATGGCTATGTGGATTCATATGTTCCCTTAGCCCAAGTCCCACTAAAATTTTTTTGTATTTATTCAAAATTTATTTATATATTTATAACAGGGACAGAGAAAAGTACAGATCTATATATAGCACCAGAACCACAGTGGCACAAGAACAGCCAAAGTATTCACAAAAAGGCAGATTAGTCCCTTAAAAGAACCCGTGGAGACTCAACATTTAGAATACACAATGCCAGAGATCACACATATGATGTTTAAAAGAAGAGACAGGAGACAGAGGGAAAGTTTAAGTTGAGTAACTGGGTGCTTCCATAGTGTCATGAGTTGAGTGGTATGTCCTCATAAAACTCATCTGTTGAAACCGATCTCCAATTGATTGATTTGTGGTGGTATGTACAATGTGCAAAATGTACAAAACTGTGCACTATATATGTGTGTTTTTATATATATATATACACATATATGTATCTATGTGTATATATACAATGTACATACATATATATGTATATATACACATATATATAGTGCACAGTTTTGTACTATATATGTATATATATGCATATATATCATAAAGCATGTCAACTATTCCTCAATAAAACCATTTAAACTAAAAATGAAATAAGGAGGAAATTAATGACTGCCAACTTATTGAAATAAAATATTAACTTTTTGAAAAATGGCAGAATTCATAAAAGAGTAACCAGCATCATTTAGCTAGCCAACTTCACTTGTATGTCACTGTGTTATGCTTCCCATTTGGATATTACGGATTGCCCCTTCTAATATTGGGCCGGGAAGACTTCTGTCTAACCTGCGATCATTGTACAATGATTTTTTTTTTTTATCACAATGGAGAGCAATTTTCCCATCATGAATGATGGCTCTCTTGTGCACTTTTCATTTTGTTTTCCCCCTGTGGGCCAGCCTGCAACTCCTGGACAAAAGTAAGAAGGAAAAACAACTTATGCAGCAGGCAAAAGGAATTGCTCAGTCACCAAGGAGATTCGTAAGGGGACAAGGACTATAAACACGCACACTAGCCCATTCCCGGGTTCCCTCTTAGAAATGGCAAAGAGTAGGGGAGAAAACAAATGAATAGGCACATGATTTATTACCTGCACTGCTTTCAACAAACATCACTGGGAAAAATAAGGGACAACCTGCTCCCTGAGAACATTCTGCAGGCTGCAACCTCCAGGTGATCCTTCCTTGTCAGCCCTTTGCCATTTGAGAATTTGAGGGAACGATCTAATTCCACTCAATAATCTTCACTCAGGTTTGACACAGACAGATCATGAATTGTGTTGCTTTTAATTATTATTCACTTCATTTGAATATTTTCTCACTACCTTAGGTCCCTTTGACTGAGAAATTAAGAGGATTTCCTGTGTAATTTCAGCTTTCTTTAAAATCATATAATCTTCCTGGGTGAAAAACTACTCTATTTAGCTGGCCTCATTTTTGTAATGAATGCAACATCACTCTGTTTCCCCCCGTTTTGGACAGAGTATGGAAAACAATAGCAAATGAGTGCCTTTGGCTCTTTGCTTCTCTTCATTTAACAATTATTTTTCACATCTTCACTGTAGAAAGTCACAACAAGCACGGTTGAAAAGCATTCTGCTGGTAAATCTAACCAAAAATGCTGCTGCCCTAGTAAAATGCAGGTTAGAGAGACGTTGTATAGGAGAAATTTGGCAAAAAGCAGTGCAACGATGCTTTCCTTTCTGAGGCTGCGCTACGCTGTCCTGCAGAGCCCTTATGCCGTTCTCATTTTAAGCCCTTCCAGTAGAGAGTTATTAGTTCTGATAGAGTTTTCCCCTCTATTTCACTACAAACAGAATCACAACTTTTGAGGGGCCTATGTGTGTGTGCACACACATAAACACACACACATACACAATTGTGTATATTTTTTCTACCCATGGAAAAAAAATATATTTTGATTAAAATACAGAAAATTTGAAACTGTGTATTATGAAATTGTATTCCTACTGTAAATGAATATTACAAAATCACTGTAATATATTGCATTTCCCTTAAATGAAAGTCATCTGGGTAGGCAGTGCTCAGAGTAGATGATGAAGTAACAGGTCTGTCTACCCCTGCTAAGGATTCTTACAAACCACTGTCTTTGAGAACTTGAAAACCTAGTGGTAATGGACTATGTATATGTTGATTTTGGACTACCTGCCATCATCTATATATTGGGGTCCTTATTCATGACAGGTTTTAAACTATTTTATACTTCCTAAGTCACTTGATGGGAGAAGGACGTGGCAACCAACTCTGAAGCAATCCCCAAACAATCAACCATTGAAAACCCTATGAGCATCACTGTAGGTCAGACCTAACTTGAAGGCACCTAACAACAAGAAGTCACCTGAGAAATCCAGTATAGAGAACACGTAGAACAATTTATGTTCTGCTTTTGGTGTTGTTCTCTCGCTACTCCCCAGCTTCTTGTTTGGCTTATGAAAACAAGGCTCAGTCCAACGAGGAGAGATCTCAAGAGATCCACATTCAGACCTTTTCTTTTGAAGTGCAGCTGTGCTGTGTTGAAGCCAGCACATTCTTAGCTGCTTTATCCCAGACTTTGTTGCTGAAGATGTATAGACCTGGGCAGGGAGGGCAGAGCAGGGACCAGGAAGGCTGCAGTGAGGAGAGAAAGAAAGTAAAGTGGAAAAGAAAATAGAATTTATTGAATAACCATGAAGCGATTGAAATAGTTATTCCCCGTTGTACATTTCATTTAATCCACGTAGCTACTCAAGATACCAGGGCATAAGAAGTGAAAGGCTTATTTAAGTGAGGTCATTGATACAAATTCACACATGTAGTCAATAGAACAGTGAATTGCAAATTGTTGTTGTTGTTGTTAGGTGCCGTCACATCAGTATCCGACTCATAGCGACCCTACATACAACAGGGGAATCATTAATGCCTGTGCTTCTCTTGTTGTTCATAGGGTTTTCAATGGTGGATTGATTTTTGGGAGTGGGTTGCCAGGTTTTTCTCCCAAGCCTATAGCACCTGGTGTTCCCAGGTGGTCTCCCATTATGTCAAATATTGCTGACATTTCTCTAAGATTGAAACTAATTACCTCCTCTTATCAAAGTTTAGTGACCTCTTCCCAACCATCAGCCCAACCACCTTCCTACCAAGGAGATGGTTTTACTCAGAATATAGAGTGTACATTATCTCATGACTTGACTTCTTAAGTTTATTCTTTGTGAATACCACCATCATTCTATGAAGTGACTTTATGCTGAGAAACCCCTGTGGTCAATCAAAATTGGGGCAATAAATATTATAT
>VMDO01001865.1:129539-188104 GCA_007922755.1 Pedetes capensis
TGGATGGGAGACCACCTGGGAACACCAGAAGCTGTAGGCTTGGGAGAAGGACCTGGCAACCCCCTCCCAAAAATCAATCTGCCATTGAAAACCCTATGAACAGCAGAGAAGCACTGACAATAGTGTTTCCCCTGTTGTACAGAGGGTCGCTATGAGTCGGATACCGACTTGACAGCACCTAACAACAACAACAACAACAAATATTATATAGTGATGGAATTGTTATTAAGCTTCTAGTACCACCTTCAATCAGTTCATAAAATAAATATCAGCTCATAATTGTATACATAGGGAGAAAGACTCGGAAGCCCGATCCTGAAATAATGAACCATCAAAAAATCCTATGGTTATCAAAGAGGCACTAATATGGTGCCAGGCATGGCATAGTGTTGGGTAGTGTTTCATGTGTTGTACATAGGGTTACTATGAGTCAGACCTGAGTCTATGACACCTAACAACAAATATATGTGTATATAGATGATGATAAGGAGGAGAGTTTTGGCAAGTTTAAGAGAACAGAAATGGACTAACTCATATTAGGGCCTAGGTATGTTTCGGAACAAGGTTTTGATGATGGAAAATACTTACAGGTGTGTTTTCTGTGGTGTTCTAAAATAGACTGAAGGAAGGTCTGAGAAGACTACCTCCTTAAACTCTTGGCTTATGGAAGAAATTTTGGCCTGCCTTTGCCATGGAACTAAAACACTAGTTGTACCTTGGAGTTCTCATAACTAATATATCATTATTTAGGCAGCAAGTGTAGTAGGCAGGTAGATGTGCAGCAAAGCAACTCCATTATTTCTACTATTCTGACCCACATACTTGGGATCCATTCCCAGCTCTCACACCATTTATCTGATCCATCAGTAAACATCGTCATACTTTTTTGTCTACATCTCACCCCTTCACCACATCAATCTTCTTAAAGTATTGTACTTCTAACATAAATATTCATTTTTGCTGTTCCAACCCTTGGCTTGCTATAGGCTTAACGCTCATCATATATCAATGTAGTGATTAAAACTGTAAGACATTTTAAAAAATCGAATTCCAGATAAAATCCAAGCACATCATCATAGCCTACAAGTCATTCTGATAGACTCCCTCCGCACTACCTCACCAGCCTTTTCCTGCACCCTCACTCTGCTCACATCAGGCTGCCATCTTACTGTTCCTCCAAAACACCCAGAGGTTTTTGTCTTCCCTGTTCTGTGACAGAAAGGTTTCTTCTAAATACATCTACACAGTTGATTCGTTCATGTCCTTTCACTAAACATCGTAAAATCATAAGTTCTCTGCTCTTTGCCTGTTCCATTTCTCTTTATGTACTTATTGTTATCAAATGTATATTTTATTTATTTATTTTTCTGCAGCCCTTTCATCAGGATAGAATGGAGTCTATATTACAGTGAGAGTTTTTGGTCAATTGTTTTCACGGCTAGATACCCAAATTCTAGAACAAAGCCTGACACATGATTAGTTAGATGAGTCAAATGCAAAATTCCTTTTGAAATTTTGTACAAAGCAAATTTCATGAGATTTAAAAATATCCTTTTTGTGCTACCACTTGGGCTGGGGCTTAGCTCAGTTGGTGGAGTGCTGCTCTGTGCTCCATGAGGCCCTCATCATTACAAAAATGAGAGAAGGATGTGACAGTCCACTCCCAAAGCAATCCTGACACAGCCACTGAAAACCTTATGAGTAGCAGAGAAGCACTGACACAGTGCCAGGCATGGTGCAGTGTTGGGTAATGTTTACTTCTGTTGTACCTGGGGTTGCTGCGAGTCAGGCCCAATTCAATGGCACCTAACAACAACATTTGGGATAACAAACAATATCATAATTTAAAAAATAACTCTTAAGCATCTAAAATCCATACAGACAAAATCACTACATGGTAAAAGCATGTATTTCCCACATCTTGGGTTTCTAAAATTAGGCTTTTTCACTAACAAAGGCTACATTTAAAGAACTCCTGAGAATTCAGCATTAAATGTGCACATTCAGACTTCACATTTCTGCAATACAATATGGAAGAATTTTGTTCAGAGACAGTTATGTTAAATTGTCTTTCTTCTTTTAGACTATTGTTAGAACCAGTATATAATATTGCTATAGTGCTCTATACAACTAGTGTTGTAAAAAAAAAAAAGCTGCAGCTAACATTATTATGAACCATCTAATAACCTAATGTGTGAATAGGAATGGTTTGCTAACAGCTTAGCTCTGAAATTTACAATAATGTTTGCAGCATAAAAATCTAATGAAAGGGCTGGAGATGTGACCCCATTGTAGAGTGCTGGCCTAGCATGTGTAAGTCTCTGTATTCAACCCCAGCACAAAAAAAGAAAACAAAACAAGAACAACAAAAACCAATAAAACAACAACAACAAAAATCCGCAAGAATATTTCCACTCATCTTGTTCTTGGGCAGAATCCATAGAACAGAAACTTGTCTCAAATTTTTGGCCCACCCTGAAAGAAAAAAAAAAGAAAACAAACAAACAAAAACAAAGTACATACTAAAGGTCAATAAAATCAAGGTGGAAATGTAAGTCATGGGGCTTTATTGAATCCCTGTTGACTCCAAATTATTGTAAGGAAAGGTGGATGAATGGGGGAAGGTGAAGAAATTTTAAATAAATCATGGAAAATTTCTTGTCTGACTTATCTTTGTAGGGGCGAGACAGATGTGCGAGATTTAGGCACAAAAGATGGCAATGTCATCACATTAAAGCAGGGCAGAGCAGAGTTAGTACAGGACAGTATTTATGCTGCACACTATGATGGGTGTTATATGGGGTTGGGGTTTGTCTCAATTGATATATATGGGTGCTATATGGTATATATGGGTACTATATGGGATTGGGGTTTATCTCAGTTGGTAGAGTGCTGTTCTGTGTTCTCTTAGGCCCTGGGTTCTATCCCCAGCACCACAAAAAAAAAAAAAAAAAAAAAAAAAGAGAAGGACTTGACTGCCCAGTCCTGAAACAATCTGCCACTGACAACCCTATGAAAAGCAGAGAAGCACTGCTACAGTGCTGGACATGGCACAGTGTCGGGAGTGTTTCTTTCTGTTGTACATAAGGTCACTATGAGTTGGATCCAACTCGAGGGCACCAACCAACCAACCAAATATATACTATATATCATGATATAATATCATGCCTTACCATACCATGTCATATAATACAGCACCAGTTTATAGAAGCTTTTTTAAGTATAAAGTTTAAATAGTGGATTTTAGTGCATGGAATTATCTGAAGAGAACATTGAAATTCAAGTTAACGAGAGAATAAGAGTCTAGGCAACAATTTATTCCAGTAGCTAGTGACTTTTCAAGGACCTTGGAAAAGTTCTTGTTTGTTCAGGTGAAGTTTAGTTTGTAGCTGACAATAGATTTGGCTGGCAGCATAATGGATTTTCTCTGCTAGACAGATACTAGGAAAAGGTTTCCTATCTCCCTATCTAGGGCCAGTTGGGTCTTAAGTCCAGATGTGCTGCATCTTCTGAGCCTAGAATTATAAGCGGATCTGTACATCAGCCTTCATTGATTCCCTTCTGACTCTAGTTTTTGGAGATTTATGCCCAAGACTTAAGGCTTTGGTTTACAATGTCTGAGTGATTCATAATGCTTCTTTGTGAATTATTTGGGTTTAAATGTTGATCACGGATCCCTTTAATCTTTTATTTTAAAATGACTACAATTTTAACTAAAGTCAAGACCAATGTTTCTATTTCATCCTATTTAGCATAAAATTCAACCCCAACAATTTGCTTCAACTATCTCCTGTGGGTGCAGTGTAATTTTCTTGCTAATCAGCAGGAAATGAGAAGTTGAGTACTAATTGTATGAAGTACTTGGCAATCCTTGCATGACACTTTGAAAAAGGATTATAAATATCATTAACACTACAAAATTAGATATTTCAACTTACAGTTATAGTTAATTACTTTACATATTGACAAAATTATCACAGCTGGATACATTAAACATCACCCTAATGTACTATGCCTGTAGCTGTAGCACTGTGGCGTCTGATCCTGTCAGATCTTGGAATTGAAGGCAGGGTTGGGCCTGATTAGTACTTGGATGGGAGACCCCCTGGGAACACCAGGTGCTGTAGCTTGGGAGAAGGACCTGGCAACACGCTTCCAAAAAACAATTAGCCTTTGAAAATGCTGTGAATAGCAGAGAAGCACTGGCAATAGTGTTTCATCTGTTGTACATAGGGTCACTAGGAGTTGAACATCGACTTGATGGCACCTAACAACAACTAATGTACTGTACATACCATTTTATGTAGCATGTGGACTTTTCAAAACAATTTTTGTTCCCTTTTAAGTATAGGGTCAAAAATACTTGTAAGAATTGTTTTCTTTTACTTTTATACATTTTTTTTCTGTTAAATAAAATCAATTGCTATTGGGGAGGGTGTAGTAAATTTTGGTTCATGTTGATTTAGTGGCTCAGATTTCAACAAGGCCTCAGTGACAGGATAGAAATGGGCTGTGATGTGTGAGGAGTCAAGGCACAAACTTACACAAATGAGGCCAAATATTGAATTCCCTTTGACATTCTTGCACTTGAACTTCTCTTTTGTTCTAAATCGTGTGTATTTATCAGGTCCTAACATCAGCTCATGCAATGAGGTGGGAGTTTGAAAAGGCTGATAGCAACAACAATAACAAGAAAACCCCCTGCCCCACATGACATAATTTAAAATACTGCCCACTGTTCATTACAATTCAAATTTTAGTGCTCTCCTCTTGAACTTTACTGAAATTGGGGCCTTTAGAAAAGTAGCTTTATTTTCACCTTCTCCATTATTTTCTAATCTAGTGTTTGCATTTGTCTCATTTAATTATATCAAACCAAACAGGATGCACTATACCCAATTAGCTAATTTCATCAAGATTTATTGACTGCTAATTCTCAGTAAAATATTCTAGGCCCTGAAGGCTATGAAGAAATGAAACAGCTGTAGGTGACTCACAAACCCTGCACACTATTTTCTCCTCCACAGTTTACTATTCAAGGAGTCATTTTGAAAGATTCACATCAGAATTTCTAATGACGAAGTTACTGAATCTTGTTAGAAACTTTAAAACATTGCTCTAAGGACCGAATTACTGTCACAGGAAGGCTGTCCCAGCTCGAGGGTGCTGTAGAATGTAAGATGCATAATGACAGACTCACAATATCCACACTACAGTATTTGTATTTTTCAGGGGCCAAAGAACTGTCTTTTTACTTCTGGAAATAAATAATTTTATCAATATTAGTAACCATAAAGTATAAAAAGTGGCTGGGATTTGGCTCAGTTGGTAGAGCACTGCGCTGCAGTCTCTGAGGTCCTGAGTTCAATTCTCAGCACTGCAAAAATGGGAGAAGGACCTGGCAATCCACTCCCAAGGCAATCCCGAAACAGTCAGCCATTGCAAACCCTATGAGGGTCGCTATGAGTTGGATACCGACTTGACGGCACCTAACAACAACAACAACAACAAAGTATAAAAGGACACAAAAGTTAAGACAATATTTTATTTCTAACTTGGTGCTATTATATTTCTATTACTATTGCTTTTTGCCTTTACAACTTAATGTACATTCCCTAAATTGGAGTTCAGTTTGATGATTTGTTTAAAATACTATTAATTTGTTTGAAATTTTTATGGAAAAATACTTTAAACTTATTCTTATTTATTAAAATACATGAAAATGTTATGATATCTGGATTACCTAAAATAATAATTGTTGCACAATCTTCACCACAATTATATAATAAATCAAATAATACCTCCTGTCAAAGGATCAAGAGAAATTAGATTCCAATTTTTCAAAAATATTTTCTATTTCAGTGAGGGATACCTATACTTAATATTGATTCCTGTAAATTACCAAATAAACTACAAAGTATGAAATATATAGGGTTTTGAAAATGTTCACTGTTTTTGATGTTAGGTCCTAGTGTTGTTGTTGTTGTTAGGTGCCTTTGAGTCCTGTCTTACTTATAGCAATCTCACAGGGTTTTCAATGGCTGATTGTTTGGGCATTGCTTCAGGAGAGGATTGCGAGGTCCTTCTCCCCTATTTGCAGTTCTGGGAATCAAACCCAGGTCCTCAGAGAGTGCAGAGCAGCACTCTACCAAGTGAGCTAAGCCCCAGCCAGATTCTAGTATACTTTAGTATTATTATGAACACTATTATATGCATTAGCAAAAGATTAACTAACTTGAGAAGTAAAATAAATTTTGTAAGTGTATATTTACTTATATTCTTTCACTTAAAGAGAGTTTTTGGAAAATTGATATTTAACATGCCTATTCTCTTTGTTTTACAAGAATTTAGTAAGTTTAATTACAATCTGAGAAGCCCATAAACAGGGACAGTACAACACCAGGAAATTTTCTTTCCATTCTGGTTTAATGTCATCCCACACATTTTGTATGCTTTCTTGATTAGCATTTAATTAAAAGTGTTTGTTATAACTGTTGAGATATATTCTTAATTCATGGGTTGGAGAGTTTCTTTCTTAATTTCCAATTGACTGGGAATTGTATTTTATTATCCATCTTTTTAACCCCATTGTGACTGGACCACAAATTTGTCTACATGATTTCAAACTTTTTCTTTTTCTTTTCTTTTCTTTTTTTTTTTTTTTTTGAGGTACTGGGGGTTGAACCCAGGTCCTCGCGCCTGCATGCTTTGCAAGTGCTGGACCACCGAGCTGCACCCCCAGCCCATTTTTTCACTTTTGGAGACAGGGTCTCACTAAATTATGCAGACTGCCTGTGGTCTCGAACTTGCGATCCTCCTGCCTCTGCCTCCTGAGCCGCTGGGATTTCAGGCATGTGCCACTGCGCCTGGCCAGTTTCAAACTTTTGAAATTGATGTTTTTGGACTGTCTAGCATATAGTGCCTTTTGTGAAATCTTCCTTTCATTCGTGGTTGAAAATAGCACCCTGTGTGTCAATTCCACCAAGTTTGACACAAACATTTTCATCTAAGTATCTACTTTGTTTTTTTTGCTTGTCCTCTCAACTATTGAGAAAGGCATATTACTATGTCCTTCTAGAATTGTGGATTTGACCTTTTCCTTGTTCACATTTCTCATTTTTGTTGGCTATATAACTTACTTGATATAATTTTTTGTTATTGCTAGGTGCCGCTGAGGCAGGTCCAGCAACAATGATATAAGTTAGGATTCCCTTATCTTTTTGTACCATATTACTATGCAAATAGACATCTCTTAAAGCCAGCATTACTTAATATCAATATAGGTTACCAGAGTTTCCACATGGTATCTTCCTTCATTTCTTTCAATTTTTTAATATACTATGTTTACAGTAGATATCCTAAAAGCAGTATATACATTTTTGTAAAATCTAAATGTAAAATGGCTTTATGGAATGATTTATTACATTTAGATGCAATGTTTTTATTCATTCATCTCTGCTTATGCTCAGCATCACCAGAGATCCAGGGACACAAAAGGAAAACTTTAGCTCATATTAGAACAGTTCCATGGTAGGATTTTAGTGCACAGTATTCATTCTGTCTTCAGTTCTCTATTATGTTTAAACATTTTATATTTGCAATTTGTATAGTCAGTGCTTCTCTGCTATTCATAGGGTTGTCAATGGCAGATTCTGAAGTGGTTTGCCAGGTCTGTCTCCCTGGTTTTCCCAGGTGATCTCCCATCCAAGGACTAATCAGGCCCCACCCTGCTTTGCTTCCAAGATCAGATGGGATAGGATGCCAGGATGGCAAGACTGTAGACAAAACATATATGTGTGTGTGTGTGCGTGTGTGTGTGTGTGTGTGTGTGTGTGTGCATTGAAGTCAGGGAAGAATATTTTGACCATAAGTAACATTCAGATACACCAAATGCCTTTCTCACAAGCAGATGGGTTAGAGCCATGTCCCTTGCTTTGATGCAGCAAACACATGGGAATGGAGGAGTCTGTATGGACTGCACAGGATCTCCATGGGACACTCTAAAAGGCAGCAATTTTTTACAAAGCAATGGAGGTCTTTGTCATAAAACTAACTGTTCAGCAAGGATACAGTCTTTACCTACATTTTGTGTCTTTCACAATGACTCAGGGGCTGTTGATAAAAATTATGGAGGAAAGAGCTAATGCATTCCTGCCTCACATGCCTAATTTTTTTACAATCCCCTGGTTTGGACTTCTAATCAAATTCTCCCATAGGACTTGGTGTCTATTTTGCTGTTGATAGAAGGAAGTCTAATCAGGCAGAAATACTGAGGTAGTTAATCTATAGGACAAGGGAAGGCTGTTCATGTTAGTCCAAGAGAGCAGTGACAATCAGTGAAGTCCCCAAGGAACAAGAGCAAGTTAACAGGCAGGTGGGATAAAAGTAAAAGGAAGTCAGGAAGATGTACTACTCAGGATGACCATCAGAGATATTTGTACTTAAGCAGTGTGACCTTTTTAGTTAGATTATGATTTAGCATTAGGATTATAATTTGAAGGTTAAGGATGACAAGGAAAAATTGCAAGATGTAGGGATAGCCAGAACAGTGAGGAACTGGAGATAGACTAGATGGGTTATCGAAACCAAAATCCAGGCACTTGGAAGAAATATGGAACTTGTGAGTGGAAATAAATGTGAGTGGAAATAAAAATGGATACAAGTGTGCATATGCACATGGCTATAGAAACAGAGATATATGTCAATTTTGGCATTACTTATGTGATTTTTTTTAAAATAAAAGTTTATTTTTTATTATTTTTAAATATATAAATGTGAAGAATTTCTTTGGAGGATAGTAAAGTTACTAGATCTGAACAGATGTAAGAATATTTTGGCAGACATTCACATCATATTAAACACTCCTAATTGTCCTCATGGCTAATCTCCTGATTGATGCTCAATTGCAAGCTCAGAGAAATAGAAACTACATAGCAGAAGATTCTCAAATCTAGACATCACACTTGATTTTAAGAACCATCTTTATTTAGCTAGGTATAGTGACACATTTGCCTGCAGCTGTAGCCCTGTGGCATTCCGGTCCCATCAGATCTTGGAAACTCAGCAGGGTCAGGCCTGGTTAGTACTTGGATGGGAGACTACCTGGGAACACCAGGTGCTGTAGGATTGGGAGACTGACCTGGAAACCCATGTCCCAAAATCAATCAGCCACTGAAAACCCTGTGAACAGCAGAGAAGCATTGACAATAGTGTTTCCCCTGTTGTATGTAGGGTGGCTATGACTCAGATACCGACTGGAAGGCACCTAACAACAACAACAAGAAACACATGCCTGTAATTCAAGCATTATGGAAGTAGAGGCAGGAGGAACATAAGTTCAAGACCAGCCTCAACTACCTCATGGGATTCTGTCTCAAAAAATTGAAGACAGGAGATGTAGCCTAGGAGTAGAGCATTTTCCTAGCATGTACAAGGCCCTTGGTTCAATTCCCAGCATGAGAAAAAAACAAAAATACAAACACATATAACAACAAAATCTTCTTTTGAACCTTCTTTCCTATTACATGGGAACAGTATTTATTCTCTGTGGTCTTAGCCTTTCACATAAATTTTGGTTTCTACCTTCCTTACCAATTTTACATACCCAGGGACTATTCACTATACTCTTTCTTTCTTGGCTTTTCTTTCCCAATGACAATTAAATATGCTCAATTTCTGTTAGATAACAAAAATGTTCTCTTGTACCTGTGGTAACGGAAGTTACTACCTTCTTCTCACTACTTCCGTACTTGAGCATCCCAGAGTTCACTGTGGAAGTGATGTCCTGACTCTTCTTACTCCACTCTTTCCTGGAAGCATGGTAAAGTTCTGTTCCCTATTGTCCCACTAAAACCTTTCTCCAAATATCTGTGATACAGTTTGTCACTCCCTCCTTTTTGATTCTGTGACACCATTTAATCTACTTTTCTTCTAATTCAGCATGTTTTGATGATCCTCTTCTCACCTTACTATTTGGCTTTTGAGTGATCTTTTGAGTGGCTAAAAGATACCCAAATATTATTAATTAGTAACAAGTAGCCAGCATGCAGCCATATCACTGTGACGTCCAATCCCAATAGATCTTGAAAGCTGAGCAGGGCTGGGAATGGTTAGTACTTGGATGGGAGACTGACTGTGAATACCAGATACTGTAGACTTGGGAGAAGGACCAGCAACCCACTCCCAAAAAACAATCAGCCATTGAAAAAAAAAATACCTAAGAATAGCAGAGAAACACAACAATAGTGTTTCATTTTTTGTATGTAGGGTCACTATGAGTAAGACACCTACTAGCCGGCACCTAACTTAAAGAAGTAGCCATATTAATGTTATCATTTGAATTCTCAAAAATACCTGTCACTTCCAAATTCTCACCTATTTTTTGTTTGCTTTGTGAGGAAAACAGTATCTTTCAAATTTCCATACATTTAAAAAATTGTATTACTTAAATACTTAATTTTTTCCTAAACTAAGCTACTATAATTTTTAAAGTTCTAATGGCACAATTATTTTTAACTCTCTTCTATGATATTGCCTCAAAATTTTAAAAACATGCCATATATAATCGAAAAAATATGCTAATGGGGCTGACACTCACAGAATCTTGTATTTATACCCTAGAAAGGCAAATTTATAAACCAAGTACCATTGATCTTTAGACACTTCTTATTTTCCCTCTCTCAGGCCATTATTTTTCCCAGTTCCTGATCCATTGCTTCTTTGCTCCACTAAAATGACTGTAAACACACTTTTCTCCCACTACTCAAACGCAACTTACCTTTTCAGTGAATATTTCCCTTATGACCTAGAAAGTAATTGCTTTCTAAATCTCTGTCAATCTTATGAAGATAAAATGTTACTACTTGAATAATTCATTCTCTTAAGATTATTTACAATTTTAAAAAGGATTGCAGAAAATCTGCTTTTGCCCAAAGGAAAAAGAAAATCCTTAATAATATAAATTTTTATAATGACAGGTTGGGTTTTAGGATTAGAAACGAGATACTTCAAACCACATTTTTCAGACTGGCATATAATTAAGTTCTGGTTCATGTAATTCTAGTCCTTCATATACCTAGAAACATCTTCCCTATTCACCAGAGGTTTGCTTTTAAATTTTGAAATGCTCTTTTTTGAACTTTTCATCATTGGATTCCATTCTATTTCTTTGGAACCCTTTGCTTGCATTCTGTCAATTTGCCAAACATCTATCTACTCATTCATTCATTTTCTAGCCTTAAAAAATATTCTTTTAACTTGGCTGGATTATTTTTATTTCCAATCTCATAGTTATTTTTAATCCTTCTCTGAAATGCCTCTAAATGACATATTCTTGTACTGAATTATAGCCTGGGACATGCATTTTGGAAATGAAAAGATGATATTCCTATTCTTTTCTCTCCTTCTACAGGCATTTCCCTGAATTTTGCATACCTAGTAGTATTTGTCTCTTAAATACCAGGCATTGTGACTTTTACATTGTTAGGTGTTAGCTTTTGTCTCCCTTCCTCAATTCCTCTAACCAAAAGGTCTAATTCTAGGATGGGAGTATGTTAGCTGGAAACAGAGTGATTATTTTCAGATATGTATTAGGCTTTGTTATCTGGTCTCAGAGTAGCCTTTACTCTATGGTAATTTTTTCTACACCTGAGAGACTTCTCTTTTTCCTCCTAAAGACTTTACTTAACTTCCTGTGCATTTGAACATTTTACTCTTCTTGTCTGTGGTGTCTGTTGTTTTCCCTTCACTGTGGGAGCTTTTGAGCTTGTTCCTCCTTAATTTTCTATTGGTCCTTTCTGGCTTTGGTCCTTTCTTCCCTTACAGAACTAGAACAGTCAGCTACAGATTATGCAGGCTCCTGGGATTTCCCTCTGTGAAGCTCCCACCTCTAGAGTTTCCTCTCCAATGTGTTACCAGGAAAAATGTACATAATCCCTCTCATTTCACTTTTTGTTGGTTGACTTGCAGTAACTGATTTCATGGTCACACTACTGAACGATCAGTTATTATTTTCCCAGTAGATTTGCTGTAGATAACACCTCTGCTATGTGGGTTATGATGATAACAGTTGCTTCAGTTACTTTGCAGTAATTTGAAGACTAGGTTTACTGCAAACATTGACTCTTTTCTTGTGCAGGCACTTGACCAATGGGTGACTGGGCTAGGATGGAAAGGCATGGCATTGATACCTTCATATCTTGTCTGTCTCTTCTACTGCCTTAACCTTTGGGTCAGATTCTACACAGCCTTGTAATTAGACATGTTAATAATTGAGAAAATATTTTACTAAAACTGTAATACAGGTGTAACTTAAGCTAGACTTGCCTAGTCTCTCTCCTCTCCCCTCAAGGCTAAAGACATTTATCAGTCACCATGGCTTGAAATACCAGACCATAAAAGAAGGGGGAAATAGTGGCACCCAAGTTCCTAGAAAATCTCCCCTATTACTAAAGGAGACATGCATGTGTATTTCATTTATTAGACTATCTTCCTCTTTACAATAAATGCTATGCTTTTCTTGCTTTAACTTTTGTAAAAGCAGTCCCCACACTGACCTTGGGAATGTATCCAGAGTCAGGTCAGTATCTCCTCTTCCTTTCTCTTTCTCTTTCTTGCTCTCGCTGTCTCTCTCTTTCTCTCTCACTCTCTCACTCTCTGGCTCTCTCGCTCTCTTGTGCTCTCGCTCTCTCTTTCTGCCTCTCTTTCATTCCCTTTTTCTCCAAAGCAAAAGCCCTTAATGAAAGTCTTGTCTGGGAATTTTCTTCTAGCCTATTGTTTATTTCTATTTCTAGCATTAAAGAGCCTGGGTCTGTAATAACTTAATTTTTGACTCCTCAATTCTGTAAGGTTTTGAAAAGTATTCAGTTTAGTCTTCTCAATTCTAGGTCCTGATGACTCTTTCCTGGAGTCAAAGAAAAGATAGGTGGGGGCTCAATTCCTTTGGTCACTTTTTTCCCAGGGATCAGTGCTCTTGCTGCTGCTTATCCAAAATATAAAATATTCATCCAGTTTTCAATAACTGTTTGAGGGTAAAGGTAAATGGATTTCCTATTATTAAAAACAGAAGTTTGAAGGCATCTAGAATCATGGAAAAGAGAAATTGATTTCACCTCTTAATGATAACCAAATGTTAAGGATATAAGGAAGAATAAAGGATTGTAGTCATTTTGTGATGTATCAAAATTCCCTAGTACTCAAAAATAAAATGGACTTTAGATAGTGAAATATACTTAAGTGTTAAGCTTGATACATCCAAGATTTTAAAAAATTTTCAATATTCCTTATTTTTGTATAAAATGTAGATTAATTTACCCTGTACCAACTATTATATTAGGAGTTTCTCATTATTGTCTAACTTAATTCTTAAAGAACTAAGTGATAAATTTCTCTATCCCTTCTTCATGGTGAAGAAAACTGAAGCTTAGAATATATAATTTCTCCAAGTTCACACAGTGGTTATATAGGAGACTGCAGATTAAAATTGAGATATTCCTGGTGTTAATCATGATATTTTGAATATATTCTGCATTACCTCATAGAAAGCTCCAGACGTAAATATTCCTAAATTGAACTTGGATTTGAAATCTTTGCTTTGACTTTAAATTCTTTCACCTTGTTTGAAAATAACATACTTCAGTGAACAGCCACAGGACAATTTTGTTAGAAGTATTAGATATGAAAGTATTCAACCATGGTGAAATTTTATTTCAAAACACTTGGCAACTTTTGTTAGCACTCAGAATGTATTAAGAAAAAACTGATCCAGGCTATTTTAATCATTTTTATTGCATAGATTTATTTGAGTTTATTAATGCAGCTCTGTTCCAAGAAAGTGCAGACTTCAGAGATCCACCAGATAAACATGAGAATCAGCACTGCACTGGACAATTTCCTGTCAACTTGGCCAAGATATGGTGCCATTTTGGTCAGACACCAGCCTAGATATTGCTGTGAAGGTAATTTTTAGATGCAATTAGCATTAAATCAGACTTGAGTATAGATTCTGGGTAAAGCAGATTACTCAACATTTGAAGGAACTTCCTCCAATCAGTTGAAAGTCTTAAGAACAAAGACTGAGATTCCTAAACAAGAAGAAGGAATTCTCCTTAAGAATGCAACATGAACACTTCTCTGAATTTCTAGCCTATTGCCTGGCCTACAATCTTTGGACTAGCTGACCCATACAATCAAGCAATTCCTTAAGATAAATCTTGCCATTCATAGATCTAGATAGATAGATAGAAAGAAAGATAGATAGATAGATAGATAGATAGATAGATAGATAGATAGACAGATAGGTAGATAGATCTGTTGTTGTTAGGTGCTATTGAGTTGAGTCCAACTCATAGTGACCCTATGTACAACAGAACAAAACACTCCTGGACACTGTGCCATGCCCGGCACTATTGTCAGTGTTTCTATCCTATTCATAGGGTTTTCAATGGTGGGTTGTTTTGGGAGTGGATTGCCAGGTCTTTCTCCCAAGCTTACAGCACCTGGTATTCCCTTGCAATTTCCCATCCAAGGACGAACGAGGCAGATCCTGCTTAGGTTCAGAGAACAGGTACGATCAGATGCCAAGGTGCTATTGCTGCAGACAGAGAGAGTTATTGACAGACAGATAGCTAGATAAATGTATACATATATACATACACACATACTTATTTCTCCTGAGAACCCTAACTAATAATACAACTTGCTAATGACCTAGGGAAATGCTTGGGTTAACCATTAAAATGTATTAAAATATTCTTAAAATCAATGTCACTTATTTAATACTAATTATTTGCATATTAGCACATTGATGCCATTCCTCCGTGCTCTCTACCCATGGATGAACTGTTTTCCTTTTTTATTTTATCTCTATCGTTACCTTCCTACTCACCAGTTTCCCCACATGAAGTGAACAGAGTGTGTGGCATGATTAAACTAAGCCATGCCATTGTTGTTTTCACTGTTGTGGTTAAGAGTTAAAGATTCAAACTGGAAAGCTAGTGGATTCTGAGTTTTCTGGTTCTCTTTTCCCCCTGTTTCTCATTTTTCCTATCAACATGGGGCATAGAGGAATTCATTGTGGTCCAGAACTGAGCTCTTACATTCCTGACCATAGCTCTAGGAATAATTCATGTTTCCTGATCTTTGGCAGAGTTTAGGAATAGGAATATAGGAGGAAAGAGTACATGTTCTTACACTGAGATGTGTAAAACGAGTTCTTGGTCATTTCTCCTTTGCTAAAGCATGATATAAATCTAGTTAACCAAAACATCCAGGGTTCACCTTCCAGAATGCAATTCTCTAGGGGCAGACATTCATGTTATTCAAAACACCAGTGGACTTGTGATCACTAATTTAAAGGCCAAGGATGTAAAATGTCATTTCAGCGAGGTTTTGTCTCACCTAGCACCAAAACATTACTTCTTCCATCTTACCTTTTAATACAGGTAGTAAAACTGAAATCTTTCTTTAGGACCCCAGCATTTGGTCTTGACACTGAAATTTTTTATTTTATACTGAACGGGAAAGAATGAATACAAAATACTCTGTCCTTGAGGTTACAGTTGAACTCTTGACTTTTTCTCAGCAGGAATCTGTGAATCTTGTTAGACAAAAAAAGCTCCAACCCTTAAAGCTATGAGGCCTCACAAGTGAACCACACACAGCAAACATTCACCCCGAAGCCCAGGCACTGCTGCCTGCTGCCTCAAGATCCCACCTAATTACTCAGGGCCACCGGCTCACCTTTGCCAAGCGCTCACACTGCCTCTTTTCCCATAACTTGGATACTGCATTTCTGATGAGCTCACAAAATGCAGACATCACTCAAGTGTCTTAGGTATCCAGCTCCCTAATTGTGCCAGCTCACTTACAAAGAGCACATTGGATGAGAGCTTATGGAATAAACCTTTATTTTATATTTCGTCACATCAACTCCTGAGACCAACCAAATATCATGTCCTTTTAGGTGACACTGTACTCTGATAAAAGTTATATTTTCATATATGCTATTTTCTCTTAGCTTCAAGTATGTTTTCTGCCTAGTAATTATATTGTACCACCTATTAGTAAATGCCGGTTTAATCCAAGCATAGTCACTATCACAGCATATTTATGAAGTAGAGCATGTGCGCACGTGTGTGTGTAAGTATGTACATACATGCATTAATACACACATAATGGGAGAAGGATGTGGCAATCCACTCCTGAAGCAATCTCAAAACAATAAGCCACTGAAAGCCCATGAGGATCACTGAGTCAGATCCTGACTCAATGGCAGCAGACAATATATATATACATAAATATATTTATGTGCATATGTATAAACACACTCATACACTTGTTTAGAAATTCCTTATAATAGTACTGTATTTGTTTTCAAACTCTTTCCTTACTTCCTCTTCTGCATTTCAGGTAATAATACCACTGTCCTCCTTATTAATCCATACTCCACCCAAAGAGCAGGAGTCTGTTCTCCCCAATTCCTCTTCCACATTCAGTACATCATTAAGTCATAAGCGTATGTGTTTATGTCTCTCTTCCTCTCTCTCTCTCTCTTTCTTTCCCTCTCTCTCTCCCCTCCCCCCACACACATCGACTGTCACCATCCTAATCTAGCCCACCTTCACCTCTCATTTAGTTTATGAAACAGCCCACCACATTTTCAATTCAGCATGCCATACCCAGTGTTACTGACTACAAATAGGTACAGTTGCATGAAATAGGAACAAAGATATCAATTCCTGAATAGAAGTTAATCTCTCTCCCACAATTAAGAAGTCTAGGGGTAGGCAGTCTAGCCTTGGTCAGTGTTGACAATTTACATGTTTATTACAACTATGTGAACACATTTGTTATTTTATTTCAAATGAAATTTTCAGTTCTCTCACTAACCTGGTAGCTATATGCTTGAAATATTTTGCAAAAGAAACTTGATAACAACTGCCATATTTTTGTTACTTTAACTTACTTTTATCCAAAAACAATTAAAAAGCCATGCAAGGCAATGTTTGGACATTTCTTATTTCATGAGTAACTCAAAGGCTTAGTTATCTGCCACTTAACAGACTAGTCTATAGTCTATAGGTTTTTGCCAGGGAGCTTCCTCCGTTTATTAGTTCCCATCCTTTGGCAACCAGACATTTAAATGTCCAGAGATTTTTTTAAAAAAAACTAGAGAGAGGCTCATCCTACTGTGAATGGTGCGGGTGCCCTTTCACTTGATTGGTGCTTACAGAAATTACCAAAGGCTGCAGTGAATCAATCTGACTCATTACCTTCAGGTAATAGGTTAGCCTTTTCACAGTTTTTGTTTTAAAATGCAGCTTGAAATTTTAAAAAATACATTATCTTTTAAACTTGCAAGGACAAGGATACACTGAATATATGCTGCTTTTGCAATTTATGTCTAAGAAATTATTAGTTTCAGTTGATGACATATTGAAGTCTAATTTGTCTTCTCTTCTAAAATCATAATATAAAGCAAGCGAACAAACAACCATATGGCTCTCTGGTAATAAGTTCACATTATAGGAGATCATCCCTAATCCAAAAATTCCAAATCCAAAGTGCTCAAAAAATCCATAATCTTTTGAAAGCTTATTAGATACCACAGTGGAAAATTATACAATTACCTCATGTGACAGGTTCAAACCAAAAATTAAGTGCACTAAAAATATTGTATAAAATTATCTTCAGGAAAGATATATAAGGAACATATAAAACATAAATGAAATTCACATTTAGACTTGTGTCTCAAGATATAGCATTATCTATGACTATAGGTACATATTCCAAAATCAGAAAATATCCAAAACTTAAAATGCCTCTGGTCCCAAGCACTTTATATATTCAACTTGCAGTGCTTAATTGAGAATTAATATAAAGTTGGGCATGATGGTGCATACCTATAAATCCCAACTCTGGGAAGGGAGACTGAGGGAGGAGGATCACAAGTTTGAGGCCACCATAGACTATGTATCGAGTTTAAAGCAAGTCTGGGCTATGTAGTGAGACATTTTCTCAAATATATGTCAATGTAAAGAATTTACCATTAATATTACCTAAAATGTTGTTAGATTTTGATAAAATACACAAAAATTAAGTAGTATATATTATATCAACCAGTTAGTTTCTATTGTCTACAGCCATACCACTGTGGCATCTGATCCTGTCAGATCTTGGAAACTAAACTGGGTTGGGCCTGGTTCGTACTTGCATGGGAGACTGCCTGGGAATATCAGGTATGGTAGGCTTGGGTTAAGGACCTGGCACTCCACTCCTGAAACAATCAGCCATTGAAAGTCTTATGAATAGCAGAGAAGCACTGACATAGTGCCAGGCATGGCACAGTTCCTGGTAGTGCTTCCTTCTGTTGTATGTAGGATCTCTATGAGTAGGACCCGGCTTGATAGCCCCTAACAACAAATTTCTATTATGTATAAAAATTTGAATCTCATAGATTGTGGCGTCAACTACCTGTATGTTCTATTTTCCTAGGTATACAAAATATAATCCATAGTCCTGAAGCAGGTAATTTTCAATCCACTGCATAATGAATCTACTTTGATATTTGTGTGATAATAATCAAATTATTATGAATCAAAATGTTTGGAGGAAACTTTCCCTTTAATTTTGCATCACCTGACTCTGGAAAGAGTGATTGGTAGTACATTCTAAATGCAACAAACTAAGGCTGAATGCCAGCATCCATATGGATTGCGATTGTGGCCTGGGGTAGGAGGTTAACCTGTAGAGGCTGTTTATATGTAGAATCTCAAATACAAAATAAGAAAGATCTGCAGTGAGGGGCCAGGTTAGGAGATAGCAAACTTGCCTGATTCTCTTCTCTGGACCTTGGAACATCTAACCACTCTCCTTCACTTACCAGAATCCTTTGTGTTCTGACTACTCAGAGTGTTGAGGAGACCATCGAAGGGGAGCATGCATCACAGTCAGCTAGAGGTTTTGCTAAAGACACATCGCTGGGACCCATACTCAGTTTCCAGTTTAGTTTTTCTAGAGTGGACTCTTGGAATTTTCACTCTGTCAGTTCCCAGGTGTTTCAGATGTTGCTGATCCAGGGACCATGTATTGTGAAGCACTGTTCTGGAGAAGAAATGGAACTTCAATAGCCAAAATCAGGTGCAACACAGTAGATGCTCATTTTCTGAGTCAACTAAGGAATCTTTAGACACATTTCCTCCAAAATTCACATGATATATAAGCTTCTGGACTTCTTTGTGATCATTATTTTGGTTATATAAATAAGACATATTTTATCACAGCTATATATACTAAGTCTTTCTTTAAAAGGACTACTTGTGAAAACCACCACAATATATTAGATGACTGATATGTTATTGTTGTTGTTAGGTGCCGTCAAGTCGGTATCCGACTCATAGCGAACCGCACAGGGTTTTCAATGTTTCGGGATTGCCTTAGGAGTGGATTGCCAGGTCCTTCTCCCATTTTTTCAGTGCTGGGAATTGAACTCAGGACCTCAGAGACTGCAGAGCAGTGCTCTACCAACTGGGCTAAATCCCAGCCTTGATATGTTATTATAAATATGGTAATTATAATATTATAATCATATTATTATTGTTGTTGTTGTTGTTGTTAGGTGCCGTGGAGTCGGTATCCGACTCATAGCGACCCTTATAGGGTTTTCAATGGCTAAGTGCTTCTGGACTGCCTTGGGAGTGGATTGCCAGGCCCTTCTCCCATTTTTGCAGTGCTGGGAATTGAACTCAGGACCATCCGATTCATAGTTACCCTCACAGGGTTTTCAATGGCTGGCTGTTTCGGGATTGCCTTGGGAGTGGATTGCCAGGTCCTTCTCCCATTTTTGCAGTGCTGGGAATTGAACTCGGGACTGCAGAGACTTCAGCGCAGCACTCTACCAACTGAGCTAAGTCCCAGATATAATTTATAGTTAAAAGAGTATAAACATAATTTTATATATGACTATAAGCAAATACAATTATAATTATAAAAATCTGAATATTATTTTATAATAAAATTAAAATGTGATAATAAAAATGTAGTATATATAATAATTTTGTTGTTGTTAGGTGCTATTGAGTTTGATATAATTCATAGCAACCCTCATAGGGTTTACAATGGATGATTATTTTGGGATTGTTTCAGGAGTGGGTTGCCAATAATTCCCCCATGCATCTGCCAGTTTCTTGTACTGTGGAGGATTGCACCTTGCTGTGATGCTGAAAGTTCTGCCACAGTATTACAGATACCAGAAGGGTGACTCATGGTGGACAGGTTTCATTTGAGTTTACACACTAAGATGGACTAGCAAGAAGGGCCTGGCAATCCTGCATCCAAAATTTCAATTAGCCTTTGAAAATCCAATGAATTGTAGAGAAACACAGTTAGTTATAGTGCCAGAAAATGAGTACCCCCCCATCCCCGCAGATTGGAAAAAACTCAAAAGACAACTCAGGAAGAGTTGCTTCCTCAAAGTAGAGTCAACCTTAATGGCAGGAATGGGGTAAAACCCCAGAGACCTCCATTTGCTGAGGTGGCACAACTCAAAGTGAGAAGGAACAACTGTAAACTTCCACTAATAATTGGAATATGGAATGCATATAGTATGAATATAGGAAAATTAGAAATCATCAAAAGGAAATGGAGCATATAAACACTGACATTCTAGGCATCCATGAGCTAAAATGAACTGGCATGGGTGATTTTGAATCAGATAATCATATGGTCTACTATGTTGGGAATGATAGATTAAAGAGAAATAGGGTTGCATTGTCATCAGAAAAGACATCTCAAGATCTGTGTTGAAATAAAATATTGTCAATTATAGAATAATATCCATATCCCTACAAAGAAGGCCAGTTAATATGAGTATTATTCAGATTTATGCACCCACCACTCAGGCTACAAATGAAAAAAGGAAGATTTTACGAGGTCCTGCAATCTGAAAAAGATAAAGCATGCAATCTAGTTATACTGAGAATTACTGGTGACTGGAATGCAAAAGTTGGAAACAAAGAATAAGGCTTAGTAATTGGGAAATATGTCCTTGGTGATAGAAATGATGCTTGAGATTGCATGATAGAATTTTATCAGATCAATGACTCTTTTATTGCAAATATATTTTTTTCTTCAATATAAATGGCAACTATACACATGGAGGGAGAAGGACCCAGCAACCCAATCCCAAAAAACAATTAGCCATTGAAAAACCTATGAATAGCAGAGAAGTACTAACAATACTGTTTCACCTGTTTTACACAGAGTCACTATGAGTTGGACAATGACTCGACAGCACCTAACAATAACAACAACAAAATACACATGGAATTCACTAGATGGCACACATAGGAAACAAACTGAATACATTTGTGGAAAGAGAGGATTGAAAAGGTCAATATCAAAAGTCAGAACAAAACCAAGTGCTGATTGTGAATCAGACCATCAACTGGTCACATGCAGGTTCAAATTGAAACTGAAGAAAATTAGAACAAGTGTATAAGAGACAAAGTATAATGTTGACCATATCCCATCTGAGTTCAGAGAACACATCAAGAACAGATTTGATGCATTAGACACTAAAGATCAAAGACCAGAGAAGTTGTAGCATGACATCAAACACATCCCTCATGAGGAAAGCAAAAAAATTGTTAAAAAGACAGGAAATAAAAGACAAGACAAAATTATATGTCAAAAGAGATGCTGAAACTTGCCATTGAATGTCAACCAGCTAAAGTAAAAGGAAGACATGACCAAGTTAAAGAACTAAACAGAAGATTTCAAAGGGCAGCTCCAGAAGACAAAATAAAATACTTTAGTGACATGTGCAAAGAGCTGAAGATAGAAAACCAAAGAAGAACATGCTCTATTTTTCTCAAGCTTAAGGAATTGAGAAAATAATTCAAGGATTGGGTAGCAATAGTGAAAGATTTTGCAGGAAAAATATTAAACAATATGGGAAACATCAAAAGGAGATAGAATGAATACACACCATCATTATACAAAACAGAATTGGTAGATGAGCAACAATTTCAAGAAGTTGCTTATGACCAGGAACCAATGGTGCTAAAGAATGAAGCTGAAGCTGCCTTGAAGGAATTTGCAAAACACAAGGCTCCAGAAATTGATGGAATACCAGTAGGGATATTTAAACAGATGCAGCACTGGAGCTGCTAATTTGCTTATGCCAAGAGATTTTGAAAACAGCTACCTGGTCAACTGACTGGAAGAGGTCCATATTTGTGCCTATTTCCAAGAAAGGATATCCAACTGGATGTGGAAACTATTGAATGATTTCATTAATATCACATGCAAGCAAAATTTTACTAAAGATCTTTCAAAAGTTACTGCAGCAATATATAAACAGGAAACTGCCAGAAAATCAAGCCTAATTCATAAGAGGGCAGGGAAAGGGACATCATTATTGATGTCAGATGGATATATAGCCAAAAGCAGAGAATGCCAGAAAGACATATGTTGTTGTTCTTAGGTGGCATGGAGTCGGTATCCAACTCATAGCGACCCTGCGTACAACAAGCAAAACACTATTGTCAGTGCTTCTTTGCTGTTCATAGGGCTTTCAATGGTGGATTGATGTTTGGGAGTGGGGTGCTGGGTCCTTCTCCCAAGCCTACAGCACCTGGTGTTCCCAGGTGGTCTCCCATCCAAGTACTAACCAGGCCTGACCCTGATTAGCTTCCAAGATCTGATGGGATCAGATGTCACAGGGATATGGCTGCAGGCTGCATATATATATGTGTGTGTGTGTGTGTGTGTGTGTGTGTGTGTGTGTGTGTGTGTTTTATTAACACACACACATATGTGTGTATATATATGTATATATACACACACATATATACACACATATATACATATATACATATACACACATATATACATATATGTGTGTATATATACATATATACACATATATACACATATACATATATACATAGATATATATACATATACATATATATACATATATACATATAGATATATATACATATATATGTATATATGTATATGTATATATATGTGTGTGTGTGTGTGTATATATATATATATATATGTTTTATTGGCTATGCAAATGCATTTGACTGTGTGAATCACAACAACTTATAGATAACACTGGGAAGAATGGAAATACCAGAACACTTAATTGTGCTTATGAGGAGCCTGTAAGTGGATCAGAAGGCAGTTGTTCAAACAAAAGAAGGAAACAATGCCTGGTTTAAAATCAAGAAAGGTGTGTTCAGAGCTGTATTCTTTTACTATTCCTCTTCAATCTCCATGCTGAGCAAATAATTAGAGAAGGTGGACTTTATGAAAAAGAACTGAGCATCATGATTTGAAGAAGGCTCAATAACAATCTGCATTATGCAGAGGACACAACTTTGCTTATTGAAAGTGAACAGCATCACATTTCATTTACTGATGAAGATCAAAGAACACAACCTTCAGTGTGGATTGCAACTCAACATCAACAAAACAAAAATCCCTACAACTTAGTCAGTACACAACTTCATGATAAATGGAGATAAGATTGAGGCTCTCCAATACATTAATTTATTTGGTTCTGCAATCAGTACTCATGGAAGCAGCAGTCAAGAAATCAAAAAACACATTGTAATGAAAAGCTGTCATAAAAGATTCCCTTAAAGTGCTGAAAAGTAAAAATATCACATTGAGGGTGAAGGTGTACCTGAATCATGCCATGGCATTTCCAGTTACATCATGTGGTTGTGAAATATGGATGTTCAATAAGGGAGACAGGAGAATAACTGATGCTTTTGAATTACGGTACTGAAGAGGAATATTGACTATACCATGGACTGCCAAAAGAACCAACATCTGTCCTAGAAGTAATGCAACCAGAATGCTACTTGGTAGCAAAGACAGCTAGATTATGTCTGACATATTATGGACATGTCTTCAGGAGGCACCAATCCCTTCAGAAAGAGAGTGGCAGGTCAATGAGAAAAGGGAAGACCCTCAACTAGATGGATTGACATAATGTCTGCAACAATAGGCTTAAACATAAAAAAGATTGCCTGGCACAATGTCAGGGAGCTTTTCATTCTGTTGTACATAGGGTCTCTATTAGTAAGGCCTGACTCCATGGCACATAACAACAACATATATCTTAATTATAAAAATGTAAGTATTATATAAAATATTATATATTTTATAAATTATATACATTGGTGTGGTTTTCACAAGTAGTCTTTTATTAAGAAAAGTTTAGTATAACTAACTGTGATAAAATACATTGTCTAGAACTGTATCTCTCTGGCCTCTGACCTCTCTAATTTCGTAAGCTAAGCAGGATTAAACCTGGTTAGTTCTTGGACTGGAGCTGCCTTGGAATACCAGGTGCTGTAGGCTTTGGAGAAAGACCCAACAGCCCACTTCTTTTCTGAAACAATAAACCATTGAAAACCCTATGAATAGCAAAGAAGCACTGACATAATCCCAGGTATGGTACAGTGTCAGTTTCATCTGTTGTACGTATGGTCGCTATGAGTTTGACCCAACTCGATGGTACGTAAGAACAACATAAATGTGTTAAACGGTATTAGATACAATTTTTAAAGTACTAAAGAAGAGAGAGTAAAAGGAAGGGAGAAAGGAAGGAATGATGGAGAGAAGGAAAGAAGACTTCTATACTCTAATCATGAACACATTATAATTATGCTTGATTTCTATTTCTTTTCTGTATCTCTTTTCAGAAATCTCAACATGAAATGTTTAATGATGTCACCATGATAGTTAAAAATCCACAATGATGGTACACATCAAAAAAACTGGCATGCGCTACAACTGAGATTCCTCACCAACCCTGGGGGTTGGTTTAGCAGCATACCAATAGCTTTTATTGTTATTTTTGTTGTTTTGCTAGATAGCAGTTTAATTTTATCATAGCCCCTTTTCCATGGGGAAGAGCATGTGAAAGACTGAGAAAATTGGAGTTGGCAGTCTTTTAAGATAGCTAGAATTTCCCCTTCCTCTAAAACAGTGAGATAAAAACATTAATAAAATCCAATTATTCACCCAAATTTTTATTCTGCCTCAGTCCCTCATGCGGCCTATTATTCAGGTCACCTCACCAGTCTATCAGCTCCTTCTCTAATTCAAAATTGAATGAACCATGTTATACTCTGAATAATAATCTTGAGCTGGAAAGTAAAGACTCTAATACTGCTTATACTAATGAAAAAAAGAAACTTTTAAATTTAGTGATAAGATAGGTGCATGGCTGGAGTAATGTTACCTTCTATTCTTTCAAACAGTCTGCTCTTCTTAATGAAGAAATAAATTACCTTTATTCCATAGTTTTGATCAGTGATTATGTCTGCTTGATTCTAGTCTAGGAGTAAGCCTTAGGACTAAAGAAACATAAGCATAGGTGAAGTTGTTTACATTGAAAATAGATCCCAGGACATTGAGGTTTCTATGAAAGCAATATTGCAATAATACTAGGGGACCCAGGAATTATGCTGTATTGGGGCAGATTTCAGTCAGAAGTGACCAAAAAGTCTGTGTCTTATGTGCAACTTGATATCCAATCTAAAGCTATCTTGTTATAGAAAATAGAAGTTAATAGTTTTTCTCCTTATTCTAAAATTACAACTTTACATGAAGCAATTTCTGCTTCAGGAAGATACTTTTGTATTTTGAAAGAGAAACTTTTGCAGAAATTTTCCAAAGGTCAAAAGCAAGACGCCAAACTCCATCCAGTAACCTGCTTGTTTTGTTACACAGGGAGCTTTTTTCTGTATAGTTCATTATAGCAATGAATTACGATATCATTGCTGTTCAAAACCAGATTTTCCATGGACATAAAACCACTTCCATGATGGTAGTAATACAATTTCCCTCAGATTTTGAAATGAAAAATACTTGCCTGCAATATGATGTGTATGGTAAGGACAGAAGCTCTAGCAACTCTTGGTTGTAATGATACTTGAAGAATAATGCAACTTCAATTTTAAATTCACATTTGGTAGCCTCATTCAGCACTAACTCTTTCATTAGTTACATGAAGCAGTGGGCTTTTAATAAGTACTTGAAATATTTACCTGAGAACGACCACTAATACTTTTTAAAACCTATCTGAAAAAAGGGGTGGTAATAAAATGGCAGCTGTATATCAATCTATTTTCTGGGTATTTAAAAGTATATTCCTGGATGTGACTAGAGCTCTAAGAAATTACATAATCAATCTTCATGAATTTATTTTTCCTCAGAGCTGGGCACCATGGCGCACACCTGTAATCCTAGTGACTCAGGGGGGTGGAGGCAGGAGGATCACAAGTTTGAGAGCAGGGGCAGTCTGCATAATTTAGCAAGACCCTGTCTCAAAAAGTGAAAAAAATGGGCAGAGGGTGCAGCTCAGTGGTACAGCACTTGCAAAGGATGCAAGTACAAGGCCCTGGGTTCAACCTCCAGTACCGAAAAAAAAAAAAAAATCCTCTTGCCTTCTTGCTAAAATCAATGCCTCTCCTGGGATTTAGTTAATACTCTGTCATGAAGTTCTATTGAGCATTCCGTTATAACATTCCATATATACATTAGGAAAATTATCTTTGTTTTTTGGAAGTCAGTAATATTCTTATACATCTTTGATAAAAAGTGTCTTTAAGCTACATTTAGAATTGGTAGCATAAAAATTCTTTTTGAGAGCTGGGCATGGTGGTGCACATCTATAATCCCAGTGGCTCAGGAGGTGGAGGCAGGAGGATCGCAAGTTCGAGACCAGAGGCAGTCTGAGTAATTTAGCGAGACCCTGTCTCAAAAAGTAAAAAAATGGGCTGGAGTGCAGCTCAGTGGTCTAGCACTTGCAGAGCATGCAAGCGTGAGGCTCTAGGTTCAACCCCCAGTACCGCAAAAGAAAAAAATTATTTTTGAAATTATACGTCATATTTTTGAGTTGGAATAACTTTTTTGCTAGGTAGTTCTGTGGTAGAGTTTACTACTCCATCTGTATAGTAGTATTTATGTAGAATTATTAAAATCTCTCTCTTGAACCCCCTCTCTCCCCATTGTTAAGATTCTCAATCGCAGAATTACTCTAGTTTCATGAAGACATCCAATCTCATGTAAAATGATAAATCCTCCTGAGAATATTTATCATAACCTCATAGCCACAATGTCTCCTTTGCAATATACCTTTAGTGAGATACACCCTGTTTTGTATGGTCCCCTTGATGAAAGAAAAATGGTATCTACATAGTGAGGGCTCTACAGAGATATAGACCTACTGCCAAGATCAGGATCCTCAATTTAGTAAGTGTGTGTGTCTTTAATGCAATTTTTCTCTTTATCAGTTCAACACATAACCCTTCCTGAATTGAGTTCAGACCTGTATTTTAGCCTCACTGTATTTTGGGTTATACTTGGTTTATCTGGAATACGATCCCTTGGATTTTTGTTGTTATGTTTATCTGAATGAGCTCATATTATTCCTTGATGAAATTGATTTCTAGCATTCTTTCACATGCTCCTATGGTTTGCTGGTAGAGTTAGTGTCTTGATTGCTAATTGTTTATAGTCTGAAAAGGCAATAATAAGGTATTAGGCAGTGACCAGAATAGGGCTTTGTATACAACTGACTGAGAGGCTGAGGACTCTAGATGCTCTCTTTTATCCATTTCTTGACACTTTGTTTTGAGTCACTAATTTAAAACCACATAAAATCATTTGTTAATAGAAACACCTTTCTTCCTTTTCATTTCAAGGTGGAAGAACCATTATGATGTTTAAGGAAGAAGATAGGGTACACTTGTACAAAATATTATCTCCATGATTCTAGAAACCCATGGATTGGCCCCAGTGCTACTGACTCAAAGAGGAATCAACAGAAGTTAATTGAGTATTCTACTACACACAGTAGCCAAGATATTTCCATCTTGTCTAAGATACTGAATAGTGATGTAAAAACATGTGAAAGCTTCAGTTCATTTCGTTCTGTGGGATTCACTAAACCTAATGATTCTCCATGTTGTACAGACTGTTCTATTGACAACCAACACTTCTTAGCTAATTGCTTTACCTCCTCTGAGATACTGTTGCTTTCCTTTTAAGAATCACTACTTATTGCTTTAACAATAAACTTAGCCACTCCAGTTCCTTCCCCTGAAGAAGCCCATGACTGTTTACCTATGATAATGAATTTTCCATACCAACTCACTCCCCTAGATAATTATCTCATAATGTTCAGCTGTGCAAGCATTAAACAAATATGCAAATATTTGGACTTAACAAGTGTTGGACCATATGTTAACATGCACAATGTGGAGGAGGTGGGACAAAACAGTTAAGAGCATTTGCTAGTAAATGATTTTCTTTTTTCCCCCTTTATTGATACATGTTGATGGGGTAAAGAGTAATATGGCATTTTATTTTTCCATTGTGCAACTATTACATCACTTTTGGTTGTACTTTCATCAACTTAAAAAGTTTATGGAATCTTTTGATTAATATGTAGTCAAACTTGTATCCATTTGTGGGTTATGTTCCTGTATTTCTTTTATGTACTGATAAAGTTGCATCATTTCCATTGAAATTATCCTCTCCCTCTTTATCCTTTTATATTGTTCCTCTCCCCTTCCCACATTCCACAATCTTCACTTCCCTTTGCTAGTTCCATTCCTCCTTCTTTCTACTCTGTGAATAGTTTTCATGATGTAGCATGAAATCTCACAAAGGTAGTAAAGAAGTTCCACAAACAATGGCTAGAGAAATCAAGCTTGTGTCAATGACTTGGGAAGTTGATGTTTAATAATTACTGCAGTTGTTGTTATTGGTAGGTGCCGTCGAGTCGGTATCCGACTCATAGTGACCCTCATGGGGTTTTCAATGGCTGTTTCAGGATTGCCTTGGGAGTGGATTGCCAGGCCCTTCTCCCATTTTTGCGGTGCTGGGAATTGAACTCGGGACCTCAGAGACTGCACGCTACCAACTGACCTAAATCCCAGCCCAATTACTGGAGTAGACCCACCAAACTGAATAAGCTAAAAGGTGACCAGGTAGACTTCGGATAAAGGAATACTTGATGTTGGGATTTTAGAAAGGTAGTTATTAGAGATAATAAGCCAATAGTAACTTTTTTTGGAAAATATGAGTAAAGTAAAATGGGTAAAGAAGTTTAAGGTCAAGAGGGCTAGAAATGGAGGCTGTGGAGAGACTATGTGTTCATGGAATGAGCTAGCCTTCGATTAAAGAATGAAAATGATTTTAGGAGATGTAGAATATAAAGCAATTGCTTAATGACTTGAAGAATTCACAGGGCATAAGGTTGGGAAAGAAAATGAGGGAGAAGGATTGGGAAGGTTCAGGACAGACATTTATGGCAATGAAGATTCTGCTAGCAATGTACACTGCATATGATGCTCTACTGAGCATCTGAGAAAATGACCTGGTGGTGTTTCAAGCAAAAGGAATAATGAAATTAGTCCTAAAGTTCCTCAAAGACACTGGTATATAATCAGCATGAAAACAGTACACTGTAATGAATTAGAATCATGTATCTACTCAGTGATTTTATCTCCTTTTGAAGGAGCAATTTTACTGGAACAGGAGTCTCTGTGGCTAATAGAGGTCCCTTGGCCTCTCTAGGTTACCTGAAAACACATGGAGGCCAAGGCTGTGAGAAGAAGGCAGATCAGTGACTTACTTAGGATTCTTGGTCTCCCAGGAAACTTGACAGCACTTACATAGCCGATTTGGCTCCTCTCTGTACCACCAGGGCTGGGATTTAGCTCAGTTGGTAGAGCGCTGCGCTGCAGTCTCTGAGGTCCCGAGTTCAATTCCCAGCACCGCAAAAATGGGAGAAGGACCTGGCAATCCACTCCCAAGGCAATCTAGAAACAGTCTGCCATTGAAAACCCTATGAGGGTCGCTATGAGTTGGATACCGATTCGACGGCACCTAACAACAACAACTGTACCACCAACAACTGAGCATCTTTCAGTTATTAACTTAACTTTCCTGGACCTTTGTTACTTATCTATACAAAGATATTCTGATATGCCATGGGTATGATTCATCTTCCTGACTTTTCTTCACATAGATAAGAAAAAGAAAATTAAAAAAAAAAAACATTAGGAGACAAAATAGATTACATAATAACTGCTATTCAGGAAGAGATTCTTATTAAAGTAGATCTTTTTTGAAAATCAACTTAATTTATTTTACAACCAAGCCCAGTATAATGTTATGCACATAATGATGTAAAACAAGCAGTATATTTTAAAAGAGGGCCCCTGGAGATTTAAATGTTAATAGCAGAACAAAACTGAAACTTGACCATTGATAATGAAAGGAAAGTTTGTAAAATTAATTACATATTTAAGAATACTCAGAAGAGACTTATAACTATAGTATTCTGGGGAATGTTAATGTAATACATAATTTCCCAACGTTTCTGGCTCCAGGGATTTGTTTCATGGAGGATAATTTTTTCACGGATGAATGAGGGAAATGGGAACGTTGATCTAACTAGAAGCAGAGTTCAAATGGTAATATGAGCAAAGAGGATGGGCTATAAATACAGATGAAGCCTCACTGGCTCACCTGCCACTCACTTCCTGCTGTATAGCTCAATTTAAACAGGATACAGCCATGTACTAGTCCATAGCCCTGGGTTGATGACTCCTGGTATAATAACAACAATTACCAAATGAAATATCTAAATGAATCTAAATCAAACAAGTGAACAAACAGTGAAAATACTGAGTTAAACTGATTTTTTAAATATAGTTTTTGCCAGGTGCAGTGGCACATGCCTGTAATCCCAGTGACTTGGGAGACTGAGACAGGAGGATCAGGTTCAAGACCAGGGCAGTCTGTGTAACTTAATGAGAACCTATCTCAAGATAAAAAGTAAAAAATAAAAAAATAGACTTGGAGCATAGCTCAATGGTAGAGCACTTGCAAAAGCCTGAGTGAGGTCCTGGGTTCAATGTTCCAATATCACAAAAATTTATATGTATATATACATATATAATATTTTATATATTATATATATAACTTTTCATTGAAATGATTGAAATATGTAGATTTAGAAAGGTTTCTGTTAAAATAGTAATTTTAAATTCTATATTTAAGGAATATTATTGGCATTTAGAAACAGAAATTTAGAAGTAGTTGATATTTAGAAAAACAGCAAACACAGAACAACTCATCTGAACCAGAAAATAATATAATTTATTGTGATAGATTGTATATTTAAATATATTGTTTGTTTTCAAAGTTTGGGTTAAGCTATATATAAACATGAACAAACTGAGGGAAATATTAAATTATCTATTTGATGTTTAACTGTATGCAGATCTTCTAAATTATTTTATTTCATTGGAATAGTGCAGATACTTGCTATAAGTCCCTAGAATCAAATATATAAAATATTATCCAGTATAACCCTAAACTTTTTTCCTAATTGATGAGTATAATAATATTATATTTATATGACCTAATTCTTTCAAACACTTAATTGTATTCAATACATACAAAATATTATAATTGCTATGTATATTAACAATAATTATACAGGATTAGAAGGACAGGAGATTAAATGAACAGGTATCAAAAAAAGTGAGGTATTATGAGACTGTTTACATACAGTATAAGCTCTGATATAGCTTAGAGAAGTTATGAAATCTCTTTAGACAAGTTGTAAAGATTTGAAAAAAATTAGATTGACCAGGACTTGAAATTCCAGTGTTGATGTGTAATAGAGTCACTCTCCAAGGTTCTTATTAAAACCTTATGATTTCAAGAAAGAGAAAATGAAATGTGGAAAGTAAGGTTACTTTCAAATAAATTGAAAGAGGTTTTTAAGAATCTGGGGAAAGCATAAAAATGTTTTATTTCTCCCTATATCCATCACTTTTGCTTTTGCAGACAGTGGTGGGTAGCTGTCATTAAGACAGCAAAGACTTTTTGTACTTTGCTCCTCTTTGAAATTCATTTATTATTGAAATGGAATAACTTTTTCTCATATTCAGTTTTTCTTTCATAAAATCAAGCCACTAATATCACTTCACAGATCAAAAAAGAAAGGCAGAAGAATGTCTGGTGCTTCATATGTTCCACGCATGCATCCCTTCTTTCTTCAGAAAACCCTAAATGTGATTTCTGTATCATTGAATATGCTCTACAACATCTGTTTTTCCTTTATTCATATTGCTCAGTTCTAAATTCCAGAGAAGAACTTAGTATGCTATGACATCATTAAGATTGCATTTGTTAATGCCTGTTTTTTACATCGCAATTTCTTTGGCTGTAAATGTTTATGCAAATGCCATTCCATTACTCTATTTAGTTGGCACCAATTCTCCATTGTTTTGATGTACAGTTCTACATTGCCTTATGCTCTTCAGGATTTGGTGTATTAGCATTACGAAATGCAGATGTTTTTAAATAATGGTGTGTGCTTATTTTACCACTTTTCAAAATACTATCAGATTGTTTCTGGGAAAACATCATCTTGTCATCCTCTTTCATTTTTCTATTTAAATAATTCAATATTCTCTCACTATAAGAGATTTTCTTTAATACTGACCTTCAAAATGCCTGAAGATATGTTGAATCTAATCAAAACACAAAACTGTATAATTCAAATTAGGAAAATAGAAATGTAGAAGAAAATGTTTTTCCAAACATTTTAATTTTCTTATAAATATTGAGAATTGTCAGGTTAAATTTATACATAGAGAAAATTCCTATATCATCAAGACCAACTATGGATTAAGATTCATTCTATTTAATAGTAAATGTGTGTTGTTTCAATACATTCTTTTATTTTCTGTTCTTTGGCAGCCTAAATTTTTGCCTAAAACCTGTTTATATCCTGTTTAGTAACTTAAACTAATACCATTGTTTGACAGCAAGTGCAGTGGCTTGTGCTTTTGAACTTTGTGTCTGGCTCTGGATGCATGAGTTGTCAATACATAGAGAATCATTGAAAGGATTTTCTACTGCCCAGTGCAGAGGCACACCTGTAATTCTGGCAAACATGAAGGCGAAGGCAGGAGGATTCCATATTTAAGGCAAGGGACAGCCTGAATATCTTAGGGTGACCCTGTTTCAAGATAACATTTTTAAAAAGAGAAGTGGGTGCAGCTCAGTAGTAGAGTGCTTGCAAAGTATGCACAATGCAGTGGATTCAATTCTCCAAGTACTGTAAAAATTAAATTTAAAAAAAGCATTTCTACTATAAGAATTAAACAAGTTGTTACTGTTGTTAGGTGCCATCTGTCAAGTCAGTGTCCAACTCATAGTGACTCTATATACAACAGGCAAAACACTATTGTCAGTGCTTCTCTGGTATTCATAGGGTTCTCAATGGCGGATTGATTTTTGGGAGTTACCAGGTCCTTCTCCCAAGCCTACAGCACCTGGTGTTCCCAGGTGGTCTCCCATCCAAGTACTAACCAGACCCAACCCTGCTTATACTCTGAGATCTAATGGGACCCGACATCACAGTGCTAGGGCTGTAAATTAGAGTTAAGCAAGAGAGTCACTTAATCAACATTCCAAATTGATTTACTATAGGTAATACAAATCAATCAGTATCATTTGCCACTGGCCATAAGTATTTTGTCTTAATGGCTATGTGCTGAACATTTTCCAATGGTGCGGAGACAGGCAGGATGATGGAAAGTCATATTTACACAATATAGGCTTACAGATTAATAATTTATAGAATGGAACATTGCAAAACCTGTGTCTTGATACATTTCCCTGTCTGTTTTTATGGGGAAACATATGAATGGAAAGAACTTACATAAATATTTGACAAACTAAAGAAATAAAGAAATAGTACAAGTTGGGATATAGTCAGTCTTAGTATATTTTATACTTTTAATTTTTAATGTCTAGTTGACCAAAAGCCCTACCGTTGAAGGCTCTCCCTCCAGCTTTAAGTTGTTTTCCTTTCAGGCATTGTATTCCTTTTCACCCCTTTCATCTCCATCATTCTACTGAATGAGTCTTAAACCCTTCAGTTACTAAATCTATTGTTCTCATCCCTCAAATTGCAGTAAACCCTCCTCCACTGGGCCTCATGGCATAGAGATCCATATATACCAAAATTATAGAAACTCAAAAGACCTACTAGAAAGAACATAGGCATGCCTCCTTCATTCAAAATCCAACAAACTGGCCAAGGAAAAGCTGTAGCACTAAATATCCATTCTATTCAAAACAGTGGTTGGGCTAGGCGGTCTACAGGAAGGACAACTGCGCCAGAGAACAGCAAAAAGTTAGGTTTGAACTGCGCTCAGTGTCTTAGACTTTCTTAACTCTTGTGCAGAGGATTCAAGCAGGAGAAGCATTTAGGCTAAAGAGATGTCAAGCTACTTCATTTGCCAAATCCTTCCTTTCGGCTTAAACCTTCATGATGATTCCATTACAAAGGATGGTTTCTTGTGTTGTAGAAAAGTCTTTGGTTTTCTCTGTTTTCCAATTCAGATTTCTGAAGGCTCACTCATCTTAATGAGGCATTTACGTTTGTAAATGTTACCAAGCAATATTTTATCAAATAATTCATATCGATTTGATATATATTTATATATAAATATGTATGGATTTAAACCATATGCTATATAAGGAAGCCAAAATCAAATTTTATAAGATAGATTTGTAAGAAGCCATAAACTTATTTTGTAATATTTTCTTAATAATGAATTTTCTATATGCAGTCCATTAAATATTTGAATGTATTGTATAAATTCATAGTTCACATCTATAAAAAAAAATGCCTGAAGAATTTAAGAGCAGGCATTCACAGTGGTTACTAATAAAAATTTTCTCCAAAATTGGAATTAACTACAAAAACTAGATGGATGATGACTCAAGAAAATTACCTAATAAAGCATCACTCTCAATAGAAAAAAAGTTATGAGAGCACGTTTTATAACACGTACTTAAGATTTTGCTAAAGTAGAAACAGAAGGATTTTTTATAAATACAGAAGCTGTGAATGATAAAGCTTTATTTATTACTTCTCTAACACAGGAACAGAGTGACTAACTTGCGGGAAAATTTCAGTCATTTTTGTACTTTTGCCAATTTTCAATCATATAAAATCTGTTCTTTTAAAGACGTGTGATTTTTTCATTTGGAGAGCATATTTGTCAGATAATGAAGATAAAACACGTCCTATGGATTAGTTCATTGGCTTGCTCTAGCACTCTTCCTGTTTAGACACATGATTTGTGGCCTTTGTACTCTTTCCTGAGGTCTTCCCCATACCAGCATGGTGTCTGCTCTTGTTTGTCTTCGTACAAGAATTCAACAATATCGACCATCCGTTTTTTCTTTTGTTTATTTATTTATTTATTTTTAAATTTATTTATTTATTTTGACTGGGGATGTTGAGCCCTGGGCCTCGCACATCCCCAACCCCTATTTTATCTTTGTTTTTCATTTTGAGATAGAGTCTCGCGCAATCACCCAGGCAGCCTCTGGCCTTGAAGTAGTGATCCTACTGCCTCTGCCTCTGCCTCCGGGTGTTGCTGTGATTACAGGCGTGCGCCACCAGGCCTGGCTCAGACCCCCTGTTTTTTCAACAGTCTTCTCTGATGCTTGTTGAAGCTCCCTTCTTTTGAGCCCCTCCCAGGCACTCCCCTGACTTTCGCGTAATAGCACATAATTTCAATAATAATACTGGCTGTTTCAATAAATACTGTTGCTAGTCTGAGTAGACTCTCACCCTCACTCAATCCGTTTTCTCCTTGTTGTAGGTTTAGTTCATCTATTTCAATGCAGTCATTGAATGAAGAAGTGTCTAGTCCAAAATGTATTTTCTCCTTATTTCCTCTAAATGATCTCCTTCATAGCTGCTAACTCAGTGACAATATATATTTCAATGAATTCTAAATTTATACCTTTAGTCCTAACTTCTCCACTGAAACAAGAACTTGTATATCAAACTATATAATTAACACTTCCTCTTATATACTTGGAATGTATCGCCAAACCCACAAAAATGTCAAATAGTAAACTCATGATCTTCCCACGTCATTCTACTTTATTCACCACTCCACAGTTCTTAGTGTAATCTGAATCTGTTCATGAAAACCTCAAATTTATAACTTATTCCTGCAGCCACCCACACTCACTTCTGATGACAAATGCATCATTAGCAACTTGATTTCAACTTTTCAGTTTCTCTGGGGACTCTTCCATTTTCCCACTCCACTTTATCCATTTCAAAGTCAAACTACCTGTCTCCTCTTACCTGAATCTTCTCGTTCTTTATTTTTCTCTAATCTTTTTCTTCCTCCTCTTAAATTTTTTTTTGCAATATCTGGAATAAGGCTCTCTGGGTGTAAATATAATTCTTTTAAAAATATTAGATGACATAAAATTTATTCAATGACTCAATCCAAAACAATTGAAAACCCTATGAGAGTAGCTATGAGTCAGACCCAACTCAGCAGCACCTAACAATAACTTCTTGGGGTAAACATCCGAATCCTGAACTAGTTTTCCTGGGACCCATGCTTTTGATTAGTTCCTTTCTCTTCAGCTCCATCTCCTACCATACATTCCCTGATTCTCTGTATAAGGGCCACATTTGCATTTTTCCAGTTCTTAGAAATAGAATGCCTCCACCACATAACTTCTCCTATTGCCTCACATACCTTTTCTCCTTCCTGGCACAGAGAATAATAATTTGTCTTTAGGTCTGAAATGTACCTTCCCAAAACAGCCTCCTTTGCACTCCTCTACTCCTGTTTTGCCCCTGTCTCCCACCTTATAGCTTTTGTTCACAACACTATCACAGCTGCATTTATACATGCACTTTTATATTTAAATATCTTATATCACTATTGAGTGCCTATTTTTCACCAATGTTAACACATAAGGTTTTAACTAATTCACAATTGCCTTAAAATAGGGCCATTTCCTTCTGTGAGGACCCAAGTATAAGGCAGAATATTTGAAAAAGACTCCCAATTAACTCACTTAAACTTAATCAGAATGCCAAGATTCAAACATCGTAGCTATTCTAGACTTTGTTGCCTTTTTTAAAAAAAGGCAATTTTATTAATGCATCTCTTTCCTGTGATTTTATAAGTAGCATTTCAGGTTAGGCTCACTGTTGACAAGCCTTGATTACATGCTGTGCCATTGATTGGAAGAGCTACTTCAGTGAGAACTCTGTATTTAGAAGCCACATTATATTCTCAGAACAGAGTTAGCATAGGCCTGCCCAGGTAGATACTCTTATCAACATTCTTGGTCTTTATCTTTTTGCTCATATCTTTTAAGCAGAAGTGAAAATGCATAAAATATGAGCAAATACATTCTTAGCGAAGCCAATCTTCTCTTGTTTCTCATGGGTTTTTTTCTGCCCTCCAGGCTGTAAGCTCTATTGATTTTATTCTAGCCAGGGTTTTATCTCATAACCTTAAAGACACCAAAAGTGGAGACACTCAAAGTCTATACAGAATTTCAATTCCTTCCAGAACCTTTTCTGGGGCGAGCAGCAAGAAGTCATACTTCTGTCTCCAGAAATTATAACTGGTTTCTAGACCCACTTCTTAGCAACTCAGGGGCCTTAAGTCATTCAACAATTCTGTCCTATAATTTATTCATGCACAAAAATATAGAATTAATTAATTGATTCCTAGTGTATCTTCTGGCCTGCAGCCATAGCCCTGTGGCATCCGATCCTGTCAGAACTGGGAAGCTAAGCAGGGTCAGGCTTGGTTAATACTTGGATGGGAGACCTGGGAACACCAGGTACTGTAGGCTTGGGAGAAGGACCCGGCAACCCACTCCCAAAAAACAATCAGCCATTGAAAACCCTATGTACAGCAGAGAAGCACTGAAAATAATGTTTTGCCTATTGTACGCAGGGTCGCTGTGAGTGAGATACCGACTTGATGGCACCTAACAACAAAAATGAGGGTATCATCCATCTCTAAAATGTATAACCAGAGGAAAGGTAAAAGTCATTGCATCTATATTTTATTACATCCTAGAAAATTATCATATAGAATTTTAAAATAAATCCAAATATATAGTATAAAGATTTCAGTATATCTATATCTGCATGCTATGCATGAATGCAATCAATACTACATATAATACATATGTTATATATGTATACATATAATATGTATTATATACGTATATGAGATAAATATATAACATATATTCACATTCTCACCAAGTGTTAAAAGAGACTTAGAAACATTGATTTCATCTGTAAATAACATTAATGCCAAAACCATGCTTCATTTGAATCAGTTTGTTTGAATCATTTAACTGTGACATAATTCATTATTCAGAATTGAATGCTATGAAATCATACATTTAACCTGAATTTAAATTCATCATTAGTTTCAGAAAATCAACTATTCCTAATTGGATTTGGCAGATAAAAGCAATTTTACAGTTTCTAAATAGTAAAGTAAATTCAGCAAAAAATAATTGAAAAACACATAGTAGCCAGAAATTCTGCTTTGTTTATTGCCTCAGGACAATGCTCTCTATTGCTATAGTTGATGCTGCATGTTTTAAACAATCTTTAAAATTAGAATACTTTTCTCTAGCTTTAAAAAAAAATTGGAATTTTTTCCCAGGTAGAGTTCATAGGCAACACTGTTGATATCATTGTCTGGCCCTCTGAAAAATTAAAATGTAGGGACCTCTGTTCAAAAAGCAGGGACAAACTGCCTAAATATTCTGATACTTACACATTTTTTTCTCTTTTATTTACAGCCTTTATATTTGTCATGGTTTTTAAGCTTCCTGGATGACATTCACAGAAAAGAAATAATAGATTTTAAATCATTAATATTAATTTTGCCATTCACCTTTATTTTGGAGACACACCTTCAAGTGTAAATATGGCCACTGGTTTAGTACACGCAGACAGCACATAATTGCATTATTTGTATTTGCAGTTTGCACTTGAGTGTGTATTTTATTCTGGATAAATAGTGAAAATGTTCCCCCAAAATAAAGCAACTAGTTTTACTTAACATTTTGATATATGCACATTCTATGGACACCGTTTTTGACAGTGACAAACAATGTGGGGCTGACAGGAAAGGAAATACGGGTTGCTCTTTCCCTCTGTGGCTGTGTCACTATTTTTTCTGTCCGTGGCTGGCTAATACAGGAAGGTAACATTAAGAAAGGATACAATGCGCTCTTGTGCTTAGAATGCAGCAGTCTCAATTTTCTCCATTCAAAGCACATTTCACTTAGGAAGAAAGCTATGACCTCTTAAGGGCACTGACCACATCCTGTCTGCACCCCTGTCCTAGAGTCATGGAGAATAGAGCAGCAAGGAATGGTTAACACACATACTGCTTTTATCATCTCTGCTCCTTCTCACATTCCAGTGTCTCATCTGATGGCACAGAACACAAGTTCAAAGACAACATTATGTAGAATTTAACATGAAAATAGCAGAGCATTAAATCCCACTCAGACTCCAGGGAATATGCGCTGCACACCTATATAGGTAGTGTACTCATGAAGTCTGCCCAGACAACCAGTCTGCCCAGAAAGCTAAGGATTGTTTTATAATTTTGCCTGCAGAATGAAGTTAAACAATTCCTTGCATTTAATATGAACTGGATATTGTTTGTATGCAATTTGTCATTATCAGCCTTAATTTTTATCCTTTTATTCATTTATTTCACTTTTGAATTTTTCTCCATTCTCTCTCCCATAGACTTTACATTTCTGATATTTGTGAATTTTTACCATTACAGCCGGAAATAATACACCTAAGCTGTGACTGTCATATATTTACTAACAGAGCAAGTGTCAAGGTTCTGTCTTCATGATGGAAAATATGAACATCAACACATGTAAACAGCTGTGTGATATAAAATGCAGACCATGTTGCCCTACTAAGTAAACCTTCTGATCTTAACCACCAAGGGCATCATATAGTGGAGTAGATTTTTGTAGTACTAATTGTAGTAACGTTTTACTTCCTCAAGTGAAAAAAATCTATAAAAAATGAAATTATGGAAATTTTGGGAAGAATGGCTCTAACATAAGCATTTGAAAGTTACTAAAATGAAAGAAATTAACCTTGGGCAAACATTATTTTATCTCTGTATTTTAATTTATTTTTTGATCAAGTTTGTATTTTAATAGTAAGAAAATATAATCAAAGGCTGAAATGCTCAGAGTCATATTGGAATATGCTCCAAAAAGACTTCTGTAGCAGATGAGGTATTCAGGGATGCTATAGTGACTTAGTAATGGTCTGAATTTTATCCACACCCCACCTCCGTAAAATCATATGTTGAATCTCTACCCCCTCCTCCAATGTGATAGTATTTGGAGTTGAGACTTTTGGGTGATAGTTGTATTTAGATGAAGCCATGAGAGTGTGAGCTCCATGATGGAATTACTGTCATTATAAAAAAGATACATCAGAGAAATTGATGTCTCTCTGCCTTGTGAAGACACATCCTCAAACCAGGAAAAAAGGCTTACGTCAGAAATCTACCATACTGTATACCCTGGATCATGGACTTCCAGTCTCCAGAATTGTAAGTATTTATTTATTTATTTATTTATTTATTTATTTATTTATTTTTGCTATTTAAACCTCTAAGTATATGGTATTTTGGCATAGCTGCCAGAGCAGAGTAAGAAAGTGAGGCTAATGTTCAATACATTGTTTTGGAGTAGAATCAATTCAAGTCACTAAACAGATTCCTAATCACTTAAGTACATTAATTTGCTCTTCTAATTGAATGATCTGCAATTAAGTAGTTGTAGACTTAAAAAGGGGGCTGTGGTTTAGTTCGGTTATTAGAGTGCTATGCTGAGCTCTTTGGGGCTGTGGATTCGACCCCCAGCACCATAAAAACAGAAGGACTTGGCATCCCACTCCCAAAACAATCCTCAAAAAATTCTGCCATCCAAAACCCTATGAATAGCAGAGAAACACTGACATAGTTGTGGGCATGGTGTGGGAGAGTGTTTGATTCTATTTTACATATGGTCCCTATGAGTCAGACCTGATTAAATGGCATCTCACAACAAACAACAAGACTTAGATGTGGCTTAAAGTTATATCAAAATTTAACTTTAGTAGAATTTAGCAAAACATATCTGACTACAGTTCACATGATGAAACTGATTTTGGACCTTGAATATGTGCATATTGAAGATCTTGTTAGGTGCAGTTGAATCAGTGTCCAACTCATATCGACTCTATGTGCAACAGGCTGTTGTCAGGCTTTTCTGCTATTCATAGGGTTTTCAATAGCTGGTTTTTTGGGGAGTGGGTTGCCGTGTCCTTCTCCTAAGCCTACAGCACCTGGTGTTCCTAAGCAGTCTCCCATCCAAGTACTAACCAGGCCCCATCCTACTTAGCTTCTGAGATCTGACGGGATCCAACACCGCAGTGGTATGGCTGCAGGCATTGAAGATGTAGTTTAATTAAAATCATATATTTTTCTGTCATAAATATTTTCATGACATTTGTTGTGATAATATAAACATAAAACTGACTTTTGGTGAATTAATAAAATACTTGGAAAAGCAAGTAACAATAGTTCTTTCATGTGAAATGATTCATATATTTGAATGATTTTTTTCCTTGTAACAACAGGAATTTAATTCAATACATTCATGACTACTTTTGAATAAGAATAATTATGTTGCATAAAAACTTGAGGAGAATGTCTGCAGCTAAGACTCTGAACTAGATTGAAAGAGAGAATTTGAATTTATGAATTTTATCTTAAACCAAATAAAAATCACTTAACAGAATATTTTTTTTTAACATGGAAGTTGTTTATTACATTTAGTTATATATGACAAAGAAGCAATGTGGTGTCAATGTGATTTGACACAGTATCTACATATTTCCAGTATTTAAGTTTTAAATAAATCACTTCTTAAAGTCATAAAACTTGAGTGGATGATAACTGATACCTGAAATTATCTGGTACAACATTTACTGCCTGTTTGCTTTAGGGTATTTTGGGGATATGCAGTAATTTATTATGTGACAAATGATAGTCACCTTGTAAGTCCACACAGGGTCATATGAATTGACAATCTGAGCATTTTTTTTGTTGGTCTTTTGATTAATTTCACATGTCAAATTGACTGGTCCATTGGGTGCCCAGATATTTAATTAAATATTTATTCTGAGACTTAAACATTTATTGAGGAGAGTTCTTGGTGAGATTCCATTTGAATCCATGGACTGAGTAGAGAAGATTTCCCTGCTCCTGTGGGCCATTCAGTCCCTTGCAGCCCTAAGTAGAATGAAAGGCAGAGCAAGAAAGAGTTCTTTATCTTTGCCTAACTTTTCAAATTGAGACAATGGTCTTCTGTCTTCAAACTCAGATTGGGTCTGGTTTCAGGCCTTCAGATATGGACCTGAACAACCCTCCTTGGTCTCTAGCTTGTGAACTGCAGACCTCATTCTTCACAGCCTCAAAATTGCATGAGCCAAATCTTATAATAGGCACATTCACACACATATGTACACATATGCACACACAAAACATATATGTGTATGTATGTAATACATGTGTGTGCACGTGTAATACATATGTGTGTGTTGTTATTGTTAGGTGCCATCGAGTCAGTATCCAACTCATAGTGACCCTTATAGGGTTTTCAATAGCTGACTGCTTCAGGATTGCCTTGGGAGTGGATTGCCAGGCCCTTCTCCCATTTTTGTGGTGCTAGGAATTGAACTCGGAACCTCAGAGACTGAAGCGCAGCACTCTACCAACTGAGCTAAATCCCAGCCCATATATATATATAGTTGTTGTTGTTAGGTGCCCTCGAGTTGGTATCCGACTCATAGTGACCCTCAGGGTTTTCAATGGCTGACTGTTTCAGGATTGACTTGGGAGTGGATTGCCAGGCCCTTCTCCCATTTTTGTGGTGCTGGGAATTGAACTTGGGACCTCAGAGACTGCAAGGCAGCGCTCTACCAAGTGAGCTAAATCCCAGCCCATATATATATTAGTGAACCCAAATATACTGAGGCTGGGATTTTGCTCAGTTGGTACAGTGCTGTTCTGCACTCTCTGAGGACCCAATTTTAATCCCTAGCACCACAAAATGTAAATCATGGCAATCCACGTCCTAAGCAGTCCTGAAACAATTAGCTGTTGAAAACCTTATGAAGTTCTCGATGAGTCAGAACCAACTTGATGGCACCTGACCACAAACAACAACATATGCATATATATATATAAAAATATATATACATATATGTATGTATGTATGTATATATATATTTATATATATGTATGTATGTATGTATGTGTATATATATATATATATATATATATATATATATATTTATGCAGAAAAATAAAGCAAGGCCTAGTATATAAAACAACGATGTGCTCTCAAATCAATTGAATTTAGTGAATCCATGTGAGATGAGAAAGTTGAAGCGGAAGAGGGTGCAATGAAGACTGAATGGGCCCAAATGTATCTCTAATATTTTATTTTAGGTACAGTATTTATGGAAAAGTAGAAACAATATTTGTTTTTGATAGTGAATATCTCAATGTACCCATTTTCCTTCATAATTTTAGGTACATTTAATTACTTCAAATAAATCAAGAGTAAGGATCTGATAGAGAAGTAGTTGAGTCTATTGTCCATGGAAGCTTGTCTGGAAGGGAAGAAGAGAAATGGAGTGGAGGCAATAGAAAATCATATGCTTTAACTCACTTATTCACTTTCCTAGTATGAAAAAGGTGATGCTAATGAAACTCATAAGGCAGAGGAAGAGGTTTCCAGAACTTCCCTCAGTGAGGAAGGGGGCTGTTATATGGAGCCACCCTCCTTCCTGTGTAGGGTGTTTAGGTTTCTAGAGCTTAGGTTCGTAATTCTGCATGGACTCAGAGAAATGTGGGAGAAGAGACCCCACAACATGAATCAAACACTGCATCTTCCTTGCTTCTTAGGTGTGAGTTTTGGAAAGTGAATTGAGGCAATGAGAGTAGCAAGGGGATTTGTTTTGATGGAATAAGTACACCCAGCTGAGGGAGCTTGACTAAAACAAACACTCACATCACCAGTTTTAGTTCCCAAACCCAGCCTCACTCTGAGCTATGTATGTGCAGCATAGCAGACCTCAGACTCAGAAAGCTGATGATCTTCAAAAGTGAGACTCAACGATGGAGCGGTGAAGGATGGGGGCACGTGGAAACCTGCATTGCTCAGCAGTGTGGAGAGAGAGGACAGCGCCTGTTTCTGCAGCCCACTCTCCATATCAGCTTAGTCTTTACATGCTGCAGAGAGTCACCAGAGACGGCCTACACTGAACTCAGCAAGGATGTGCTGGGCACGTGGATGGCCAATTGGAAAGAGCAAATCAGGAGAGCAGTTAGGAGGTCAATGTGACAATGGAGAACTGGATACTGAATGAGCTTGAATTCAGCAGCAAGGGTGGAATTTCTGTTATGTTTTTTGTTTTGTGTTTCATTTTCTGTTTTACCACTGAGCCATACCTGCAACCCCTTTATTTTTATTTTGAGACAGAATTTCATTGGTTGAGCAGGCAGCCTCTGGCCACAAATTTGGATCCTCTGGCCTCAGCCTCTAGAGTCACTGGGAGTAAAGGCATGCTCCGTGAGCCCAGCTCCCTGGTGTGACGTGGCTCCGTGGTTAATATCTTAAGGCTTAGTGAGCAAGAGTGGTGAGGTTGATCTGTGTGCAGAAGCCAGAGATGCCGGCCGTGTTTCAGGCTGGGTGACGGCAAGTTTGCAAAGCACAGGGTGCTTCATAGTCTCCTTGACTTACTTTTCAAAAAAGCCACTTGATTTAAAAACAATAGAATAAATAAAGATGTATTTTTTCTATGAAGAACACTTTGAACTCGGGTACCATGCTCCTTTAAATTGTGCTTGAGACACATTAAGTGGGCAAGTTGACCAGAGTTGAACAACTGCCATATCCACAAGAGCCTTGATCTTTGCTCCTGGAACATTTTATGTGCTTTGATGCTTCCCATTTTCCTAAGATTTCTATTAGCTTCGGCACAATCACACATTTACCTCTTGTACATTTCCTGAGTAGATAATGTACTTACTAGGCTGTGGACTTTTTTCTTCTCTAAAGAGGAGAGAGAGACAGACAGACAGACAGAGAGAGAGAGAGAGAGAGAGAGAGAGAGAATATGAATATTCCTGGTCTATGTTTGTGAGGTGGAGGTACAAATTGAAAGATTTTGCTTTTTATTTTCTTTTATTTTTGTGCTAGCAATCAGGGCTTTGTACAAGCTTGCTGTTGTTGTTGTTAGATACCCTCGAGTCGGTATTGGACTCATAGTGACCCTCATAGGGTTTTCAATGGCTGTTTTTGGATTGCCTTGGGAGTGGATTGCCAGGCTCTTCTCCCATTTTTGTGGTGCTGGGAATTGAACTCGGGACCTCAGAGACTGCAGCGCAGCGCTCTACCAACTGAGCTAAATCCCAGCCCCTTGTACAAGCTAGGTAAGTGCTAAACCACTGAGGCTCAACCTCTATTTGTTTTTTAACTCTACTTTTATTTTTGAATATTCCCTCTCTATCAAAGGTACTTTTTTAAAAAAAAGGTTAGGCAAAATCAATTTACACAAATGTGTTAATGAGAAGTTTGCTTAACATGAATAGAATAAATTAATATTGCCAAACAGATAACTTATATTGGAGTCTAAGGAAACGGCTGTGATACATTTGTGGACAAGGTTGACTTGGATTCTGGGCTCATGTAACATAAAACTACTTATGGTGCCAAAGAAATGTATCTTTAAGTGTAAATTTTCAGATACTGCCTTTAGGAAAAGTTATTTTGTTAAGTATTACTGAAGAAACCTTCCTATTAGTGTAACAGCCAGCAATTTGCGAATACATTTATTTAATGCTCCTCTATTTCTTGTGTGATCTAACAAAGGAGCCCTTAAGAAAGTTATAAAATGATCTGGATGAGCCTTAGAATATAGCTATTCTTGCAAGTTAGGATCTTCTGCAGTACCAAAGATAATCTTACAGTTCCTACATTTTGTGAACACCACAAGAGAATGTAAAGGGAATAATAAGAGTTCTAAGCCTTTGTTGGTTATAAATTTGAGGTCCATAATTAAATTGATATACCTGAAGCCATACCACTGTGGTGTCTAATACCTTCAGATCTCAGAAGCTAAGCAATGTCAGACCTGGTTAGTACTTGGATGGCAGACCGCCTGGGAACACCAGGTGCTATAGACTTGGGAGAAGGACCTGGCAACCCACTCCCAAAAACAATCAGCCATTGCAAACCCTATAAGTAGCAGAGAAGCACTGGAAATAGTGTTTCACCTGTTGTATGTAGGGTTGCTATGAGTCAGACACCGACTCCAAAGTACCTAACAACAACAATTAAATTGATGGTATACATCATTTGAATCCTTTCTGTTGAAAGCATGAAGAGAATGAGAATACAAATAGCCTCTATCTTAATACTGGGACAATGTACTACTGTTTTCTGCCTTTTCAAAAATGATAGTGTCTGAGTCTCCTAAAATACAGTAAGATATGACTCAAAAGTCAGCTGATGGCTACAAAAAAGTCATATACATTCATATATGAAAGAGAAAATCAGGGCATAGTGATTGAAGGTGGAAGACTGAGTGAAATCTGCTTAGTAGCTTCATAAGCAGAATTAATAGAAAAACTTTAAAATTCTTCAGGTTCTTAAAGGACTGTATTGATTATTAGTTACTCATAGAACTTCAAATATAAATAACTGAATGAATGGAATACTCATGCTTTCCTCTTTGAAATACTGACACAAAAGAAATATTAATTGAATAAAACTTAAGTACTGCCAAGACCACAACTGCTGCTGAAGAAGATCACATACTTAGGATGCATGAAGCCTGGGTTCACTCTCCAGTATCAAAGCAGGCAAAAGAAACTGTTGGAATAATTCAAGTATAAAACATGAAGGAGTTGTTAGAATCCATAAGATCATATACTATACTTAGATATTTCATAAATGCAAATATTGATATAAAACAAATGGAATGCTATAAATTATAAAAGTAACTTTATTTTCTCTATCTCTTGCTTTTCTGAATAAATTCTAAAGCCTATTCCAAATTCACTAAGAACTACCGGGAAAGATTTGTGTATCTTCTCTTGTGAACTAGCCATTTGCCTCCACGAAATTTCTGGATAACAGATGATCCCTTCCCGTGCAGGAACAATGAATAGGGACAGCACTCTCAAGATGATTCCTCAGACCTGCCATGCACAGTACCTCGATTTATAGAACTAAATCTTTTGATAGTGGAAAAATAGTACAGGGAGTCACGCAGGCCAGATTTAAAGAGTCCATGGAATTGAACTGTAGAGATTTAGTAGTTTCTAAATGTCACCAGGCACTTTTTAGTGCCTAGTGTTTCAGAAAGTAAATTGAATTAAATGGTATCATGCTGGAGGCCTCTGATCTGCTCGCCATAAATTGTGGCCCTTGAGTTACTTTAATCAAAGACTTTGGGGAAGGGTGAGATCAGGTCAGATGTCCAAGACCCTCAGAGGCCCCGAACATTTCGCTTCTGTGGTTTGGGAGGTTCTGCTAAATTATTCACATTTTATTCCAAGGTAAATTTGCAGGCACTGGTATGAGGTCACAGGAGCATTGGCTTTTCTTTCTGTAAGATTCAGATTCTATTTCTTAAGTAGTAACTACTTTCTTTTTATGTAAAAGAGAAAATATATACAAGAAAACAAAATATTTGAATCATATAAGCTTGGAGTGGAACATTGGTCTCAAAAGTCAATACATGTTTTCCTTTGTAATCTTACTTGATTGCAAAAAGTGAAATTTATTTTTCCCACTGTTAAATGATCACCAGGATCGTCCTCAACATCATCAGTCCCATTTATCCATATCGCAATTAGGAGAATTAAAGTATGTCAAAATGTATAAATAGCCTAGCAAGGGATAGGTTTTAATTTTGTCTTGGGTACTCCCCCCCTTCTCCTCCTCCTCCTCCTCTTCCTCCTTCTCCTCCTCCTCCTTTTTCCCTTCTTCTCCTTCTCCTTTTTCTTCCTCTCTCTCTCTCTCCCTCTCTCTCTCTCCCTCTCTCTCTCTTTCTCTCTCTCTCTCCTTCTCTCTATTTTGTTTTGTTATTTTAATGTTTTACTAAAAGTCACTTCCATAGACTTATTCCTTTACATCCTAAACAGCTTTGGAAGTCATTAGCTTACAAGGAATATTTTCTGTCTTAATATCCATTTGGGCAAAAGCCATAAAAATGATAAAACGTACTGAGTTATGCCATCTTCACCATCTTCAGCAAAAAATATATTTCCTTCCTCAGGTATTCTAGAGATGATTTTCTGATGGGGTGTGTTAAAGACAAAATAGACAAGTCATTTATTTGAACTTGTATGGCTTTTCTCAATTCATATCTTGCTATATTAGATTTTTACCTTTCCCAGATATGCCAATTCCTACAGTGCTAGCTTGAACAACAGTCTTCAGAGAGTCTATGTTTAATGGTAATGTCCGTGCATAAGTAGTGACCCCCTTACACAGAGCAGGACTGGGGTCGTATTCCACCAGGAGAGTAACTGAATCCTCACTTTGGGTTCCTTTTGCCCACCCACAGCCTCACAGTCAGAAAACCCCATTGTTGTTGGTTCTCACAAACCTAGAGGAGAAACCTCGCTGGGTCCCCAGCCCATGAAGCATTGCATCTGCCCATTCTTAGCCTCACATTCACCCTTTAAAGCTCTCTTCACAAATGCTTTTCTTAGACCCTTTGCTGGTAGGTTCTGTTATATTCTGCAAATGTGAAGTGTCAACAGGAGATTGGAAGGGAGGAAGAAGATTAAATATTTCTTCCCTACTTCTCGTGGCACCCATGGCAGTGGCTAGCAGTGGTAGTGGCAAAAGTGAAGCAGCAACTGTGGCCAGCAGATGGCATCCTCCTGAGGTGCTGCTCAGCAGCTGGACCACACATGGCTGGGCTGAGTGACATACTCATGGGGGTGTCTGGGTAGGAACAGTTTCCCTTTTACTCATTCGGCCCTCGGGTTGATAGTTGCAGTTGCTGAACTTTGTTCATCTTCCTGTCCATGCCCTTTTAGATTCTCCAAGGCTCACATCGACTTCTAACTACCAGCTGGAGTAGCATCCATTTCCTGACCAGCCACTGATAGGAGGTGATCTTTCGGCCTGGAACACCATGGCCTGCTGTGAGCTAGGGCTGCCAGGACTGTCAGGAAAGCCCCTGACCCTTAGCGGGTAAACAGTACGTTCTGCTCTTCCCAGTCCCCTTTCCCAAACCCTTCTGGACATCCAGGGTCAGAATCTCAAATTGTCCACTCCAAACTGCCTTTGGCTCCACTCCTGAGCATTCTCAGAATAGGCTAAGTGCACATTTTAGTTTGCTAAGCATGAGTGTTCAATGTCACTCTTCATTCTACTTGGATATGTTTCTCATGTGGTAGAAAATGAACCTCCACTGGGCTATTGCCTTTCTTGATAGGACTCTTGCCAGAAAGGATGGAACTTGTTTATCCTCACTCCTCAGGCTCTGCTTCCAGGGAACTCGACCTACGGGGCTCCATGCCCAAGATACAACTGTGGTCCAGAGTCTGCTCTTCTGTTCTTTTGCTGAAGAGTGGACAGTCTCACTCTTTCCCCTTTTTGGGGGGGATTTTTAAAAGCACCCCACAAATAGGGATCCTCTAACCAGCCTGAGGGGCTGACCATCAGGCCACATTCTACTCACTCCTTTATCACCCCTCCCATCCAGTGAGCAAAGATGGCCCCTGACCAGCCCGACCAGCCTCAACCACCTCTATTTTGATTAGCTACCCCTATCCCCCTGATTAGCTCCTAAGGTACCACATTTAAATAACTGCCCCTACCTGGCAGCTTTGACAGTTTACCTGCCATACCTGTCAAGGAATGTGCCCTGATTGGCTACTCCCAGTATACACCCCTTTTAGGAGCCAATATAAGCAAGTTCCTGGACCCCCACATTCACCCTCCTGTTTTCACCTACTACCTGGACCCCATCACCTTGACCTAGCACTCCCCAATTCTGAGACAGACCACCTAGCAAGCCGAAGAGTCAAGACCAGGGGCCCCGAAGCACTGAAGGCTATAAGCAAGTCACAAAGAGCCTCCCAATTCCTCCCATTCTTGGGAAAGAAGGAGGCAGAGAAGGCAAGCTGGGGGAGTCAAGACCACCAGACCTCCAGCCCAGCAGAACACCAACTGCTTGTAGCTGTGCCTTTAAGACTGAGCTGTACCACCAATAAAACTGCAGCATTCTACACTCCAGGCTTTGAGCTTGCACTTGACAGGGGCTGCTTACTGGTTGCACCTCACTTGGGGAGCAACCCAATAAACTTTCCCAATTCCTGTTTTTTAGCAGAAGGTCTCTCGAGGTCCTTCTTTGGTGCCTCCGGCCACCACACCAACCTGGTCCTGTGGGTCCCCGTTACCCACCCAGTGTCAGGGCAAGGCTCTGACCTCTGCTGGGCCTGAGCTGAACCCCAACACCTGTTCTTTGATCAAATAATTTCTTAATATAGAAATTTTTAACCCCCCTCCCGAGTTTCTCAAGAATTTAAACATTTCCTGCTTGAATTCTTTCATACTTCTACTCTCATGGGCTCCTCTTATGTTGAAGTTTTCTGAACCACATCCAATATGCCTTTCATTGATTATCATTGCATCTCTCTCTCCTGCTGCTCACAATTTTACACATAATATTTTCTCCTTGCTTTTAGTCCATGGTGATAAATGTAGTCTTTGTGGAGTGAGGACATGCACGGAAATGTTCTTCTAATTTGTCAGACACAGATATCAAGACACAGATGAACTTAAGGCATGGGTGGCTCTGAGTTCCAGTGGATTCTGTGTGTATTTTTATTCAATCTCCTTAGCTTTCCCCACTCAGTATCTAAAACCCTTCATATTTTACCACCATGTTCAGGTAATAATTTAAAATTCAAAAGTAACCCGGTTTTCCTGAAGAGGAAGCGTGCATAGAAAGAGGCTACCCGGTATATTTTGGCATTAAAATAGGCACCACATGATTTGATTCTAGCAATCATTTACAAACAAGTCCTGTGCATCAAGTGCGCTTTCTCACCAGACACTGGGACTCAGTCATCCGACTAAAGCACCAGGATCAGTGCCTGTCATGTGGGAAGACTCAGGCTCCACAGTCTATCTTGGGTGCCAGGGGCCTGTATCCCACCCTGGTATCACCAGGGACTTCATTGGGTTGGCCTATGTGTGTTGGTGGCTAGAAGGATCTTTGAACCCGGAGCTATGCTCTTATGAACACCAGTCTACAGGTGGTAGTTATTAGGCTCTGGAAGCCCACTCCTGGGTGCAGCCCAGACCACTGTCATGAGGAACATCCGGTTTTTTTCTCCTTGAGTTCCAAACAAAGTTGTGACTGTCCTTAATAGTTGTTGTTGTTGTTGTTAGGTGCCATTGAGTCAGTATCCAACTCGTAGAGACCCTCATAGGGTTTTCAATGGCTGTTTTGGGATTGCCTTGGGAGTGGATTGCCAGGCCCTTCTCCCATCCTTAATAGTTACCTACTGCTAAACATTGAGTGTCTACAGCCATGGCCCCTGGAGTCCTACCCCATCTGATCTTGGAAGCTAAGCAGGGTAGGCTTGGCTAGTCCTTGGATGGGAGACAACCTGAGAGTACTGGGTGCTGCACACTAGGGAGAAGGACCTGGTAGCCCACTCCTGAAACAATCCACCATTCAAAACCCTACAAATAGCAGAGAAACACTGACCTAATGCCAAGAAAGGCATGGTATCGGGTTGAGTTTGGTTCTGTTGTACATAAGATCATTATACAACAAAATACTTACTAACACTAGATGCTTCTGGATAAAATAAGTTGTGACTCTCAATTAAAATGTCATTTCTGTGGATCTTCCCTGATATTTCTAACCACATCACGCTGACCAAAATTTTTATTATCATTGTTATTATTATTATTTCTCCATACACTATCCATCATCTTCCATAGCAAATGTGGGAAAGGGAGCTGAGAGGTCACACAACTGCACTCACTGTTCCTGAACTTCTTGGTGTCTCTCACTCTGATGAGGCTATTTTGAGGTAAGTTAAGGGGGTTCGTTTTTAAGTTTTTTGTTTGTTTGTTTCTTTGTTTTGTGGTACCCGGGGTTGAACCCAGGCCTCGAGCTTGCATGCTCTGCAAGTGTTGGACCACTGAGCAGCACCCTCAGCCCTTTTTTTTTTACTTTTTGAGACACGATCTCCCTAAATTATGCAGACTGCCTCTGGTCTCCAACTTTCGATCTTCCTGTATCTGCCTCCCAAGCCTCTGGGATTACAGGCTTGCGCCACCGCACCCGGGTCTAAGTATTTTTCATGATACCATTTGATTCATTGGACTTGTATTTCATTTTCTCCTACCAATCATATGGTGAATTCCATCTGTTTTTTTTCATGCCACTTGCCTCACTGGTCAGCTTCGGGAGCTTTACAATGAAAATTTTGTGTTCTTATATTTCTATGTTTCCCTAGATCTATATGTGTGTAACATGTATAGTTCTAATAAGCAAGCCTCTGAGGTAAATGCTATTTTTCTCCTGTTAATGACTTGGCCAACACTTGTAGTATTCCTACGTCACTGAGGTCTCATAGGGCAGAGGTGCATTTGTGATGTTATACACTTGATTTTGAATGACAGATTTGCGTTTTATTTTAGTTACTTGTGTGAAATCAAATAATAGGTAAATGTAAAGAAAATACTCCTCACATAAAGAAATTTATGCTTCTAGTACCTTCATTGTGGTATATGAGAAAAACACATTTCCATAGGAATATTTTTAAGAAGAGGATGGTTTTTTGTGCTTTGGGGGTTTTTTTTTTTTTTTTTGGTTGTTTTTCTCTAAGATATAGGAAATATGTCAATGTAGGTTTAACTTTTGTACCCTTTTGACATGATCATCCATTCATATTTCAAGTGCTTTGACATGCATTCAGAGGCAGAAATTATTTCCAGGGACCAATATATTACTTAAAGTTTCTAAAGATTCTAAATTCTTTCCCTTAATAAACATTACTAATTTGTAATTTAACTGGTTAAAAAGTCTTTGAAGCCAAAGTAAAATAACAATTTTAGAGATATGAGTAATCAACCCCATTGGCAAATTGGTATAATAAGCCTATTGTTGTTGTTGTTAGATGCCATAGAGTCATATCTCATAGTGACCCTATGTACAATAAAATGAAACACTCTGACATCTGCCATGCCTGCCATTGAAAACCCTATGAAAATGAGCATAGTAAAAGAATATTTAAAAATTAATAATTTAACCATTTTTCTTCCTTATGAATTTTTAATAAAGAAATGATATTTGGAAAAATATACTTTGTAAGAAACTTCATGAATTTCGATAACTTTTTTGAGTGTAAAAATCATCCCAACATTTCTAACTAAATTACCTTGCTATCTTTAATAAATCTGGATGAAAGTCTTTGTTGACCAGAAACTGTTAAGATATTACAGTTGTTGTTGTTGTTGTTGTTGTTGTTGTTGTTGTTGTTGTTGTTGTGCGCTATGGAGTTGGGGCCGACTCATAATGACCCTATGTACAACAGAACAAAACACTATCCAACACTTTGCCATGCCTGGCTCTATTGTCAGCGCTTCTCTGCTACTCATAGACTATTACATAGTAACTAAAAATATGTATAGCCATATATACATCTAACCATACATCCATCCATGCATGATATGCTAGCTCATTTGGCTAAAATCCCAAAGGAGTACCTCTTGTTTTGAAAGAAAGAGTATGCAACTATTTTTATTGCCATTAATCTTTAGGAAGTTTATAATACCTTAAAAAACATGGTACTATCATATGTATGTGTGTGTTGTTTATGTATATTTTTGTGTATACAAATATATACACATATGAAGAGCATTTTAGGGGAGCAACAATATCAATGATATACTAGACATTTGCAGTATTCCTACTCAATTACCTTTACTGTTTATTTGTTTGGAGTTGTCTGGGCATAAATCAAGTCATTTGTCTTTACTGTTTCTCTGGGTGCTCTTTTTCACGTGAAGTCAGTGTTTAGGGGTATATCACACATTTATTGAATACAATTCTAAAAATGATTAATTTAAACTAACTAAAATCTGCTACATATTTCCTATACATAGTTATAATCTAATCAAATTAACTTTCCTATTTTATTATTTCAAGTATTTTGTGCCAAGTGTTTTTAAATAGTTATCTTAGAAATAATAACCATAAGTATGTTTGATTTTTAAAAATACTGCTAACACTATATATACTATGTAATAATACTATGTATTATTTATTAATACTACATATGGAGAGAATTCTTATTCATTACTAAATTTACTTATTTTAAGTTGATGATTCTGGTTCCTATCTAAATATCTTTATTTAATTTATAATTCAAGATTTGAAATCCCTTCTTGTCTTCCTAAATTAACTAGCTTCCTCTTTTATGAAATAATACATTGTAACTGATCTTTAATTCTTACTGTCCCTCCCTGTATGCCCCACTCCAGGCCCCCATCACTTCTCACCCTGGAAAGTGCAGCCTCTTCTCACTTCTTCCCTTCGCTCTGCCAACTCTGCCCCCTGCATTCTCAGACATCTTTCAGAAAACACACGTCTGCTCCTTCCCCTTCTCAGAGCCTGCCGGTGGCTGCTCATCATCCTCACAGCACCAGGGGTGTCCTGAGCATGGTGCTGGCAGCTCCAGACTCGTTTCTCTTTACTAGCCCCACCCTCTACATGTTCCAAACATGCCAAAGGTTTTTTATTCTCTAGAAACTTCCTAGGACTTCCTGTCTGAGAGTCTTCACTCCACACTGGCTACCTGGATGGTTGTCTATAAAATATTTTATTTTCCATTTCCCCTCATTGTTTCCCCTAGTAGAAGGGACTCTGTATATTCGTTTTACATTTTTTTCTCTAGGAGAATTCTTATCCACTCCTCTAAATTATTATTGTTTCTTGTTGCATAAAGAACACGTGGATGGTGATCACTTCATCTTGCTCTTTACCTCTTCGATGGCATCATACATAATGAGTACCATGTATTATTACACAATTACTGAGTCATATTAACCTATTGGTTATCATGCCAATAATATCCCAACTTAAGAGATCATGGGTCTGAAGTGAATAATATAGACCCTGGAACAATGCAGGCTATCTGGGAAATGATTGCTATTATCACAACTATAATCATGACTTAAATTTCATATGATATATTTAACAGAGTTCAAAGCTTCTTCTTTGAAATATTAATGCTTGGATAATCCAGTCAAGCATTTGATAATATACCTGCCAACCTCAGCAGCTATACATCTGATTTCCCATGAGACATATATAGCCTAAACAGCTACCTTTTAAAATTGAAAACCATCTAATCACAAGGTTTTTTGCTATTGCACAGCACTATCAGCTGGGTCATCCTCAGGGGAATACTTCAATTGAAAACCTGTCACACTGAGTCAGAACACCAGTCCATCAAACCCCCTGTAAGTAGTGGTCACCTTGTTTTTTGCTGGGTGTGGCAGACGCAGTATTAATGGATGGTGCTGGGTGCAGACAGACCACAACACTCATGTTCTGCTTGGAAAAGGAGGATGTAAATCACATCCTTAATAACTCCATTCACATGGGTCTGACAATACATTCACTATTTTATTTAGGTTCACTTATTGTTTTTGTTGTCACAAAAGATAACTTCCAATTAATATAATCCAGTAATCTTTAAATATGACAATGTACATGATCGTACATGTGTGTATACAAACAGACACTGTAGAAAAAATGCAGGTGGTAAATTTGCAAACTTTACTACCAATGCAAAGGAAGAAGTGAGAATCAATATGTACCTGATTATTCAGAAAATTAGGAAAAATAGAAATATCACTTAGATTTATGAAAGATGGTTTGCCTTCTATGGATTTCATACTGACTGTGGTAGTTAAACAAGTGCCACTGCATCTCTCTAGTAAGCTTACCAACAGCCAGAGAGAATGGCTTCAATGCAAAGCAGTTAGCTTGATTTTCAAGGATAAATCATTAGGCTAACAGTCACTCATATCACATGCAATATGCAAAAGTTTAAATCACTTATATAATTGTGTCAGTAAAATCAGTACTAAGCAATGTTCTTATCAAAGCGGTAAATAATGTGAGGAGTAAAAAAAGTAACTCACTGTCTCAAGTTGCTTAGAACCTCTATTAATCTAATGATTCCCAAGGTGATCTTGTGTTATATAGTAATGAGGAAAAAAGAGCATTAAAAAGTGAGTAAAAATAATAAATTGAACTTTGTTGCATGCAAAAAACACAACAAAATTTAATGTAGTATAAATGACTCATAAATGTTCATGTCTGCATTTAGAAAATTTAGGTGATTTCAAACCTTAGAATCCCTGTCAGTCACTTTAAAGCGGATTGACTTGAGATATAGCTATTTAGAGCACCTGAGAATATAAGGTCATAAAGACATCAGTGCTGGCTTAAATCGTAAAGCAATTGCGTAGTATATCAGACCAAATTTTTCGAATTAGTTTTTGCTTTATTAAAGTATTTATTTATATTTGGAAAATAATAAGGGTGGAATATGATATTCAGTTTTGCTCATGCGGACAATGATCCATTATCTTCTCTTTTCTATTTAAGCAGCAGATTTATTGAACATAGACGTTATATGATGGCCTTGCTGAATTAGTTATTATATGAGGATTTGCTCTGACATGCACATTAAATTGACTGATTATGCCTGTCAAGAGGGAAGAAAAAGAAAAAAGAAAAAAAAAAAAAGGCCATCACTGCCAAGTTAACCAAAGGCTCCAAAAACTTTTCTTTGTTTTTTGAGACCCATAATAAATAGTCTTCATTTAATTAAGTTTATGGGAAATTCAGCCTGTTTACTTACCCATATTAAGCATACATGTGGATAAGATTGGGGTGAAAGCTATTATTTTTTAAAAATATAGGCAGATTTCATTCACATTCATTGGCTTTCTTTATATTTAAATGGAACTATACTAAAATGGAATCCCATGAAAACACACCTCATGTTGTTGAACCCAAAGAAATTTACAGACCATGCTATATTTTTGAGATAGGAATTAATATCACAAAAATCTTCTTATTTGTTGGTAGGCTTATTGTTTGTGTTTGGGCAGGAGCTGAATAGATTGATGCTGTGAAGTTAGGCGAACAAATTGTCGACACAGGTGCCAAGAAGCAGAAGGGTCTGAAAACCTAAACTTCAAGGAATTTGCAGAAATAACAGGAGGATCTCTGGATATGTAAAAAGTATAAAATGGGAATTGAGCCAAATACATCTATGTTTTCAAATAAACTCTCCTGGCATCTTGATTAATTATATATGAATTACATATAGTCTTTCTTAATTGAAATTTTAATTGAAATTCAAACTTCTTTGTTATGCATCCCTCAGCAGAATTTCCCTCCCTCTATTCTATAAAGGACTTTCTAATTACTTCTATAGTTATGAAATGTTTTCCTACTGTTGTTGTTGTTGTTAGGTGCCCTCAAGTCGGTATCCATCTCATAGGGACCCTCTGTACAACAGGGGAAACTATTGTCGGTGCTTCTCTGATGTTCATAGGGTTTTCGATGGCAGATTGATTTTTGGGAGGGGGTTGCCAGGTCCTTGTCCCAAGCCTACAGCACCTGGTGTTTCCAGGTGGTCTCCCATCCAGGTACTAACCAGGCCCCACCCTGCTTAGCTTCCGAGATCTGACGGGATCAGATACCACAGGGCTATGGCTGCAGGCTCTTTCCTACTGTATCATAATGATTAATACAAGTGTTCTCCTCTCTCTTCTCCATACTCCAAATCAAACATGCGTACATTGTCCTTCTGAGATTGGGCCTGAGTATGCTCTATATATTTTATATTCACGGGGCTGGGATTTAGCTCAGTTGGTAGAGCGCTGCGCTGCAGTCTCTGAGGTCCCGAGTTCGATTCCCAGCACTACAAAAATGGGAGAAGGGCCTGGCAATCCACTCCCAGGCAATCCCAAAACAGTCAGCCATTGAAAACCCTATGAGGGTCGCTATGAGTTGGATACCGACTCGACAGCACCTAACAACAACAACAACAATTCTATGTTCACAGGTGACAACATGACATAATTTATGACATTAACACGTTATCATATATTGGAAGACTCATTAACAACCTGCGTTATGCATATGACACCACTTTGCTTGCTGAAAATGAAGAGGATTTAAAACATTTACTGATGAAGATCAAAGATCATAGCCTTCAATATGGGTTACGACTAAACATCAACAAAACCAAAATCCTTACAACTGGGTCAGCACGCAACTTCACAATAAATGGAGAAAAGATTGAGGTTGTCCAAGATTTTACTTTGCTTGGCTCTATAATCAACACCCGTGGAAGCAGCAGTCAAGAAATCCAAAGACGCATTGCTCTAGGAAAAGCTGTGGCAAAAGATCTCTTTAGAGTATTGAAAAGCAAAGATGTCACATTGAAGAC